>CM060366.1:19471946-19711946 GCA_030545235.1 Helianthus tuberosus | reverse complement strand
ATTTTCTTGGTTCAGTATAATAATTTAAAGTTAATTGCGCTTAACTTGAGCAAGCACAAAACACCTTATGATGCTAATGTTGATCTGTAGAGCCTAATTATCCCCCATTTGGGCAAACTCATTATAAGGTTATTGATGCAAGTGTAGAGGATCGGGCCATGACATTTCTGGAGGCCCATGATAGAGCGTCCAAGGGTGTTTTATGAAAACGAGCATAACTTTGGCTACGGGTCTACGTTTTAGGCGTTCATCCAGTTAAATCGAAGCTTGAAACGTGGCAAGGCCCCAAGTGGGGCCTTGTCCAAGTTTCGCCCCAAAAAAACGCATTCTAATGGGAGTGTTTGGACATTTTTTATGTTTTTTTGTTGTTTTATGCATTTTGTTTTTGGGTTTGTGTTTGGCCCATGGCCTTTTGTGGTCCATTTCGAATTTCAGTCTATGTTTATGTCTTCCTCTTGTAATTTGGATGGTCAGAATTGAATTTTGAGAAATAACAATTTTCACTTCAATTTCTTTGCCCTTTGGGTTGGATTTTGGGGGTACGGGGAAGATCATCACGGGTATTCGTAAAATCAACGTGATTTGTTCTTCGTTATCATTTAACACGATACATCAGTTATTCGAATGGCCTCTATGAAATATGCATAGAGGATCATTCCACATATTTCAACCATCCCATCTGCCAGTAACAACATCATCATTTGCATTAGAGGCGAAAAAAAAACGAGAACCAGGTGTTGCTAGGAACCGGTTCTATACCCAAACCAGTTCCAACCAATACCCAGTTTCAACCCGGAAAAAAACCCGTTTGTGCACCTCATCATCTTTCGCTATGAAAATCCCGGTCTTTTTTCTGTCGTTGACAATACCTTGTTTGCCTGTGACAGCCTCTCCCCCACTCTATACCGCATGCCCTTTATACACTTATATTCCTAGGGGTGAGTTTATTGGCGAATCACAAAAAAAAAATAGGGAACAAAGAACTAATAATTTTATATGTAAAAGGATCATTAAAAAAATCATTTTTAAAGAGAATAAAAATTATTTTATATAATTTATCCAGAGCTTTTCATATAAACACACGTAGAAGACGTTTAGATAGAAAAAAAAAACATTTTTTGTAATTTTTTTTTGTTTTTTGAACTTTCTTTAAATACTTTTATTAAAATGGCTTCTACATGTGTTTATATGAAAAAGCTTATCTAAAAATTTATTTTTTACATTTAAAAAATATTTTTTTATGGGTTTTTTTACATGGTTTCTGAGTTCCCCACATTTTTTTCGGTTTTCAATATTGTGGATATGTTTACATACATGTTTATCTTATATAGATTACTGATTTGAGAGTCAGAGGGTGTTCTTGGGGCGCTCCATGTCACCTTCTCGCGTGTTCATTGTATGTTGTCAGGATCTAAACTTAGGAAATGCTAGATATGAACTGACCCGACATCAAAGAGCGAACCGGATTGACATGTAGCAACACTATAAAAACTGAAAACAAACAGTTTCGAAGGACAAAAACTAAATTACCAATTTTGGTACAGTTTCGCTAGCGAAACCAAATTACTTTATGCTTAATTACCTCGGCTTGGTTTATATTAGTTCTTGAGAAAATCTTGCTGCATCTGAGTCCAGTCTCATTCTAGATCTGCTGTTGTTTATGAGTTCATAATCATCTTAACAAAATCTAGTCTATGCTATTTTCTAGGGGTAACATGAAACACGTCACAAACACAATTGAAAATAGCTAGGTATTGTGTTGTTATATTTGAATGGTCAATAATAATCTGTATTTAAACACACCAGCCCATTTAAATTCACCTTCATATATTCAACCACTTAATTACTAGTTTTGTAGAACCTATAACTTTATCCTATTTTCCAATTAAGTTTCTTAATTTTTTAGAACGTTGACCAGATGATCGTCTAAGGTTCGAAGTGGAGCGTTTAATGGCGGATTGTTAGAACGTTGACAAGATGATCGTCTAAGGTTCGAAGGTCCTACTACTTCACTTGGATAACCACCACCCTTATCTTCGAATTAGTATTGTCTTGGGAGTGAATTGTAAAGCTCAAACATGGGTTGGAAAACGAATTGTATTTATAACCACTAGAAAGAGTAGTCTTTTGAAAGAAGTCGTTGGAAGAGAAACCGTTTGAAAAAAGAGCCGTGAGTGCATTGACGGCTACTGTGTGTAAAGTAATTCATCATCTTCATTCTTATTCTACACTTTCTTGATTCAATACTCTACAGTAATGATTGCTAGGTGGATTCCGCACACCTGGTGATTGTTGTCTGAGTGAGATCCTTGGGTAGGAGACCTTTCACAAGTAAGCTTCTTTCAAGTGCGATTAAAGCCATTTGCTCTTGAACAACACTATTTTTCTAAATTAACATTCAAATTGAAATTTGTATTTAATTTTTAAGAATCACTTTAAAGTTTTATGAAGAGATAGTACAAGCCGTATTTTGAAATATCAATTTCTTACTAAAAAGTGTTTTACAACATGTTTTTTTTCGTTCTCAATAAAATTAAGCGTTTTATTTGTTAACAAAATCTTTTATAAACTTCTCAAAGAAAAGCTAACATTCACGCTGCTTAAGGAACAAAAAGTTAACCCTTGTTTGAAAAATATAAATAAAACATGTAATTGTAAAGTGTACGAAGTTCTTCAATTAATAAATAGTAGGTCATGTCGTATTCATACATTTAACATTATATTATATTCCATTATATGACAAAGGTCTTTAACAGAGAGATGACTAACTGATATTTCTTTGATATGACTAAAGGAAAGTTGATATTTCTTTGATATGACTAACTCTCCCCATCTCTTTATTTAAAGGAAAGTTGATATTTCTTTGATATGACTAACTGATCCAGATGTTAATTGGATCGATCTTATTGTTGTTTATCTTTCTCAAAGAACTGAACATGAAATCCATTAGGAAACTGTAAAGCTGGAGTTCGTACAACATCTCCTCCTTTGATTGGTTGCCACCTAAATTTGTGAAGAAGTATGTTAATGTACTCGATCTTTAATTATATCTCTAGCATTATAATATATTCTTGATTCTATCTTTACCAATATTTGGTCACTAGGCAATGCAAAAAGATGACCATTTGAAGTCTAGCCAAATCTGCTCCAACACAATACCTCTGGGCGCCTCCAAAAGCCATGAAAGTCTTTGAAGAACCTTTCAATTCCATCCCCTACTTGAAAGTTGCAATACAGTTTAAGACTTCAAGTTTATATCATTTATTTATGGGAAAATTCCTAAAATGAACATACGACCAAAAAACAACACCAAAATTAACATTGACTTTTAAAATTCCAAAATGAGCATGTAAACGTGTCAAACTTGATGCAAAAATGCACTCCATGTGGAAAATTTAGTTGCGTGACACATGTATTCTTTGTGAGAAAACCACCTTAGAAGAATTATGCGTGCGATCACACTCCACATTGCAACAAATCGAACTAAGAAATTTAAAAATTGAGTAAACTACAATTTCCGTCCTTATATTTGTCCAAAATAAAACTATTAGTCCGGTAATTTTCGTCCTTATAGTTTGTCTAAAAAAAATCATATAAATGCAAACGTGGGAGAAAACAAACGTCTGACATGAATGGCATTTAAATGGTGGATTTAAATCCAAACAATAATGAAACTATAGGATGATAAATGCAAAATTAACTATTAGGCTAATAGTTTTATTTTGGACAAACAATAAGGACAAAAAATGTAGTTTACTCATAAAACTCTTGGTTTTAAAAATCATTTTTCCTTGTCATCCCTCTAGCGACTTTCATTTATTTGTACCTCCCGCCGTATCCTTTAATTCTTTGCGCGTCCCATCTGCAGCCATTGATTTCTTTGTACACCCCGGCAAAATATGTAAAAAACCGAATTTATTTTTGCAGAGAAAGTACATATGTCGAGCCCTATTGTGTCCATGTGGAGTGTGTTTTCGCACAAAGTTTGACACATGGAGTACTGTTGATACACGAATTGTGGACGCGACTCGGCTCGACGTGATTCGGTTAAAGACACGACTTTCCTCCGTCGTGTGCAAGAAGACTACAAGCGAGCCAAGAGAACAAAGGACTGGACCTTCGTTCTGGGCTGAAACAAGACAGCGAAACAAGTCCTTGGGCTTAACAGTTTGGCGAAACACAATTGGGCCCAAGCCCATAACTGGCGAAACACAAGGGGTCGACGAAACAGACCTGTTTCGTCGACAATGATCCAGTTTCGTCATGCTTTCTTCTGTTTCGTAGATGTTTGTTGGTTTCGTCATGTGTTATGTGTCTGTGACTATATAAAGGCTTAGTTGTTTCATTTTCAAAATAGGTGAGATACACAAGTCAGAACACACACACACACTTTGAGAGAGAGTTTGCAAAATACATTTGTAAACATTGTGCTTGTAACCGAACCTTTCATACGTATTAATACAGAGGTGTTAATCGGTGAATGTTGTGTGTCGTTATATTGCGTGTTCTATCTCGGTTTGCTATCTCGGTTGGATTCCGCACAACCGGGGTGGTTTGTACACAAGGATTAGGCGACTAGATCCTCCCCTAGCCGGACCTACAAGTGGTATCAGAGCCTTAGCTCTTCTCCTTGTTAAAACCGAGTGTTTTCCGGGTGTTTGAAGTTTTTATTTTTCTTGAAAAATCTGGTCAAATCTTCAAATATCTTGTTGTTTTGTTGGAAGTTCTTATAAAAATCACTTTTTCTTTCATGTTCACGTATTAGAAGTTGATTTTTAGTGAAGTTTCATGCAAAACCGGGTTTCGGAAATTTGTGAGTTCACCGGAAAACTCATATTTCTGGGTTGTGTTCTTCATACCTTCAAGTTTTTCTTCATAAAAACAACTTTTTGATCTTTGAAAAATTGTTTGGAAACTTGTTTGTGCATTGGAAACTGATATAGGATTAAAATATTTGCAACCTTACTTGTTTGGTTAAAGCATCATGTCTTAGCCGAAAGGAGTGTCTGCTGTGTCAGAACAGGATAAGGGCTGAAAAGTTTACCAACCACTGACAACTTTCTCGGCGAAACAAACATTCAACGAAACACAAATTCATTTCATCAAAACATGTTTGACGAAACATAAAGTGGGTCTCGTCAACAGTTGGGGCTTAAACAATTCTGATTGGGCTTTAAAGGGTACTGGGCCGTTTTGTCAATAGGAGCCCAAAGACATCAGATCTGTTTCGTCATAAGTCAAACATCATTAACAACCTGTTTCGTCAATTGCATTGTTGGGCCTGTGTTTCGTCAAAATTGAAAGCCCACAATTTAAAAATCTGTTTCGTCATCTTAGTTGGCCCAAGTTACATTTTGGTTTCGTCAAGCCTTTTGTTTCGCCAAAAGTGTTTACAAATTGTGTTTCGTCAACAGTCTGTTTCGTAGAAACTTGTTTCGTCGAAACTTGTTTCGTCGAAACACTTGAAATTTTAAACAGAAAGTTTGCATTTGTGATTTAACAGTTTGTTTGAGGTGTGATTTTCAGGTATTCATTTTTCTTGATCAAAAATGAATCCGATTTGGGGTACTCCGGTAAATACAGATATGTATTATGGTACTCCGTCTCCGGATAGCGGAAAGTATAGAAACACGAGTTTGTCTCCTTCGTGGGCCGAATCTTCCGCACCGGTATCTTCACAAGCTAATGCAATTTCTACCGGTCAATGGGCATTCGTATCAAATCAAACTCCAAGTATTCAAAGCATTCTCTTAAGCGAGAGCGAAACCGGAAGTTTGAATCGGCCTCCAAAGTTGATGCACTTAAGCGAATATCCGGGATGGATTGACAGATTTCATACATACGTCCTTGGACAAAATACAGAATTGTGGTTGCGTTTCACCACAGATTTCGATCAAACAATAGAGGTTGCCGCGTCATCTGCTGCTACATTTGCCGATCTTACGGAAGATCAGAAGAAGGTCTATGACTTAGAGAAGAAAGCTTATGCTATTCTTACTCAGGCATTAAGCAAGGATATTTACCATCAATTTGTCAACTTCAAAACGACAAAGAAATTATGGGATGCGTTGAAGACGAGAGGTGTAGGAAACGAAGCGACTCGCCAATTGAGACAAGGTCTACTCAAGAAAGAGTTTGATGGGTTTACATGCATGGATAAAAAATCTTTGGGAGATTTGACGAGTCGATTTTCTCATTTGTTGACTGAAATGGGAACTTTTGGAGTGATAACGACTCCAATCGAAATTGTCACCAAGTTTGCTGATGCTTTGCCACCACAATGGAGTAATTTCTTGGAAATCCTGAAGCTCAATGGCACTTTGGCTACAACAAGCTTCAATGACTTTGTTCAAATCCTGGAGAATAAGAATCAGGAAGAAACCCTTAAGGCGAAAAGAGTCCTAGTGCCACAGAATCCTGAGATGTATTATGGAACTCCTAGCACTCCTGCAATACAAGTGCGACATGATCCTGAGATGTATTATGGAACTCCTAGTACTCCTGCAAGACCTTCTTCACACGCTCCAATTCAAACAGCGTTTGTGTCTAGCACAGATATGTATGGCAATCCTATCCAAGTTCCGGTCAAGCCTCCTCCAACAACAGACATGTATGGGAATCCACTTCCTGCTCAACAACAAGCATGTTATGGAAGCACATCATCTGCTGGTCAGCAATCCAAGCCAAATACAGTGCGGCTCGACACCTCAAGCTTTTCTAAAGTCAGTGTGGAAGTAGCAAAGGAACACATGGAGCTGCTAAACACTTTGGTGAGCGCATACTGTGGATTAGTGGAAGGTCAGATTGGCAACATTAATCTGACACAAGAAGACTATCAGCAGATTGATAAGGAAGAGATGGATTTGATGGATATCAAATGGGCCTTTGCGAGTGCTGTGAGGAGAGCAAAGGATTTCATGGAAAGAACTGGCAGAACCAGCTTGGAAAGTAAGAAAGACACCAAGTATGGGTTCGATAAATAGGCAGTGAAGTGCTTTAACTGTGGTGAACGGGGTCATTTTAAAAGGGCATGTACAAGGCCAGCACAGCATGGAAACCAGAATCCCTTCAGAAATCAAGGCAATCAGCAGAATCAGAACAGGAACAATGAGCGTACGTTGATACCTGTCAACAACCAAAGCCAAGCGGGACCATCAAATGCCAACCAGGCACTTGTGGTTCAAGTAGATGAAGGTTGTGATTGGTCAATACAGTTGAGCGGTGATGCTCCAGATGGAACAGCATGTTTTGCTGAGGTTGTCAAGGATCTTAAGCACGCCAGTGGTGGAGAATCTTCCACCAATGGTGATGAATCTTCTGAAGATGAAGACTCTTCTGGTTACAGTAGAAGTTCAGATGAAGAATCCTCGAGTTCAGGCGATGATCATGTAGATGACACATCAAGTGCGTCAGTCGATGCAGATATTGATGAGCTTTTGGAAGAAACTGCAACAGGAACTCAAAGAAGATCTATTTTGGTGGATCAAGCTGCTTATTCTTCGTCTTCTCTCCATTCAGCCTTTATGGCTAATGTCGACAGTTCATCAAGTCAGGTATGTGTCGATGAACCCACTGCTGTTATTTGTGATAATTGTGATAGTTTGAGTGTTAAATGTGCTGATTTAGAGGCAAACATATCTGAGTTGCAAGGCAAACATGATGCTTTACAAGCTAGTTTGTTTGACTTGCAAGACAAACATGTTTCATTGAATGATAAGTGGTGTGAATTGCAAAGCAAACACGAGGCTTTGCAAGAGAAATATGATGTGACATTCATTCACAATCAGAAACTGACCGTGGATCTTTCGAAGTGCACTGAAGCCAACATGTTTTATGAAAACCATGAAAAGGAGTTTAAATCGGTAATTGAGAAATTAAAGAAAGATAAAACCGAGCTAACAAAAATGGTTTCCAGAAAACAAACTGACATTAATTTGTATATAACTCGCCTTGAGATAATGCAAAAAGAAATGGCTTGTGTCAAAACTGAAAGTGAGGCGATCCAACTTAAGCTAGACAGTTATTTGAGCTCTAGCTACGTGTTGGATCACATCATTGACGTACAGAAAGAGAAACAGGATGTCACATGCATAGGTTACAAGAAATGTCCACCACCTGTGAGACACAATTATGATGCCAAGCCTGATGAGGAAGATAGAACCTACTTTGAGCCATCTGTTCCTCTAGACATTAAGGAATTTGCAACAGGACTCGGATACAAGAAAGAAGTATCATCAGATTCAGACGTGTCAGCAGATACATGTGTGTCTTCTGCCGAACCGAATCAGGATCCTCCAGTTGTGATTGAGGATGCTGATTCTTCTGATGATGAATCCGATGATACTAACCCAGCAAAGTCTGATGCGGCAATCAAAGAAGAGGACATACCTCTTGAGAATCACATTTTATGTGATCCTCTACAAAACCCGCTAAGACTGTTGAAATCGAGTCCTTGTCTGCAAAAGAGTCGGAGAGTGTGGATTTGCTGTACACTCTTGTTGGTGATGAGAAAATTTATTCTGACCGAGATTTTCCTATTAAGAATGTTAATCAATCTTTGATCAGTAAAGTCTTTGAAAATTCGACAAGTAAGTTTTTGGGAAAGACAGGATCACGTGTTACAGTAACACAGGGCCCTCCTATTCCAAAGGCCGAAGTTCGAAAACAATGTGGCAATCAGAAATTACCAACAGAGAAAAGGCAGCAAAATCATAACAAACCAAAGGGAAAATTACCGGCTCAAGGTCAAAGGAAGCCGAATCAAAAGAAGAACAAGATTGTGAACTTTGTGAAATCAAAGGGAACGGACAAAATTGAAACGTTTGAAAACAAATCTAACTTAGATTTTGTCAAGAAAGCTACAGCGATGAAAAGAAATGAACCAAACAGTTCAAAACCTAGTACCTCGGGATCACAAAGTTCATCATCGGCAAGACGATCACATGATACTTCGGGGTTTGTAGAACGAAGATCATGTTTTGAATGTGGTACAATTGGACATATAATTCGAAATTGTCCATATCTTCATAAACAAAAGGGCAAAGTTGATGATCCCCGTGACCAAACTGACCGCAAGCGATCTGTTTCTGTAAAACAAGATCCCCGCCTTGTAAGAGAAAGGGAAAAGAAACAGAAACGCCAACAAGTCAAGGAAATTGAAAAAGCACTTAAAACTGATGTGGTTCAAAAACAATCTGTTTCAGTTAAACCAGAAAATTCAAAGTTTCCAAAAACTTCAAACAATCACGAAGTTAATTTGTCAAACAATCAAACTGGAAAAACTCAACAGACATGGAAACCTAAAATGACCACAAATTCAGGGGGATCATCACAATTTTCAAATCATCAAAGAATAGAAGTTATTGTTGTTGATGAAAATGGAAGACCCAAGACCACAATGGCTTGGGTCCCCATCTCCAACTAATCATGTGAGTTCATGTGCAGGGTGTTCCAGGAGGAACTATCAGTAGTCATTGGATTGTTGATAGTGGGGCATCCAGGCACATGACAGGCGACATGAAGCTTCTCTACGACGTCAAAACTATTAGAGGAGGTTATGTTGCTTTTGCTGGAGATAAAGACGGATATATTACGGGTGAAGGAATGATTTCCAACGGGGTTGTTAGCTTTGATAAGATCAACTTTGTACAACAACTTGATCACAATCTTCTCAGCGTTTCACAAATCTGTGATAAGTAGTTCTCAGTACACTTTGATGCAAATGGATGTTATGTGCTGAAACCCGGCTTCAAAATTCCAAAAGAATGGATTCTCTTGTCGGCTCCAAGGATAAATGATCTGTATGTCCTTGATATGAGCCAAGCTATCACAACGTCTGCACAAGCAACCTGTTTCGTTTCCAAAGCCACAGAAAAAGACTCAATCTCTTGGCACAGACGAATGGGTCACATTCACTTACGCAAAATGAATCATTTGGTGTCAAATGAATTGGTGAATGGTGTTCCTCTTAAAAACTTCCATCTTCAAGACGTCTGTGTTTCGTGCCAGAAAGGAAAACAAACGAAGAAGCGACACCCTACAAAGAAAATCAACACGGTGGCCGTTCCGCTTGAACGTTTGCACATGGATTTGTTCGGTCCTGTCAAGCATAAAAGCATCCGGAATGATCAATATTGCCTCGTGATAACTGATGATTATTCAAGATTTTCTTGGGTGGCGTTCATGGCACACAAGAGCGAAACCTTCGGTATTATCAAAAACTTGATCATTCAGATTGAGAATCTATATAAGTTGAAGGTTAGGCGGATACGTAGCGACAATGGTACTGAATTTAAAAATCATGCCATGGCGGAGTTTTGCACTTCAAAAGGTATTCTTCACGAATTTAGTGCGGCCTATACTCCTCAACAAAATGGCGTCGCTGAATGTAAGAACCGCACATTGATCGAGACTGCTAGGACTATGTTGGTAGAGTCGCAGTTGCCCATTCCATTCTGGAGTGAAACTGTGGCCTCTGCATGTTATACGTTGAACCGAGTCCTTACAGTCAAAAGGCACAACAAGACCTGTTATGAGCTTCTTCACAAACGGAAACCAGATTTGTCATATCTTGAACCGTTTGGAGCTCCTTGCACAATAATCGATCCTAATGGAAAGTTTGGGGCAAAAGCAATTGAGGGATACTTTCTTGGGTATGCCACCCCGAACTTAAGAGTCTGGAATCTAGAGACTAAAAGGGTCGAGGAATGGTCTGAAGTCAGAGTACAAAGGCACACTTTACCAGTCAAATGTCCTGGTCAGCCTTGGATGTTTGAGTACGATGACTTTTTCAATTCGATCAGTGTTGAAGCAGTTGAAGAAAATGCTGCGGCAAGGATGTTTTTCGAGAGTGACAATGCAACAGATTCACCGTTGGTTCGTCCAATTATTGTCAATCAAGAACCATCTTCAGTGAACAATAATGCTCTCGACAATGAGGATTTTCACGATGCTACCGAATTGAACGAATCTTCAGAGGATGATGAATTTCTCGATGCAGATCAAGAAGCTCCAATAACAGCAGTTCATGGTACTTCAGAGGGTACACCTCCAGTGGACGCCCCTAGAACAGCTGAAGCTACTGCATCATCCTCTTCGTCAATTCCGGGCATTGAATTGGTTGTTGATCTAAATCTCAACAATCTGGGTACAAATATTCCAGTTCAAGATAATCCAGAAACAAGGATTCACAATACCCATCCTCAACAAAACATCATCGGAAATGTACAGAGTGGCGTTCAAACAAGAAACATGTTGCGAAACAACAACAATGCAGGCTTGTATGCAGCTAACCGAGAATCTGGTCAACAAAATGATTGGTCTTTCGCGTGTTATGTCTCACAGGAAGAGCCAAGAACTTGGAAAGAAGCTTTGAAAGATAGCTCTTGGGTTGAAGCGATGCAGGAAGAACTGCAACAATTCCAGAAGCTTGGTGTCTGGAAACTCGTAGAGAAACCTGCTGGTTACAAGAAGATTGGTACCCGTTGGGTGTTTAAATGCAAAAAGGATGACCGTGGAATCGTTATTCGCAACAAAGCAAGGCTAGTCGTTCAAGGTTTTCGTCAGATTGAAGGGATCGACTACAACGAAGTGTATGCACCTGTTGCACGTCTTGAAGCAATTCGGATCTTTCTAGCCTATTCGTCTTTCAAAGGATTCAAGGTTTACCAGATGGACGTCAAAAGTGCATTCTTACATGGTCTAGTGGAAGAAGAGGTGTACGTCGAACAGCCTCCAGGTTTTGAAGATCCTATCCATCCCGATCGGGTTTGGTTGCTCAACAAAGCTCTATATGGTCTACATCAAGCACCGCGAGCTTGGTATGCAACCTTATCTAATTATCTGCTGGAGAATGGATTTCGCAGAGGTCTTATCGATTGTACTCTTTTCATCAAAGAACAAGATGGAGATCTTCTACTGGTACAGGTATACGTTGATGATATTATATTTGGTTCTTCTAATGATGTTTTGTGTAGGAATTTCGAGCGCATCATGCAGGATAAATTCGAGATGAGTGCTATGGGGGAAATGACTTTCTTTTTGGGCCTACAAGTACAACAAACCGAGTCTGGGATATTCATTCATCAGACTAAATATGTTGGTGACATCTTGAGCCGGTTCCAGATGTCTGATGCAACGCCCATTGGTACCCCATTGCCACAAAATCACGGAATTACTCCAGACTTGAAGGGTGAAGCTGTTAGCCCCTCATACTACCGCGCGATGATCGGATCTCTTATGTACCTCACAGCATCAAGACCAGATATAATGTACCCAACGTGCCTGCTTGCCAGATATCAAGTCAACCCGAAGGCCTCACATCTTGCACCTGTAAAAAGGATTTTTCGTTATTTGAAGGGTTACCCTGACACCGGTCTATGGTACCCTAGGGATAATAACTTTGACTTGATCGCTTTCAGTGATTCTGATTTTGGCGGATGCAAAATCGACGGCAAATCCACAACGGCTGGATGGCAGTTTTTGGGAAATCGCCTAGTCACATGGCAGTGCAAGAAGCAGACGTGTGTCGCTACATCAACATGCGAAGCTGAATACATTGTTGCCTCAAGTTGTTGCTCCCAAGTCCTACGGATCCAACAACAAATGCGCGACTACGGTTTTGAATTCCTAACTACTCCTATTTACGTTGATAATTCTGCTGCCTTACAGATCACTAGAAATCCTGTGCAGCATTCAAAGACTAAGCACATCGAAATTAAGTATCACTTCATACGTGATTGCTTTGAGAAAAGGCTAATCGATGTTGCTTACGTCCACACCGATGACCAACGTGCCGACCTTTTTACCAAAGCATTTGACAAATCAAGATTTGACTATTTATTATTGGTAAACGGCATTAAGGTCAAGCAAGAGTAAAACCAACATCGGAAAATCATTTTTGTAAATACCTTTGTGTTTTAAATTTATCTTAGTTTATTGATTTTAGGGGGAGTAAATCCAAAATTTGAAAAATCCAAAAACATCGAAAAAATTCAAAAACACAAAAACAATAGAAAAACAAAAATGAGTTTCCTGGCGAGCAAAAGAGAAAATGATAGTACATCAGTGGTCTGTCTAAACCTCTTTAAACCTTAAATGAAAAATGATAAGCAGCTCTATATAAGATGTATCGGTAGGCTCACAATCATTTTAAAGTGTGCAGGGTGATATAAACTTAAATCGACTGAAGACCAGGTGGGAACCACTCATTGGCATATGGTCTTAGTACCGAAATTTCGTTTGAGAGATTGCCGAGGTTCTGAGATATTCGGTCTTTATGCTGCTTATCATCTGCGTATCATGGTTGTATCTTTTTCGGAAAAATAACGGGGACGCAAGTCTAGATCTTCCATGATAGTATACATACGTGTACATACTGCATACGACCTCAATAAGTGATCAACAATCACATGTCCCTCAAAATAAGTGATAATATATCACATTTATCCGGGAGTCAAGTTCGTCTCTCTGCTGTACGAAAGTACTGACCTGTTCACGGACTTGTTCCTGTGCCCTCATGCATATGAAAATCAAGTTCCTCATCAATAAGTGATTCTATCACATAGGGCTTGTTTTCAATCAAAATAAGTGAGAATCTCACATCATATACGGTCAAACAGATGATAATCGGTATACTCACCGGTAAGATGAACCCTCGTGCATACCTTGATACGGGAATGTGTCGTGATGTGGATGAACACCGGTCGGTAAGTATAAATCATACCTTAACGTATCCCCTCGCCATGATTACATCTGATAAGTTGAGCTTAAGTGGACAACAATACCGATAATTGTTATAGGATGCTTATCTTAATGTTAACTAATTGAACAACAAGAGCGTTTTGGCATGACCGTACACTGATATGATTCTCTTACCCTCGAAACTCGCAAAAAGAATGTTTGTATATATTTACTTTTCTTAGTTTCTGCATCTTTGTATATATTTATTTACTGCTTTCGGTCTTTACATTTCAAATATTCAAAAATACCAAAAAGATTTTAGGTGTGTTTTAATATAAACTTTATAAAATACAAAAAGATTTTATTTCTATTTTATTTTCGATCGTACGATGTTGGATCTCGAGTCTTCGTTACCTGAAACCTGATTGAAAATCAAAACGGCTAAATCTTCATAAACGGTCGAAATTTGCAAGTTTTGAAAGTTAAAAACTAAAATTGACAAATTTGTTAAACTTTCAAACTGTCGGACGGTAGTTGATTGATATATGGTCATACGTGTGTTGTTTGTTTATACTAACTATATTCCAAGCAGTTGTTCTCATTACGCGTTTAGATTTCTTGCATGTGCAGATTCTAAAGGCAAGGAGAACATGGTCGATGACAAGCTTCGGAATGAAGACACAACGTGAAGGCGCTCAAATGATGAAGATGATCGAGTTGCCGCTGGCCATCATCAACACCACAAGGATCTCAAGTACTGTAGATCAAATCTTTCACGAGCATAACTCAAGGGGGAGCTTATGTTAAGGGGGAGTTTGTCAACACACTTCCTACATGAAATGGGGAGTTTGTTGATACACTTTCTGTTTTCAACACGTGAAGACTTTGAAGATCCTCCGACATAGAAGACATGAAAGGCGAATCTCGCGCGTAGCGTCCAAGGGGGAGTTTGTTGATACACGAATTGTGGACGCGACTCGGCTCGACGTGATTCGGTTAAAGACACGACTTTCCTCCGTCGTGTGCAAGAAGACTACAAGCGAGCCAAGAGAACAAAGGACTGGACCTTCGTTCTGGGCTGAAACAAGACAGCGAAACAAGTCCTTGGGCTTAACAGTTTGGCGAAACACAATTGGGCCCAAGCCCATAACTGGCGAAACACAAGGGGTCGACGAAACAGACCTGTTTCGTCGACAATGATCCAGTTTCGTCATGCTTTCTTCTGTTTCGTAGATGTTTGTTGGTTTCGTCATGTGTTATGTGTCTGTGACTATATAAAGGCTTAGTTGTATCATTTTCAAAATAGGTGAGATACACAAGTCAGAACACACACACACACTTTGAGAGAGAGTTTGCAAAATACATTTGTAAACATTGTGCTTGTAACCGAACCTTTCATACGTATTAATACAGAGGTGTTAATCGGTGAATATTGTGTGTCGTTATATTGCGTGTTCTATCTCGGTTTGCTATCTCGGTTGGATTCCGCACAACCGGGGTGGTTTGTACACAAGGATTAGGCGACGAGATCCTCCCCTAGCAGGACCTACAAGTACGTTTTCGCATAGATCGTACATATTTTTTTTTTAGAATTTGGAAAGTCAAGGTTCATTTTAGATTAATTTTCTGGTCATACGTTCATTTTCGAAAATTCTTTGCTCTTTATTTATTTGCTGTGAAATGCATACATCGGTTACCTCCCATCTGCAGGGATTGAACTTTAGTGGATCCTTATAGTTAACAGGGTCTAAATGGACGGCTGGGGAACATACCATCACCACCCAACCAGATGGGATAGTGTAGTCTGCATTAAGTCAATTTCTGTATCAGGTACGCATATGAATCTTACTATATCTAGAAAGTTACTTGTAAATGTTTAGTAGTTACCCTTGAACTTGATATCCGTTAATGCTTTGCTGAATGCTACTGGAGCTATGTTGCCCAACCTTAATGTTTCGTTAATAATCTGTAACTTATGTAGTTAGGTCATATTTGATCAATTTACATATAAATGAGTCGTTTGGTTATGTTTATGCCACTTGGTTAAAACGGGTCATATAAAAAAATTAATTAAGAAGGTAATGAGTTCAACAACACAAAGTTGTCCAGAGTGTATTTTTTTGAATACATAAACTACTTTATTAAGGAAACTGAATATTAGTTGTCATGTTATGGCTTCTTTAATCATAGTTATAGTTGGAAGAGTTTGTAAAAGGTTAAAAATAATGGAAAAGGCATTTGTTAGTCAACATGCCTAACCCGAGTTTGTTTTAACTAGTCATGCATCCATCCTTGCAATTTCTAGTTTTGGTCACAAATTATAAATTCAGAAGATAACCAGTGAACACCTGAAAAGTGAATGTAATCGATTTATATTCCTCCCATGTAAGTCCAGCCTCCGGTTTTTCTCGCTTTTTTAAAATTAGCTCGTGTTCTTCCTGCGTGCATAAAATAACAAGCATGTTAAACGAGTGAAATCTTTTTTGGGATTTTTAAATTTTCACATACCGCCAATTCCTTCGGTGCTCGAGG
Organism: Helianthus tuberosus; assembly: GCA_030545235.1. Lineage (NCBI taxonomy): Eukaryota > Viridiplantae > Streptophyta > Magnoliopsida > Asterales > Asteraceae > Helianthus > Helianthus tuberosus. The sequence goes on along the minus strand of CM060366.1, from coordinate 19,695,734 downwards.
ATTATCTGTTAGAAACTTGATTGCTAATGTTATCGCTTGGGAAGTTGATTCAAAGTTACCAAACAATAGCCCAAATATCAAGTCCAAAGAAATTTCTTCTGTAAGGGTTGTATCATTTTTCTTGAGTTCTTCGATAACATAATCAAAGAAATCATTTTGGACCTCATTTGGCTTAGCCTGTCTTGCTTCTAGCATGTTCTTAAGCATCATCATCACCTTCTTTCTTCCCTGATTATATGAAGGAAGTGACGCATTAGATCTCCAACCCAAAACCCCCAAAACACCCACCAACACGCCCAACTGTGTCATTAGATTTCCACTTATTTTTTATCGAAAGCACCATTTTATGAACAACAATCTAATCGTACTCCTAAATATACACTATTTGTCTATTGTGAAACTTGAAGCCTTGACCTCACGGGAAGAGACACCATTTTACACATCTTAGCCAAATGTCTTTTGGTTAATTACAAACGTTCTTCATCTCTTGTTTATTCTTCTAGTTTTTGCTTCTTATGCTTATGATGGGTGAGACTCCGTTTCTTCTTATAGATAACATACATTTCTACATCATCACCACATTTTACATTTATTTTTAATATTCAAATATATTGCTTTTTTATAATAAATATAATTATTTAAAAAAATTTAATTAACTTATCTAATAAATCAATACTTTATTAGTAAAACAATTTATATAAATAGAAAAAAAAATATTGTATTGAAGAAATAAATGTAGTGTAAAATGGTGATAAAAGTTAATGTTTTTTAGAACTAAAACATTACCTATTTTAATTATTCTACCCAAACACTATATGTAAAATGATTTGAGCTAAAAATAAATGTGATGTACAAGTGATTTTTTCACATGATACAAGTCGACGTAAAACTAATAAAAAAATACAAAAACCCAACCAATCCCACCATTTGCTTCCCACCTTGCGAGTCTGCAAGCACCTTGCTCACGGGCATCTCACTCCAGCCCTCACGGGCCAGGTTTGGAGATGGTAAGCTTAGGTTCTCTCTAAGAGTCCATTCAAGGGCGGAACTAGAACTTTTACCAGGGGATCATGATAAGTCTTTCTTGTTTACCAGCTACAACTAGAGGATCCAACTTATGTTTTCTATAACTAGAAAAATCTCTGACTTTTACCTAAAATTCTTAACTAATTCATGTGGTCAGGGGTTAACGGCCCCTCTTAAACCCTCTCTAGTTCTACCCATGAACCCATTAACAAGTTTCTTACAGGTGGCAAAATGAGCTTGCCAACTTGGGTAATGACTAATGACACAAAATAGGGTAAGAGCTTATTTGGTGAGGTTGGGCTGGTCTGGAAACGAACACTTGTCAATGACTCAATCCTTTTCTGAATCATAATAGTTTGTGTATTTAATTCGAATTAATAATATGTTTATATTTTCTCATGAAATGAGTTCTGTCATGCCCCCTTTGATTTTCACTGTGATCCGTTTGACAAGTTTTCATTCTAGTTAGTTTTTTTAATCCGTAATTGAGAAGTAAAACACTTCTACCCATTTATTGGGTTATAAAACTGGTTGAGACTGCTACCTCTTGAGACGATGGAATAAACTATGCATATGGATTAAATATCATTAATTGTCTACCTGTAAACACTTGTAATAAGCAGTTCCAGGTATCTCCAAAGGAAATGAATATAGTCCTCGCACGAAAGCCTCAAAATTCTCTCTTAAATTCTCAGAAGGCTTCTCCGAATCATAACTTATCATTTTTTTCCCCATGAACTCGAATATCATCTGATTAAACACCAATATAATATCATAAAAATGAGTTAATAACTTGCCATGTTTTGAAAACAAAATACTTACATCTGCAACTGCAGTTTTCAATTCCGTTGTTTCCTGGCTAACCCACCTCTCCATGTTTCGTGTTGCTACAGTTTCAACTTCAGAAAATGAAATCATAATCTCCTTCACATCCTATAGGTATTAGGGTTCATTATGTAATTAGTTAATAGATAGTTTTTATTAGAATTAGATTAGTGATAGAAGTGCGGGGACTAGATGTGACAAGTTGAAAGTTAATAACCTACAAAAACAAAGGATGCGACACATCCCTCTGGTCGCACCCCTTCAAGTTTGGCGGCAACAGGAAACAAGAAACAGGGACGTGACTTTTCAAGGAGAGACACACCTCTTCATCTTCAATCACAACCACAAGATTCTAGAGACGCAACCGTTCGTGAAGAAACACGTCTATTGGATCGTACCTCTTCGATTAGTATAAATAGGGTTAGGATTTCTATTGTAAATTCAATTCACTTGTACAGATTCACAATCATTTATTCATTCAGAAATAAAGGTTAGTTTATGTTGATTCGTTCATTGTTATATTCATTGTTCATCAACAAGATTCTGGGCAACAGTGGTATCAGAGCCTAGGGCTCAAATTCGTTTCGGGAAGATAATCATCAGGCGGGTGGTTGAATTCCCTGACAATTCTGATCACGCAGGAGGCATTGATTGGGTTGTTCTTTGTTAAGTTTTAGCATCAATCGCATCAAGCGGGTACGATTGTTGTTCGTTCGTTAATCGGTCATCAGGAGGGTGTTCGATTTTTTTGATCCGATCATCACTGAGGGTGTTTGGATTCTGAGTTTTGTTAATTCAAATCACGGCAAGAGGCTACGGTTCGAATTAAAGAAGACCGAAGCAAATCTGAGAAGTTTGTATTCCGGTTTCAAGAAGCAATCGCAAATCTGAGAAGTTTGGGTTGTTTGGAATTTGCAAAGACACAAAATCTGAGAAGTTTTGTGATATCAAAGCATCAAGAGGGTGTTCGGTTGAGAAGTTTAGTCGCAAATCAAGCGGGTTAGGGGCTGATTTTTTGGTTCGTGTTTAGAGAGTCGCGAATCAAGCAGGAAGGAAAAAAAAAACGCAGCCAAGAGGGTTGTTAAGAAAAGTCAGAAAACCGTGCGGAGAATCACGATAAGAGAAGTCGATCGGTTCGCAAATTCCAGGTTCTACGTTCTATTTTTTCTGGAATTTATATAAGGTTTAGAAATTGGTTTGATTCCGTTAGAAAGTTAGTGTGAATTTTTGGAATCATAGACTTCGATTTTAGGAGAAAACCAAAATTTAGAAAGTGAAAATTGTTGGAAAAGAAATTATGGCGGATTCAGGAGGAGCCTCTCCGTCAAACGCGGTAGTGATTAAAGATGGTAGTTCGTTCTCCCAGTTTCAGTGTCCTATCTTAAAGTCTACAAACTATACGGTTTGGGCAATCCGTATAAAAACCATTTTGAGGGCAAACGGATTATGGGAAATGATAGAACCAAAAGAAAATAAGCAAGCGGATGAAAAGAAGGATATGATGGCGACCGCTTATTTATATCAAGCACTACCGGAAGATATGATAATACAAGTTGCAAGTTGCAAGAGTGCAAAAGAAATTTGGGATGCATTAAAGACTAGGCACGTCGGTGCAGATCGAGTGCAGAAGGCACGTCTTCAAACGTTCAAAACAGAGTTTGAGATGTTAAAAATGAAGGAGGAAGACACTATCAATTCGTTCACTGCAAGACTAAATAGTATTGTCACGAGGGCAAGTGGTCTTGGATCAACTTTTGATCAACCAACTTTAGTACGGAAACTTCTGAGTTCTGTACCAAAAAGGTTCGTTCAAATTGTTGCAACCATTGAACAATTCGCTGATTTAGAAACAACAACGCTAGACGAGACAATTGGAAGATTGAAGGCCTACGAAGAAAGAACCGCGGTGGTGGATGAAAACCTGGTATATAATCAAGAGAAACTTATGTATGCACGACGCGACAAGAACTATGGTCGTGGAAGGCGTTTTGGGAACAATGGACAAGGAAGGTTCAATTCATCACAAGGCAAGTGGTGTGATGGAAAGTTCAAGCAACAAGAAGAAGATGATGAAGATTCATCACATGATGCTTACAAGAATAGAAGCAACCAAAAGAAGTTTGAGAAGGATTTAAGCAAGATAAAATGCTATAATTGCCAAAAGTTTGGTCATTATGCCTCAGATTGTCCTGAATCAAATCAAAGAGGAGAAGAATCAAATCTGGTGCAGGAAGACGAGGAACCAACTCTCCTAATGGCAATCAAAGAAGACTGCAATGATCTACTTCAACAAGCACATAATGGCAAGCAAGACATGGAGAAAGATTAAGGTGCAACTTAAGGATGTTCGAGATTAGGGGGGTGAATCAAATCATAATCTCCTTCACATCCTATAGGTATTAGGGTTCATTGTGTAATTAGTTAATAGATAGTTTTTATTAGAATTAGATTAGTGATAGAAGTGCGGGGACTAGATGTGACAAGTTGAAAGTTAATAACCTAAAAAAACAAAGGATGCGACACATCCCTCTGGTCGCACCCCTTCAAGTTTGGCGGCAACATGAAACAAGAAACAGGGACGTGACTTTTCAAGGAGAGACACACCTCTTCATCTTCAATCACAACCACAAGATTCTAGAGACTCAACCGTTCGTGAAGAAACACGTCTATTGGATCGTACCTCTTCGATTAGTATAAATAGGGTTAGGATTTCTATTGTAAATTCAATTCACTTGTACAGATTCACAATCATTTATTCATTCAGAAATAAAGGTTAGTTTATGTTGATTCGTTCATTGTTATATTCATTGTTCATCAACAAGATTCTGGGCAACAGAAAATATCACTACAAGAATAATATACTTTTAGCGGCGACACCATTAGCGGCGACAGACCAAACGTCGCCGCTATTGGTCGATCCGCATGCCAGATGCTGAAACCAAACCCCAGCCGTTGATCAAAATCCTGATCTAACGGTTGGGGAATTAAAAGTTATTAGCGGCGACAAAGACAAATCAATACCGGCGACAGCCTGTCTCCGCTAAAAGTGTTTGTCAGAACTTTAATCCCTAGCCACACAATCCTTATCTCTGGTCAAACCTTTACCGGCGACAAACATCAATACCGGCGACACGACGTCGCCGCTAATGGTCAAAAAACATCAGTCCCTATACAGCGCGAATTTCTCCCTCTTTCTTCACTTTTCCCCCCAAACAACTTCTATCTACCGTCGGAAACAAGCGGATTTTGCCCAAATCGGTTAGTAAAGCTTTGTTTTTGTTACATTTCTTCTTTATTTTGTTATATACATATGATAGGCTTTAATTTTTGTATATTTTTGTGTGTTTTTGTGTGTTTGGTAGTGAAATCGGATCATCACCATCACTTCTCCGATCACCACCGTCACTTCTCCGGTCACTACCTCGTCTACGCGGTCTACATCTCTTGGAAACTTGAAAATACGGTTAGTTTTATATGTATTTTTTTTTCAAAGTTTAGATGTTGAATAATTTTTTGTTTTGGTATGTAAATGTATAATGTAGGTATGTGTTAGTATGTCAAATGTATAATGTAGGTGTATTTGGGGAAAATGTGTATATGAAAATCTATGTATTTGTGTATGTAGGTGTATGTAAGCATGTATGTGGGTATGTAAGTGTACAAATGAATGTATGTATGTAGGTGTATGTTAGTATGTTGGTGAAAAATGTGTATGTTAGTATGTATGTTTGTATAAAGTATGCAAATGTGTATGTAAGTATGTATAAATTTTGTGGTTTTGGTCAAATTGTATAAGAAAGTCTATGTATTTGTGTATGTAGGTGTATGTAAGCATGTATGTGGGTATGTAAGTGTATGAATGAATGAATGTATGTATGTAGGTGTATGTTAGTATGTTGGTGAAAAATGTGTATGTTAGTATGTATGTTTCTATAAAGTATGCAAATGTGTATGTAAGTATGCATAAATGATGTGGTTTTGGTCAAAATGTGTGTTTGGTCATGTTGGAAAAAAAATATGTTTAAGTTGATAATTTCTATGTTTTTGTATGTTTGTATAAAGTATGTAAATGTGTATGTAAGGATGAATGTTTGTATGTTTATGTAGGTGCATGTAAGCATGTATGTGGGTTTGTAAGTCTATAAATAAAGTATGTGTTAATGTGCATACATTATGTTTAAGTTTCATGATTTCTATGTTTATGGTCATGTTTGAAAAAAAAATATATATGTTTAAGTTGATAATTTCTATGTTTATGTTTAGGTTTGAGAAAAAAAAGTTTAAGTTTGATAATTTGTATATTTGTGTTTAGGTTTTAAAACATTTATATTTTAATTTAACAAATATATATTAGTTAGGAAATACCCTCTTTATATTAAAATCATCATTTAAAACATAACGAACATAGAAAATACCCGCCAAAATTGAAATCATCATTTAAAACAAAAGGAGCTAAGAAAATACCCGCCCGAAATATAAACCATTATGAACAACATTACGAGCTTAAAAATCGTACCTGATATTGAATTCATCATTTCAAACATAACGAGCTAAGAAAACACCCAATCGAAATTGAAATCATGATTTAAAACATAACGTTCCGCCCAAAATTTAAAACAGTCATTAAGAAAATAACAAGCTTAAAAAACTGTGCCCGTGTTTGAATTAATCATTTTAAACATAACGAGCTTAGAAATACCCGCCCGAAATTGATTTAGAAATTAATTTCGGGTTGTCCCCGTTTATCTTGGGACTGCTTTTTGAATACTTTATCTCATTTAGGATGTGAATGTGTATTACATGATTGTTTGTTTAAGAAGGATTCGGTTATCATTTTCTCTTTGCTCCTCGGGTATATATATCATTACATATATACTTGGGAGCTAAGAGGAAATGCTGCCGAATTTTTCTTAAACAAACAATCATGTAATACACATTCACATATGAGATAAAGTGTTCAAAAAGTGGGTTTAGCAGCCTACCCTTGTCTTGTTAATCCTAAATTAGATTTTCTTTCAGTTGCATAATGCCTATCGATAAAAGTTGAATTGATTCCCCACGTCATTCACCTCACTACAAGCAACGACTCAAGTCATTTATCGATATGTGTGAAAGAGTGATAAAAAACCACGATGAAGTTAGATATCCGTGTACCCAATGTAAAAATTCCGGCTTAAAAACTATGGCAGAAATGAAATACCATTTGCGTATTAACAGTTTTTGGAAGGAATACACGAAGTGGACCTATCACAGGGACACGACTCCAATTGCAGAAGTAAACGATGTTGCGCCACAAGACGGTATGGTAAACGTTATTGAAGACATTGGGGGGGAGCGTATGGAAGAAGATACATACCTTAACCAAGAGAACTCGAATGGAGATAGTAGCAGTGTTGTTGATGATTTTGAAGACCTGGTAAAGGAAGTTGAAACATAATTATATCCTGGTTGTACCAAGTTTTCTTCTATCGACTTTTTAGCAAAGCTTTTGAATATAAAGGATACGTACCATTTGCAAAATGAAGCAGTAGATCGACTCCTCTCGTTGTTGCGAGAGTCAATGCCAGAAGGCAACAAGATTCCCCCTTCGTATTATGTAGCTAAGAAGACATTTAAGAAGATTGGTTTGGCATATGAGATGATAGATGTGTGCACAAATGATTGTGCTCTCTTTTGGAAAGAAAACGAGTCCTTGCAAAATTGTCCCGTTTGTAATGAGAGTCGATGGGTCGATAAAGACACAAAAGGCACGAAGGTGGCTCGTAAGGTGTTACGATACTTTCCTTTGACACCTAGACTACGACGTTTGTATTGTTCAAGGCACACAGCGAAAGATATGATATGGCATAGTACCGGACGATCGGAAGATGGGACTATGCGTCATCCAGTTGATGGATCTGCATGGCAAGACTTTGATAAAAAGTACCCAAACTTCGCGATGGAGCCACGAAATGTTCGCTTAGGGCTTGCAGCTGATGGTTTTAATCCCTTTAACAACGGTAGTGGATCCTCGACTCATAGCACGTGGCCGGTTATACTCACCACATATAATCTGCCTCCCTGGCTATGCATGCGAGAGTCCACATTCATGTTGACCTAGTTGATTCCTGGCCCTAAATCACCAGGGAAAGACATGGACATTTTCCTTAGACCGTTAGTGGATGAGCTTGAGCAATTGTGGCAGACAGGTGTACGTACTAAAGACGCAGCAACAAACACATACTTCACAATGAAGGCGGCGTTGTTATGGACCATAAATGACTTTCCAGCCCGTAGTAGTCTATCAGGTTGGAGCGGACAAGGCTACATGGCATGCCCAACTTGTAACCAAGACACTCCTTCAATACGTGTAACTGGTAAATGTGCTTATGTTGGTCATCGCCGGTTCTTAGATGCCAACCATCCTTGGAGAACAAGTCTCGACTTTAACGGGAGACCCGAGACACGAGACCCTCCGAGACAGTTTAGCCCAGCTGACATAGAAGCTCAACTCGGTCGTTTAATTAATCGTCTACCAGGCAAGCATCCAGATTTTGGAGGTGGGAGGATAACCCGGTCAAATTTCGAGTTAAACTGGTCCAAAAGAAGCATATTTTTTGACCTTGAGTATTGGTCTTCTCTGCAGCTGAAACATAACTTAGATGTAATGCACATAGAGAAAAATGTGTGCGACAGCTTGCTCGGTACTCTTCTAATGAACGATAAGAGCAAAGACACGCCAAATGCGCGGTCCGACTTGGAAAAACTAAACATTCGGCCGTCACAATGGCTGAAACAATCGGGTGGCAAGTTCTTAAGTCCCCACCCAAAGTACTCATTCAAGTCCGATGATCGAAAACTTTTTTGTCAGTTTATAAAAAATGTTAAATTACCAGATGGGTTTGGATCTAATATCAGTAAGAGGGTGACAGATAACAATGCTAACATTACCGGGTTGAAATCTCATGACTGTCATATCCTCATCCAACGTTTGATACCGATTGGGGTTAGAGGGCTTTTTGACTAAAGATACATCTACACCAATAGTAGACCTTTGTATGTTCTTTAAGCAACTTTGCTCTAGAACACTATCGGTGGATGATATGAAGAAAGCAAAGGATGACATTGTTACCATCTTATGCAAGTTAGAGATGATCTATCCACCTGTGTTTTTTTGACATTATGGTTCAGTTACTTGTGCATTTACCTGATGAAGCGATTGCGGGAGGTCCAGTAGCTTTTAGATGGATGTATCCATTTGAAAGGTACATGAAAAAACTAAAGAACTATGTCAAAAACCCGGCATGGCCTAAAGGTTGTATAGCTGAAGGTTATGTGTTTGAAGAAGCTCTAACATTTTGTTCAATGTACCTTAAAGATGTTCAGAATAAGTTCAATCGCCCAGATAGAAACGATGATGTCGTTGTTGAAAAAAGAAAATTATGGGTGTTTAAGTCCAAATGTCGTCCTGTTGGCGCAAGAAAGGACAAATATCTATCATTCATCGAAAAAAGCAAGATGGAATGGTTTGTCCTCGAAAACTGCGCAGAAGTTAGGGAGTACATGAAGTGAGTGCTTCTATCTTTAACATTTCATAATCTGTTAATTGGTATTTTTCATTCCTTTCTTATATTTGTCATCAATGTAGTGAATTCAAACATACACATCCCCAAGATGATCTTAAAACCAAATTTCCGGGATGGTTTCTCCATAAGGTATAATACATATATAACACTCATTACTCTACACTTGCTAGGTAATACATATATAACAAACATTATTACTCTATATTTGTTAGGTCCATTCGATGAAAACACAAAATTCTCCAGAATTCCACCCGGAGTTGTATGCTCTTTCAATTTGTGCGAAAATGACTGCTTACACTTACACTGCTTGCATAGTCAACGGTGTTAGGTTTAAGACACTTGAACGTGATGCAAAATGCGCAACGCAAAACTCTGGGGTGGAAGTGGTTGGAGAGAACGGTGTGAAATTTTATGGCCAATTAGAAGAAATTATTGAGTTGCGTTATACAAATGATTATTCCACTGTCCTATTTCGGTGCAAGTGGTTTAATACTCAAAGGGGTGTAAACCATGACAATATAATATCACCAGTATAAGCACTGAACATGAATGGGACAAAGACGATCAACTCATATTTGCTTCGCAAGCCAAACAAGTGTTCTTCATCCAAGAAACGTCTCGAAACCAAAAAAATAAACATAGGTGGGTAGTCGAAAATGTTAATCATCGAAGAATTTGGGATCGGCCATTAAGTGATGACCGCTTCAATAAGGTTCAAAATGTTGACAAACGCTTAGAAAATAGTGACGTTGTCGACAACAACTCTTCATCTGACTGTCCACTTGTCATTGACTTGACCCAATACTTTCAAATTGGATCTTCTCATGTTACTGCAGGTGAGCCTTCAATTGAAGTTGATCCCCCAACGGCCACCGTCAATGAAGTGTTTGAAGTCGAGACTGATTGTGATGAGGTCGAGGCTGATTATGATGAGGATGATCCCGATTATGTGGAGTCTGACTAAAAGAAAAGTTATTGTAATTTATATGGATTTGTAATTGATAAACACTTGTTTGAAATATTTATTTGAATTTGAGTTACACTTGTTGTACTTTCCCTTAATTTCTATTAGATACACATGCTGTAACATTTGTAACTTTATAGGGATTATGTTTTCTGTATTGTTGATATTCGCTTATTTGATGGCGGATGTGGCCCCCTGGGGACATGGGGGTGACGGCGCTGGTGATCCACCGCTTCCTCCTGGTGGATTTCGTGGCACACACGAGATAGACGGTAAGTCTTTTACTAAATTATTTTGTCGTCCTTATATTTTATATATTATAAATGTTGTTACTAATTATTTTTGTTTTAATTGCAGCGGTTCCCCCGAAGAGGGTTAGGGGGGAAAGCAAAAAACGAGAAACTAAGGCGTCTGGTAAAAGTGGGGGGGGGGCCTGTATCGCTTACGTTTGACAGGCAGGTCACGTATACCCCTGTTGGTAAAACAAGAGATCTGTTTTCACGGGAGGCCGGCCTGTATATGTGGCGGTCCATCCCGTTCGATAAAATTGGATGGGATAACGTTGAACAACGTTACAAGGATGCCCTCATGAACCACTTACGGGTAAATAAGTTATATGCATAAAATTTTATCAAATATTTAAGCACATGCAAATCTAATTTATATATGATATTTTAACTTTTTTATTTAATTTGTAGGAAAATTTCAATTTTGATGAAGTGGAACGTGATTTAGAGGCCAAAAACTTGACGGATGGCATTAGGGCTGTGCTTATGAAGCGGTACTCCGACCGCAAGTACGAAGCTAAAAAATTATTTAAGAGCAAGGGAGGTTACAATGATCTTGAGAGTGCAAGGGCATTCCATCCCGCGGATATGCCCTATGATAACTGGTTGAGAACCATCGAAGGTTTCCGGGACGCAAAATATATTAAAAGAAGCAAGGCCAACACACTAGTACGCGAGAAACAACAATTCCCATACCGTGGGGGGACATCGTCGTACGGTAGCACCGCCTATAAAAATGTAATGCTTTATGTATGTGTGCGTGTGTGTAAGCTTTTGTTTATTTAATGTCTAATCTAAGTTTAATGTTAAACAGGATATGGATTGGGTACCAACGTATGCTAAAACCCACACGGACAATCAAGGGAATTGGGTTGATCCGGTTGCTGAACAAAATTACGTAAGTATTTCTTTTAAGTATTATTTTCTATAACAAATATATATATATATATATATACATATATATTTAATCATCTTCGTAAAATACAGCGGAACATACAACAGGCCACAAGTGAATGGAGCGGTGAGGGTTCGCCAATTGCCCCGTATCAGGAAGCGTTGGGTGAGCGGCGAGGATGGTACCGTGGGATGGGGCCTAAACCTTCTTCCAACACGTCCTCGCACTCGTCATCTAACATGTCGTCTTCACAAGCTCGGACGCAAGAACCCTTTTCCGAGGTAAACTACGCAATTTATAAAATGACAAACTAACGCATGTTTACTTGTTAAATATATGCTAATATACGTTTTGATATCTATTATTGTAGGATTTTGTTAACAGCTTGTTCCAAACCCCGTCCTTTTTGAACCAACTTAACAACTATCTTGCTTCACAAGGAAAAGGAAAAGGAAAGTCAAAAGACTACGATTCTGATGACTTATTCGATAATGAATCCAGCGAAGAGTGACTTGTTGTTTTTAATGTATGATTTAATTAAACGTTGTAGGATTATAATGTATGACTTAAACGTAGTTTTTAACTATATTACCTTTAGTATATGTTCATTATGTTCATGGCGTATGCTTGCGTTGTTTGAAAATAGGCAGGTTTTGTTTTTTCGGCCGTAAAACTGGCTGGGCAGCTGTATATACAGCTGCTGTATTAAAAAAAACAGACTTTTAGCGGCGACATCTGTCGCCGCTATTGCCCTTTCATCCTTTACCGGCCATGACTAATACCGGCGACACTTTTAGCGACGACAACTGTCGTCGCTAAAGATTGAAGATCAATACCGGCGACATGTACCTTTAGCGGCGACAACAAGGCAATAGCGTCCGAGCAATACCGGTGACATGTCGTCGCTAAAAGTCAATAGCGGCGACAAGTGTCATCAATACCGGCGACAGATGTCGCCGCTAAAGGTGCCCCGTTCTTGTAGTGTATATTTTTAAGGCTTTGGGGACCGATTACAGTTAGCACCATGTTTTTGAGATACTTACGCATGCTTCCATGCATAAAAGCTAGACTTTGGTTCCCTAATACTTTTCTAAAGTTTGGTGGATACCAACTTTCAAAGGATCGGCCTTCTTGTTGGAACACCATATAACTAAGTTCCGAATCAGTTGATACTATAACTCGTGAACCAAACAAACTAGTTCGAAATATAGATCCGTATCTAAAATATAAAATTGATTTGTCACAATTTTGATGACTTGAAGCACTGAATTGAAACGTACATATCATAACTAATATCAAGGTGGCAAATGGCAATCTTAACCTATTTATTAGAGAGAAATGCTAAAATTTGGGTTTTATTTATAAATAATACTAGCCTAAGATCCCGCGAGTTTCGCGGGTGGCTTAATACCAACTAAACACATAAAACATTCTAAACATAGCATAATAATAGCATTACTGGAACACCAACTTCAAACGTTAACTTATGATTTGGTAAATCTAATATTTTGAGACCGTTGAGCACATCCGAATAGTACATCTCGCTCATCTCTTTTGCATATTTGCAGACTGACTCGACCCAACTACCTTTGACTCACGCTAATAGTTACATGTTTATGTTTTGACCCATTACCCGACCCATTGATATTACCACTATATATAAGATGTTCAGAACAACACATATTCAAAATTTTGAATTTTTTGATTTGACGATACTGGTACAAAGGTTCTATATAGAAAGTTTGATATTACAATTAAGTACCATATAAATATATATACTAAAAGCGAATTATAACCAAGAGTCTAACAAATCGAAATATACAAAACCTTCATGAAGGTAAAGAACATTTTGAAACATATATAATACTCACACATACCGTCATGAAAAAAATTACAAACATCCTTAAAAAACAAAACAAACAATCGTACCAGAAATACATGCATGTGTTACCATCATATGGCCCCTAACCATCATATACTAAGGACCCCATCCTACACCAGCTGAAATTATAGTAGGTGTAGACCAAGAATCACCAGCTCTTTGAGCCAGCTCTTTGAGCCAGCTCTTTGAGCCAGCTCTTTGAGCCAGCTCTTTGAGCCAGCTCTTTGAGCCAGCTCTTTGAGCCAGCTCTTTGAGCCAGCTCTTTGAGCCAGCTCTTTGAGCCAGCTCTTTGAGCCAAACCGGCCAAACTGATTGGTTTTTGTGTCTCTTGAAATTGTAGTTAGTAGTCCAGCCCATACAGCTCTTTGAGCCAGCTCTTTGAGCCAGCTCTTTGAGCCAGCTCTTTGAGCCAGCTCTTTGAGCTATAACCAATCCAGTAGCAAGTTTAATCGCCAAACCGGCCAAACTGATTGGTTTTTTGTGTCTCGAGAAATTGTAGTTAGTAGTCCAGCCCATAATAAAATTTATTAAAACCCATGACCTAGTTAGAGACTTCACCTTCAAACCAACTTAAAGATCTTATCAAGATTCTTATGAGAATGATTTTCTGAAAGATTCGCATGAACAACAGTCCACGAGTTCTTAAAAAGTTAAAATGAAAAATAAAAAAATACAGTTCTAAAAGCTACCAAACATCCATCAAGTACACAACTACTTGCAGATCTTTATATTTCTCTATGAATGGGTATTTACGCCTAGTCGTTGGTCAAAATATACGTAAATAGACACTGGGACTATGAAAGATAAGTTCTTGGAAACCAACTTTGAAGAGTAATGGAGAGTAATCACACAACAATCTGGCCCTTCTTTGACTGTTGCTCCCAACTAAAAGGTTCCAAGGGCAAAAGAGTCTTTTAGCATTAAACAATAACAGGTTGAAGGTTGTTTAAGAGTAATATGACTATAATATTAATGATTAATGACTTGTACCTTTCTTAGCTTCTTAGTTCTGTGCAAATGGCAATCATCCTTTCTGTTTATTTTACTCTTCATCTAGCCACTGCCAAATATCAAGAGGAAATGGTACTATGAACTATTATTTACCAAAAGGAAATCTTTGTATCTACAGTTTAATACATAGGTACATATTGCTTTATGCGATTAGCGCATCCATCTTGCATTTAATCCAAAACAACAATATTTCAGACTAAGAATATGTGGTAAATTCCAATTATGGAAGCAAAAATAATTCAAGATATGTAATGCTCAATCATACCATCTCTAATGGTTGTGGAACCGTCAACATAAAGGGCAACGTCAGCAAGAGTCGTGGAACGCCTGGCATTTTGTTCATGTTAACTGTTAACATCCACTGGACGCAAGTGTCCCCTTCTTGAAGGGTTCCTAGGTGCCCTCTCACTGTCATTGGGTTCTCTGTCGAGGTTACTTTGGCACCCATTTGTCCAAGGACCTCAGCAAACTTTACAACTCCCTAGTTTTATAGAAAATTTGAACGGAAAGGGTAAGATCATATGATATATGCATTGATGATATGACAACTGATAATCGTATTTCTAGTGTTTAAATCAAATAGTTATAGTTAAGAATATTAGTTTTAAATGTCACATAGTCAGTTCAAAACACAGAGCCAAACGCTATTGGACATGGAAAATTTTGAACTGAAGAAATTTTAAAGCTTTACAAAAGTGTTTAACTTAAGTGTAAATATTTGAGAAACGTTTTCATTTTTATATTTGAAATGAGATTTATATAAAAGAAAAATTCATAGCATAGTATTGTTTTACCTTTAAAAGTCAAAGTTCCTCTATTTCTTTAGGGCACATTGGTCATACCATCACAGTAATTTTAAAAAACAAACATTCAAAACAATCAGTTACCTCAAAAGCAATCCTAAACACTCTACCCTCTTGTTATTGCCTTTTGAAATAAGTGACCTGAAATAAGCAAAATCAAACTTCATAATTAATTGGTAAGCAAACTCCAAACAAAACACCCCCTGACTTTAAAACAAATCACCCAAAGTATTGAACTATACAAAATATCTCAGAACTGCCAATTGTAAATTACCTACAGCAAGATATATTTGAAAGAGGTTAACGTGATTCTTAGCATGTTAGTTATCATAAACCAGGCAACAACTTGCCATTTACATTATTCATCCACCACCTCTGGTTAGGCTGCAAGTCCAAAAACCAAAAAAAACTCCAATTTAACAAAGCAACTTCAAGAATTTGAATTCAACATTTATGAGCAATCGCTGGGAGCAAAAACAAAAAAAAATGAACTCTAAAACTGAAAATGCAATTAAAGTTAGATCACCTTCATAAGGAGACTGCCTTGGACCAAGGATCATAACATTAAAATAACGCATATTATCTTCGGACGGCGACGCGCTTATCCCCGGAGCTACACCAACCAAAATCAAAAACAATAAACACAAACACACTTCCAAATAGCAACACAGACTCACACTGATCTAGATCCACATGCAAATTCAGTCACCAAAATTCCAAAACACACAAAATTAAATAAACATACACACAAAAAAATTACAAAAACAAAAACAACTTCACCTGGTTCGCTGAGTAACTGCTGCTTTTCCTGAATCACAACAAAGTAAAAACCTAAGTTAGGGTTTCAGATGCACAAATACTACGGTGATCGATCGAATAATATAAAACAAACAATACATATACAAATAACACCGAGGAAATGAAATAGGAATCAGAAGAGTGAGATGTTGGTCCTTACCTTCTTCGCCGGAAACCCTAGCTGATAGGAATCACGGCTATAGCTCCAACCACCATCTCTGTCATCTGAGCACCCCACAAGTTGTCGATCGTCGGAACCCTAACTGGAACAAACGTCGTTGACATCTCGCTTGAAAACCCTAGCCGTCGTTGCTAACACCGAGGACCAGAGACATTAAACCACCATCACTACCACCAACAATAATCGACACTGAAGATAGAAACAGATGAGATCAGAACAAAATTTTAGAGATAGAAAGGGTTTTGGTGATGGATCGGAAAAAGGAAATTGGGAGGCGTGGATTATATTTATGGAAACTGCAATTAGTGTGATTGATATAAGATGCTAAGAGAAAAGAGAACAGAAGAATACAGTTGGATTGCCGCTCAAATACAATCTCTGTAGAGCATGAGAATGCCAGGTGGCACTAAGTGGTTTAAGAACATGTCAAGTGGCACCAAAATGTTTTGTTTTAATATACATTATAGATGTTTCGCTAAAACAGAATGGTGTTAAAGTGTCCAAAAGATGTCCAAAGTGTATTTGTGAAAAGTTGGATTATTATGTACCAAAGGAGTTTAATCATAGCAATCGCATTATTTACCGACGGTACTACATTTTATAACCTGTTATACAGCCGCCTTAAATTATTTTTGTGTTTCTAAGAAACGGATTCACCTTTTTATCCTGTTCTTAATGAAAGCAGAAGTATCCAACGTGTGACTTGGGCGATGAATTGTAGAGTTTCACCGAGTAGCGGCCAACCCATTGAACCAGGAGGAAGAGTTCCATTGCATTTAAGGTTTCTCCATCTGTATACCCAATGGGTAATACTTACTACAAACAAAGCTGCAACGCATAGACCAACATGCAACATCTATAATTTGCAAGGAAAATATCCACTTAACTGAACGAAGGTAAAATGGGAATGATTTGGTGAGGAGAAGCAAATGGCGCGGAGGGAGTTATATAGAGCCAGGCATGAAGAAATATTCAAGTAATACAATCCATTGACAATCCCGTAAAAAAATATGCCCATTATGTTTATCAGATAACCACAACAACTCCGCAAATTTCAATTACGATTCTTATCGCCAAACCGCCTTTATTTTGTATAAATACATGTCTATTGAACCCACCCCAACTCGCTACACGAACGAATTTTCAATCGAATCCTTCTCTATTAATGTTTTTACAAATTTATCTAATTTAATTAATTAAATAAATCTAATAGTTCAATTAAATAAAAGTGAAAGTTTAATTGATAAGCGTTATTTATGCAGTAACTTTTATGAACTACGTTTATATTTAAAAAAAAAAGAAACTCAGACCGGTGGGTATGGGGAGGATAGTCTCTTTGGAGACTAACCGCCACGTAGGCGCCACGTAATCACGGGAGGAGCAGCATCCTCTTGAGGACTACCCAAGGGTGTGGGGGGACTACCCACTTTAATAAAAAAAATAATATATATTCAAGGAGAGAGAGAGAAACAATGAAGGGGCCCACCACACTTTAATAAAAAAACCAAACCTGCCCCGTCTCCTCCGTCACAATTGTGACGAGACTGCCGAGCCGAGCCCCTTGGGGGCGGTGTGCGACGGACCTAAAGGGGGGGACGGCCCGGTGCCGAGGCCCATACCCAATGGTCTCATTATCTAATTGTCAACCTCTAGACTAGTTAGGTACATCTAGACTTTTGTGTTTCTTTGCAACCATTCGTTGTAAATTTGGTAATAAATCAAGTTTTTCAAATCTTAGTTTGGTGGCCGACGTTCGATATCGTTTAACCAAGCTTTCACCAGGGCAAGCGAACGGTGAAAAAAAAGGTCAACCGGCCGTCGGCTCCGGTAAACTTTCCACCATCATCTTTTTTGTCAACCTAATTCTTTTCTTTTTTTTTTGTATTTTTTCAAATTTCAATTTCGTTATATACAATTCGAGCTTTAAAGCCGTTTGAAATTTTCAATTAATGTTCTTTAATACTGTATTATGAAATAAACAAAACTAAGATTTGAAAAACTTGAATCATTACCAATTTTACAAAGAATGATTGCAAAGAAACACAAAAGTCATGATGTACCTAACTAGTCTAGAGGTTGACAATTTGATAATAAGTTTCTTTTTGTTTATAAACGTAGTTCATAAAAGTTATTGCATAAATAACGCTTATCAATTAAACTTCCACTTTTATTTAATTGAACTATTAGATTTATTTAATTAACTAAATTAGATAAATTTGTAAAAACATTACTTGATTCCCAAAACATCCTTCCAAATTTCCTACTAGCCCTGTAAACCTTGAACGTAATCCAAGTCCTGTTGGTGCATATGTCTGTTGACTTCGTCTTGTATCGTATCGAATGTCTAGATAGGATAGAATGGAGCTCAGTTTACGAGAAAATAGGTTTTATGTGGTGAAAGTCCATTTCGCACGAAATGGCTAGGCCATTTCGGACGAAATGAACATTGCCTATTCCGCACGAAATGGTCATTCCCACTTCATGCGAAATGCCACCACTATATATACCTGAGCTGCCATTTCGTTTGGAACAGTTCTGATTCCGGTGCCGAGGTGCTGCCGAAGTGTCTACTGCCTGTAAAACGTAGTTATATCAATATACAAGACAATTAAAGTGATTCTGTGTGTAAATCAAGCTGATTCAAAGTCGATACGTTTGTTTCCGCCTCTCGTATTGATTAGAACTCTTCTGAACGACTCGTTTTGGTCGTGCAAACGATCCTACAAGTGCTATCAGAGCTCAGGAGGAAAAGTTCTTACCGATTCAGCTTGATTTCATCAAAATTCTGACTTCTACACCTTCTTTTACAACATCTTTCAAAATTAAACAAGATTTTACAGTTAAAATGGATTGAATTTCACATATAACGTGCGAAACACAGTTTTAAACAATCCTTGAAAGAATCAGACTTAAAATCGGACTAAATCTTGATCAATTTGTCAAAAATCCACTCGATTGTGTGACATCAGCAGCATTTCGTACGAAATAGTCCATTTCGTGTGAATCTGAACCCCATTCCGCACGAATTGAACCTTCTGAACCCCATTCCACACGAATTGAACCTTGTGACCTCCCATTTCGCACGAAATTGCATCTTGAGACCTTCATTTCACACGGATTGGACCCATTCCGCTTGAAAGTTGCCATTTCGTTTGAATTGAATGTCCATTTCGCACGATTTGGACAAAATCATCACCAGTGCGTTTGAAAAGGGACATTTCGCATCAAAATCCATTTCGCACCAATGTCATTTCGTATCAAAGTCCAATTCGCTTGAACATTGTGTTTTTGTGAACTTTCAACACCGAAACATGGAAGAAGAGTTTTACAACGCATTTGCTACTACTCCAGCTGCTCCAATTACAGTTGCGGAGACTCTTGAAATTGAAAATGAAACGGGAACGTCTCAAAAGCCTCCAAAGCTTATGTACATCGAGGATTTTTAAGGATGGCAAAACCGTTTTGAAACTTGGGTACAAGCTTATAAATTTGATGCATGGGTTTCGTTGGACAAAGATTACGTTAAACCGACAGATGACCGTGGAAATGAAAAATCTTTAAGTGATTATTCAGCGGCTGAGAAATTAAAATACACAAGTGAAAAAATGATGATTAGCATTCTCCAACAAGCGGTAAAAGAAGATATCTTTGTTTTGCTTCAACATGAGGACACTGCTAGATCAATTTGGTTGGCGTTGATTCAAAAGTTTAAGGGAAGTGCTGATATGATAAAAAAATAAATGTGCATTACTAAAGAAATCTTTTGATATGTTTACAGCTTATAAAGGTGAAACAACTAAGAGGACTATCGATAGATATTGTCATCTTGTCCAGGAAATGAAAAGATTAGAGATCAAAAAGGAAGATGATGAATGGGTTGATAAGCTATCTGATGCGTTACCACAAGACAAATGGGGAACTTATCTGTTGATTTTAAAACATATGAGAAAATCTGAAAGCATGAATTTGTCTAAGTTCATACAAAAGATCGAAGAACATGAATTGGATGTTCAGAAAACAGCTATCATGAATAATCCAAATGCTCAACAAGATGATAGTTTATACTATAGAGGAAGCAGAGTTAAGACTACTCCGAGTCTGAAAATTCAGACTGCATTCAGTGCTGATGGTACTTCCGGAACAAATGTTAGTACTACAACTCAGAGTGGTGGATATTCGTCATCGTATTCAAGTTTTGATCCAAATTTCTCAACACCAAGTTCTCAACGACATCGTTCAACAAATCTGCAATGCAATGTGACATTAAACATACAAAATGGTCAAAATCTCTCTCCAGAAATTGCTAAGCAACACATGGCGTCACTTGTTACTATGTTAGAATCTTTTGAAAGCTTAGTTTCTGGAAGAATTGGAAATCCAATGCTTACTAAGGAGGATTATGACCAGATTGATCATGAGGAACTTGAGTTGATGGACCTCAAGTGGTGTTTAGCCAGTGCTGTTAGAAGAGCAGAAAAAATCAAACAAATCACGGGTAGAGATGATCTTCGTGATGCTGCTACATCTCCGTTAGGGTTTGATAAATCAAAGGTTACTTGTTTTCGTTGCCGAGAAAAGGGACATTTTAAACGAGAGTGTACAAACAAAGAAGCAACCAGAAGACAAGATCCGTTTGGAAACAACGATTCTCATCGAAAAGCGATTTATCATCAGATTGCTCAACAATCTTCATCATCCCGTGCTATTGAAGATGGAAAGAAGAAAGCTTATCTAGTAAATCAAGATGATGAAAAATTGGCAGAGGGATTTAGCTGGGACAAATACGTTCCTGCTGATTCAGCATTTGTTGCTCGAATCTTGGAAGAAGAGTCAATCAAATCTAAGCCAAAAAGAGAGAAGATTTTCAGATCATCAGAAAGTGATGAAGATACTGATGATGAGGAAGAGTATATTAATACAGCTAGACAAAATTAGGACTCATTTAGTTTTAATTTGTTTTTTGCAGATAAGATAGAGATGTTGAATAAGAAGAAGGCTGCTAGATTGGAGAAAGAATTGGAAGCAAAAAGAATTGCTGAAGAACAGATTCAAGTTCAGATGGAAGCTGAAAAGGCACAAGTTGAAGAAAATTCAACAGAAAAAGCCGGAGTTGAAGAAAGTGAAGTAAAAATAGTATTTGATGAAGAACCGATGAGTGAAAAGGTGATTGAGAAAATAGTTGAGAAAATTGTTGAAGTTGAAAAAATCGTCGAAGTTGAAAAAATCGTCGAAGTTGAAAAGATTATCGAAGTTGAAAAGATCGTTGAGATCACGAAACCTTGTCTGAAATGTTTGAAACCATGCAAAGATTCTGAGGAGAAAGACAAGAAGTATCGTGAACTAGAAGAGTTGAAAGAAAAATTGTTGTTTGATGTGAAGTATGTAAAAGAATCATATGATGTGCTGAACAGAACGGTTGATAGTTTGAACAAAACAAACCTAGAAATGGGAGCTGCTGAAACGATGATGAGTTCAACATTAATGACTAAGCAGAAGGTCATCAATGAGTATATTGAAGATTGTGCAAAGCTGAAACAGGAGTTGGAGACTGAGAGGATTGAGAATGAAAGAATCAGACGATTGCTGATGAGTTATACATCTTCTGATTATTTGATTGATAGAGTTTATCCTACTGTTGCAGGTCTTGAAGCTTTTCAAGATAAAAAGACTGAAGATAAGGATACTGGTAAGAAACAAAGTGTCAAGTATAACAAGTGTCCGCCTCCGATCTGGGAAAGTTATTCTCCCAGAAAGCCAAATGAGGAACAATTAAAAAAGGCAATCAACATAAAGTTAAAGTCTGAAACCATTGATGAGTTACCAGACAACATTGACGTCACATTCACAGCGTCTGACACTGATCATGAGTCTGAGTTGTTAAAGAAAGTGGTTGATCAGGTGTTGGATATGGATGAAGAGTCAAAGTTGGAGTCTAAATCTGAAAGTTCGAGTCCATCAGACAAGAATCCGAGTTCACCGGTCAAACGGGTTTACAATAAAGAATTTCTGATGTCGAAAAATAATTTGAAAGACGAAACATTTAAAGTAGCATATACTTTGAATGATTCTGACAAATTATTTTCTGATGAAGAATTTCCAATAAGAAGTGTCAAAAATGAAAAGATCAAACAAGTTTTCAAATTAACAGAAATTAATATTTCTGAAATAAAAGATGTAAATCTTACTGAAAAACCTAAAAATTACACTTCAAGAGTTCAACAGAGATTGAACAAGAAAAAATGTTACAGTTCTGGTTCGGGTTTTCAAAAGAAACCAAACCATAACAGTAATTTCAAAAAGAAGGGATTAGGTTTTATTCCACCAGAAAATTATAAAAATGAGAAAAATTATAAACCAAAAACTAAATTTGTTTCAGGTACAAGTTCAGAGGAAGAGAAGGAGAAACTGTTCAGGAAACAGTCAAATCAAGAGTTTTTCACAGAAAAGAAAAAGAATGTTTTGAAAAATTATGAACGAAGAGTTGAACGAAGAACCTGTTTCAAATGTCAAGAAGTTGGACACATTGCTTGGAATTGCACGAAGTCCACTTATACAAAACAAGGAGTTACTTCTAACTCAGATTTGAACAAGAAATGTGTTGATAAAATAGAACAACCAGTAGAAAATTCAAAGTGTTCAAAAATTCGACTTTCGAAGTTGGTGAAAATTCGAAACGTTTTTACAAAAGAAGAGTCGATTTGAACAAACAAAAATGGGTTGTTAAATCTGAAACTAGTTCTGACAATGAATCTGACTCGTCAAAGTCAAAGGAGTCATTTGTTGTGAAAAATGATGAGAATTCCGTTCCAGAAATGAACGATGAAAACTTTCCACCATTGTCAAAAGAAAACTTGAAGTTAAAAGTTGGAAAGATTGAGATCTCAGATCAATTCTTCTCTGGTAAGGAAGAATTTGATGCTGAAAAAGCTTTTAATGGAAATGTGAAATATATTTTTGGGAAGATGGTCGACAGAAAGGTAAAAGGAGCAAAAGAATTTTATGAATCAAAGAGGTGGAGTTGCCCTCCGAGTAAAAAGAACTCGGGAACACCCAAGACTGGTCAGGCTTGGGTGACAGCATTCTCTACTTAAAATCCTGACTTGCCGGAGCTCCCAAGTTGGTAATCGTGGAGCACGAATCGGCATCTTTCTCAAAATTCAAAATTGTCATATTTTGTTTTACAAGAGGTATTATTGATAAGTACCTACAAGTGGTTAATCAAGGTCATTAAGTTGAACTTGATTTAACTTTCATACAAATGGTTGAGAAAACAAAGTGATGAAACCCCAACAAAACTAATTTTCCGAAAAAACCATTTGATTAAAACAAACTTAAGTGTTTTGGAATCATAATGGGAAAATAGTTTGTTGACAGGGGAAGTTCTGATTGTTTATGCCAAGTGGATGGCGATTTGAAGTAATTCACATCGGTTTGTCAAAATTTTTTTAAACGGTTTTGAATTTTAGGGGGAGTAAGAAATTTTCAGAAAATCCAAAAACATTTGAAAATTTGATAAAGCCAAAAACATGAGAAAATGAAAAAGAGTTTTGTTGTGAAAAAGAGGAAATGATAGTACATCAGTTAGACTGTCACAGTACGCTAAAGATATGGAAAAATAAAATGTGATAAACGGTCTCACTAAAGATGTGACGATAGGCTCAGCTAGACTAGTAGATTTGCGATAACGATTCAAACTTAAATGAAAAAGCCTAGTTCTAGCGGGAAACACGGTTGAAAGCATAGTACTTAGTTTTATCCTTCGTGACTGTGTACCTACTCAGTAACCGCTGAATGCTAAAAGAGCATAAAAACCGGTCAGTTTGTGAACTTTCACAACTTGCTGAAAAAGTCACTGTGATTGTGCATTTCTTTTTGCAAATATTTAAACTTGTTTGATTTCTTTATTTTGTTTAAGCATTGGACATACTCTGCGTATATGTGAGTATCGAACTGGATGTTAGTGCCTAAACGTTCTGCTTTATTTTTCTTGATGTTTCGTTTAAATCTTGGATCACCTCTGCGTATACGGGAGTATCGACCTGGTGGTTATGTTTTAAACACTTTCAACTTGTTTTTATTTCTTATTTTGTTTAAACATTGGACTTTCTCTGCGTATCGAAAGATCGACCTGATTGTTAATGTTTAAACATTTTGCGTTGTTTTTGCACATATCACAGTTGATGGAAGTTTAAAGGCATTATTTGAGTCAGTGTATTGCATGATGAGGGGATATGCTGAGATCGTGGGGTCCATAAGAATTTAGTGCAAAATTAATATACCTTAACGTATCGGTAAGCATTTCGAAAGTTTTAGATTGAGTTTAAGAGGACAACAATATCGTCAATCTATGTGAATCGTTTAGAACTTAAAGTGTTTATAGCTCAACGGTGCTAGTGATTTGTCTCAAAAACTAATATGATCCTCTTACACAAACTCACAAAAATATTGTCTGTAAATATTTCTTTACTGCTTTTCTATATACAAAAATCCAAAAAGATTGTGTTTTTATCATAAATTCTGAAAAATCAAAAAAAAATTATTTCATCTTATTTTCGACAACTGATGTTGGAAAGCTGATTTTCAAAATTTCAAGTGCTAAACATGATGAACAGGTTTGGGAGAATTTGTTTTTTGCAAAAAAGAAAAATTGAATTCCTACAAGTGATCATCAGAGATTATATATGTTAAATCATTTTGAACAATATCTACAAGTGGTTTATAATTTTGTCAAAGTTTTAAATTTGTGAAATTTATTGTGAGGTAGAGATTTGTGCAGGTCCCCGAACATAAAGCCTGAGCAGAGTTTGAGCCAGGTTTCGATTCTAGAACAAAAGCTATGTCAGATTGCGATCCCTGAACAACTTAAGGGGGAGTCCGCTAGC
The DNA here is from genome assembly GCA_030545235.1 of Helianthus tuberosus. Taxonomy (NCBI): domain Eukaryota; kingdom Viridiplantae; phylum Streptophyta; class Magnoliopsida; order Asterales; family Asteraceae; genus Helianthus; species Helianthus tuberosus. Next base: position 19,670,615 of record CM060366.1, on the reverse strand, counting down.
AAAGGGGAGTCTGAAGATGCAAGAGCCAGTTTCTGATCCTGAAAGTTTGTTAAAGATAGAGATAGGATTAAGATTCTGGGAATGAGTGAGAGAAAGAGGAGACTGAAGATTAGATCAACATCCAAGGGAGAGATTAGATGCTGACGCTGAAAAGGAAGAGAAGAGTTTCATAGATGTTTACAGTGTCGGATACTTTGGACAGTGAGAGAAGACAGATCAAGACAGAAGATGTACTGAAGACATGCTGAAGACTTGGTCAACATCCAAGGGGGAGACTGTTGGTGCATATGTCTATTGACTTCGTCTTGTATCGTGTCGAATGTCGTCAATATATTAAATTATAGTTCTTAAATCTTTAGGTAAGTTTATTGAAATTTTCCAACTTGTCTACATCAACGTATATCTTTTGGTGTTTTGCTAAGCTATATTCAGGTGAGTTTATAAAGCCCATTTTCATTTTAAACTTTTGGGTGAAACATGTTACTTAAACTTATCAATTATTTATTATTTATGTTAACTTTTTATCTCTACACTTCTTGTCATAAACATAACTTTAGGAGCTTATAACTTATGGGTAAAGTTACTATACAAATAAACTTAATGTACTAAACATACGAATTGCATGAAAATGAGAAAAGGAGGCGCTGGCAAATTTGTAATTATCAGTAACTATAAAATTACTCTTGTAGAGTAATTTTGATCTTTTGCAGAGTAATTTTGTAAAATGTTCATGTAGAGTAATTTTGGTCTTGTAGGGTATTTATCAAAATTACACTACCCCCCCCCCCCCTCAAAAAAACTGTAGAGTAATTTTGATCTTTTGTAGGGTAATTATCAAAATTACACTAACCCCCCCCCCCCAAACAAAAAAAAAACCTAACCCCCCCACCCCCACCCAAACAAAAAGCTAAAAACTAAACCATAAAGCTAAACCCCATATCTAAATGCTAGCAAAATTACTCTACAGGATCATTTTACAAAATTACTCTACAAAGATCAAAATTACTCTACAGGATCAAAATTACTCTACAAAAGATCAAAATTACTCTACAAGCTACAGGATCATTTTACAAAATTACTCTACAAAAGATCAAAATTACTCTACAAAAGATCAAGATTACTCTACAAGAACATTTTACAAAATTACTCTACAAAAGAACAAAATTACTCTACAAGAGTAATTACAAAAATGACACCGTGCTTTTTTTTATCTTTTCCTTCAATTCGTACGTTTTGTACGTTAAGTTTATTTGTATTTGATCTTTATCCATAACTTATTACAATCATTAACTTTGGCCAAGCCTACTGTAGTAGATTATAGCGCTACAGGTCTGACAAACCTATCCCTATATAGATCTAGGGATAATTGATGTCACACCCCGACCCGCACTGGAATAGGTGATCGGGGCATGATTGCGTCGACTCGAGAGCTTATGACTTGCTATCACGAGTTTGAAATAATCATTAATTCATAACAAATGTTTCACAAAACAATAATTCAAATAAAAAATTACAAACACAAGACATATAACAAATAAACTATACTAATCCATTTATTGTTAACTAAGGCCCATCCTATGTCCAAATCTTCACTTCAAACCTGTTCACCTGTATCATGTGTAAAAATAGATTTTTTTGGTAAACAAAGGTTGGTGAGTTAACCTTATTGTTATTTGAAAATTTATTATGTTTAAATTTGATTTATTGAGAAAACGTGTGTTAACCAATGTAAGTAAACATGTCGTATGTTATATATCAAACTCATAACACAAGCTCAAACAATAAACAAACCAACTGAAATGATTCAATAAATGTACGCATGTTACACGGTATTATGGTGTGCCAATGAATGAATGTATGTTGCATGGTATTATGGTGGGCTGCAAGGTCTATGCTCAATCAAACGGAGCTGACCTCGTATGGTTGGCAACGTCAAGTCCCGCTCATATATAATGGGGAACAAACGAGCCTATGATGATGTGATATCCAAAATGAATGAAAATGCACCAAATGATAAACAACCAAACAACACATAAGATAGATACGTATTTGAACTTGTAAAATGTGATAAAAAATATATGCTACACATGATACACCCCAAAAACGTATAAATAAAGTAAAAAAAGGGGAGTTGTAAGATTCACTCACAGTGGTTGCGTTTGCGATCCCTTGAAGATAACGCACGAGGAAAGATTTGGAAAACCAAACAAATGGAAGCGATTATCCTAGATATTTAAACGGTGGGGGTATTCACACATCCCCCCCAAAAGTATTTACACATCCCCTAACCCTAAATGCCCCTCATTGCCCAATACGCCTCAAACTTGCCCCACCCATACGCCCCTCATTACCCAATACGTTTGAAAATGGTCCCTACCATCTAATTAATGCCAATCATTGTGTGTCAGCCAATGATTACCAATGATTGGGATGTAAGCAACTTTATTTTGATAGGATATTTTTATGGGGAAGTTGTAAAATATTTATATAAGAAAATTAATATTTTTTTATAAAATGTTGTTATAAAAAACTGTGTTAGTATTATAAAAACTTCATATTTTTATGAAATGAACTGTGTATATTATAAAATGCCATTTTTTATAAGAATTATTAAATGTCAATTTTTTTATAAAACGAATTGTATATATTATAACATAGTTTTTTATTTATGAATTATTATTATGTGTTTAATTGTCAAAAATTTTAAATGTCAAATTTTTATTAAACAACTTTTATCTAATATTACTAAATGAGTATTATTACGTCTTTATTTGTCAAACTTTTAAATGTTAAATTTTATTAAATGGGTATATTATAACGTTTTATTAAATGTCAACTTTTTTATTTATCAATTATTATTATGTGTTTAATTGTTTCCATAACACAATGTGTATGTTAAAAAATGTCAAATTTTTATGTCTTTAATTGTTTTTCAATTGTCGTTTATTAACCATAACGCAACAAGAAACGTAATTCAAAATGTAATTAAATATCGTTTTATATTAATACACAAAACATGAAACTTTGATACAGAATGTAACGACTAAACCTTAAACCCTAAATCGCTAATTGTTACATATTCTTGAATTCCTGTACAGGAAAACAGTGGGTGCAACATACACAATTTCGAGACAGGCCGGCTGTCTTGGTATTGCGTACTGAACCCTACCTTCTAACGGGATTCTGCTTCACATCTACCACACTGAGATAGCATAAGGGATCAGGAGGTTGGAGCAGTAGAGTCGGCATTTCGTTTATCAACCACCGTCCAGTCTTCTGTGTCTTGTCAGGATGGTGAGCGAAGTGGCATTTCCTTTGGTGGAAGGCTCATGAGAATACTAATGAACTCCTCTCTTGGAAGGACATGTTACAGGGCAGACCGCGTTGGCTAGCGTCACTGGGAGCTGACGATTCAACAGGCTACTCCGATAGCACGTAATCCTAGATCGGTGTTCTAGTGCATGAATATGAAATACGAACGTAGTTTCTCCATAAGGATTACGCTACCACCACCGTCAAAACACCGACTTTCGATATCCTGTTAATAAAAAATACAATTTAGCATTAGACTCGGCATTCGAAAATATATTGTAAAAATTAAAAAAAAAAACAAAACAAAACACCAACACAACCGACCCACCACCACCACCACAGCCGACCCACCACCACCACCACCACCCCAGCCGACCCACGCCCACCAGCAAAACCACCCCAGCCGGCCCACCACCACCACCACCACAACCAACCCACCACCACCACCACCACCACAACCTACTCACCACAACCACAACCCCAACACCACCACAAACGGCAAAAATAAAACCACAAAAAAACAAACCTTGAATATTCCGACCGTATAGACCGATACGAGAGCGAAAACTATACGAGAGTCGCGTGTGGTCCCCTTCCGGATTGTGATCGTGTGGTCCAGAACTTGTCCAAAAAATAACTTTTGGATATGTACTTGTTCGGTTAAACTATAAAAAGAAATGGAACTGAACTTCAATGAGACCCGTATGGGTCGATGAGAGTCGTATGCAAGTGGGGTGTCATAAATGTCCTGTCAACTTTTCAGAAAAAGTAGATGGATATGGGTCTCATCGGGCTATACGAGGCATATGGGCTGAAAAGTTGTCAGCCTCGGTACCCATAATACGCGCGTATGGGCCTATGAGCGGCATATTGATTTGTTTTTTTTAAAGCTTGTATATGTTGGTTGCAAATGTCGGGTATTTTTTTCATCCTTACTTGCCACAGTGGTTGTTTGCAAATTCAGAAATATACACCATCTTCACAATCACAAATTCACAATGGTTGTTTGCAAATGTGGTAGGACGGCTGCACTAAGAACATCCTGGACTGAAGCTAATCCCGGACGTCAATTTTACACTTGCCACAGTATGGTATGTTTTTAATCCCATACCGGTTATAAAAATGTAAATTAAAAAAATCGGGTAGGGATGGCAAAAACACCCGAGCTCGATGGGTATACCCGAAACCCGACGGTATTGGGCCGGGTATGGGATTAGTTTTAGAAATTTTTGCGGGTATGGGTCGGGTATGGGATTAGGAGATACCCGACCCGATTACCCGAAACGACATACCCGTTTACCCAAACTATATACCCGATCATATACCCGAATTTTTAATGTATTTTTTTCCATTAACCCTTGTATATTAGTGATTTATTTTTTTCCATTAACCCTTGTATGTTGTGAAGTGTATAAATATAAGTGTATAAGTATCATAAAGTTATTATTAATTTATAATAAAACTTATATGTATGTAATGTACATTTGTAATTTATAATAATTTTTGTATAAATAAAATTATATAAAAATTATAATAGTAAAGGATGTATTTGGAAATCCCAACGTATATCTTTTAACAAACTAATGGGTAATTTCTGAGCACATTTTTAATTTGTCATCCTTACTTTGAAACACTAATTCCTCTTCCGTGTCAGCGTTCTAAGTGCAACTTCTTTGTGTGGGTCGATCCTCCCATGTGTCGTCGGGCATGTGTGGTCATCAAAGAACTGATGGATACGAAGGATGTGCTTCAAAACGAAGTCAAGTATTTGAGAGAGGAGGTTCGAATTTATAAATTGAAAGAAGCGGAATTTGAAGATATTCATTCAAGGGTTGTTCGTAAGAGGGAACGTTGTTTGATAATCAGTTGGATTTTTTTTTGTGTTGTTTGACTTGTTATTTTTCATTGTTAGTATGTAAGTTTATGCTAGACATGTAATCGAATATTAGTTATAAATGTCGTTTTTTAATATTATTATATATATTAAGTTTTTAAAAAATATTGTTTTTTTATAATAAGTCGACTAAGCATAAATAGCTAAGGATAAATAACAAAACGAACAAACATTCATAAAGTTACAAATGTTTAAACATACCAAAATGAAATAAATACTTCTCCATAGATGCCTAACACAACCAAAATAAACAAAAAGAAATAAATATTTGTTCATACATGCCCACAAATGTTTAACAAGACAAAATTCACCCAAAAAATACAAATACTAATCCTCCATGTCCTCATTGGTGTCGTCAGAATCATCCCCACCACCTGCCTACGTCTCGGACGGACTTGCCTCCATGTCGATACTGATGTGCGTGCGGTGTGTTATAAGTTTTTGTATATATTTTTAGCCCTTTTTAACCACTTTTACTCAAGTTTTAAATTTATAAAACACCATATTTTACTAACACCAAACACACATATGGGCAAGTGCATCCATCGTGAGTGTAGTATAGTGTTGGTAAGATACCGAGGTCGTCTAAGGACACAAGATCTTTTAGTACCGGTTTATCCTCAATGTCTAATCAAATCAAAAGTTTAGAAAAAGGTTTTTAAACTAGAAAATAAAAACTAAAATGCTGAAAATAAAAAAAACAGATAGACAAGATGAATCACTTGGATCCGACTCGCCTTTAGTGTAACCTTTGATTATTTCCGCACTTTTGCACTTTTTAAGAGATTATCTTAGTTATAGTAGTAGGCCCCTCTTTTGAAGGTGATGTTACCCTCAACCCAGTAGTTTGAGTCAGCAAGGATACAATCCTAAAGGGTTGCATTATTGGAAGATAATTAATTAAGTTATTAATGCATAATGTGGTAGGCCCCTCTTTTGAAGGTGACGTTACCCTCGGCTAAGTAGTTTGAGTCAGCAGGGACACAATCCTAAGTAGCCGGGTTAAAGTTTTAATAGTAGTTTACATATGAGGGGATCAAGAAATTCGGACCCTCGCCATCCAATACCAGTGGGTATTGAAGGAGGTCCTACTAAGCTTGACCCAGGTCCTTGTAGGATCTATACACTGAACAAGGCAAGACTCTTACCGAACCATTCCCTTAACCCCCGACCAGGTAGCCAACATATCTCCATATAGACCGTGGAGATATGAATGGTGTAAATCTTTTATTTTATATAGACAGTAAAATAACGCCAAGACACCACGGACAAATGATAAGGAAGACTCACCTTCAACATAAGAAACTAGTTATTAAAGTCATTAATACATAACCAAATAAAAAGTGCGAAAATATTAAAAATAAAAAGTATTACACTAAATGCTTGTCTTCACCAAGTGATGTAAGAGACTTAGGGAAACATAGCCTTTGATTGTCAAGAACTCTTACGATCAATCTTGGATCCCGAGACTACTACACACACTCTATGATGGATGATGGTGGGGGATGTGGGTTGTGATGGTGGTGGTGGGTGGGTGTAGTGTGAGAGAGGTGGTTTGCCAAGGGATGATTTGCAAGTGAGCCAAGCACCCCTATTTATAGCCTGCACAAAAGCTCGGACATGGCCCCGTGTCCATCCCTCTTCTCTTTCTTCATTAAATGCAGTTTGTCTGCATTAGTTGACAACGCCCCCGTGTCCGCTGGGCACGGCCCCGTGTGCAGAAGCGTATCTGTACTATCCAGATTTGCTTGGATTCTGCGAATCTTATAGTTGACCACGGCCCCGTGTCCATTGGGCACGGCCTCGTGGTGGGCGATAGAAGCTTCTACAACTTTGTCTTTTCTGCAGACACTTGGGCACGCCCCCGTGTTCATTGAACACGGGGCGTGTTTAGTCTTTTGTTCTTCTGTTTTTGCTTGGGAAGATGCTGTCGAGGGGTCGGGCATGGCACGTTTATTCCTTTTCTTGTATTTATGTTAGATTTAGCTGCCTTTTTGCTTATTTTGTTCATTTGAGCTCATTTAATCCTGAAAATACAAAAGGAATACAAAAACACACTTTTTCCAACATTAGTACTAAAAAAGGGTTAGTTTTATGCCTCATTTGATGTAATTTATATATTGCATTTTACACATATCAAATACCCCCACACTTGAATCTTTGCTTGTCCTCAAGCAAAACTCTTTATAATGTGGCCTTACACTCCCAAATGGAATGGGTAGAAGAGAAGGTTTTGGGCTTGTCTTGAGTGTCGGTAATCCAAGATTTTTATTAGGTTTTATTTTTATGTTATTTACAATCCTATTCGTCATGATTTATTTAGAACATTACATAAGATAAATTACTTATTTGGGCATAACATGCCTCTTTAAAATTCCCTTTATATACAAGTTCACATACCTTACGGGAGATCACTCAACACTCGGTCGAAGATGTATTTTTGTGAAACACTCGGGACCGGCATGGAACTTACTTCTACCATATGCTTGTCAAGCAATCAATCCTCCTCCTTTTTAACTATAAACTTTTGTAAATATCAAGAGGACTTTTGGGGGAAGGGTTAGGATTGGTTTAAAGGTAGGTGGTTGGTTAGTGGTTAGTAGAAAAAGGCGAAAGGCGTAAAAAGCGTCGGTTTTCGTAAGAATTTTTATTTTTTTGTAACTTTTTTTTTATTTTGATGAAGCAAATCTTCAAACAAAGTTCTTTTTGATAAACTTGTTTGTTTTATTTCTTGGCTTCATCATTATCATTTTCTCTCTCTCTTTATTTATTTATTTATTTTTTTTAAGGATGTCACATGAAAAACCGATCTTTTTACTAAAACAAAGGGTTTAAAATGAAAAGGGTTTTGGTGGGTAAAAGGGTGTTTGTTTTGTGGGTTAAGAAATGAAAAGGTTTAGGCTCAAAGGGGTTAACTAGGGGGATTTTGGGTAGGTGGTAAAAAAAAGAAAAATAATGGTGTTGAAAGAAAAAAGGTTAGTCCTAATGCCTCCATCATTTACTTACTTGGGTTTAAGTCGGTAAGGACCAGGAATGTATCGTAATGGCAAGTTCTAGAGTCGTAAGAAACCAAGCGGCTATTCACACAAGAAACGAAAAATGAGCATTTAGTTTAAAGATGTGTATTTGTATGCTCAATAAAGGCTCAAAACTCACTTTTGTGGGAATGGGTTTTTATGTGATCAAGTATATATAATCAAATTTTAACTAGATTTGTCATGCCGTTTCATAATTTTCTTATGTTGGTTCTTTTTATCACGATGCTATCAGGTGTAAATTTGTAAAAATATAACCTTTTTAGAACTTGTAATTCCCAAATTAAACCAAAACAAGTAAAAAAATAAAAAGTTTTTGAAAAAAATTTGGGGTGATTAGCGGTTCCAATAGAGTTTTGTATAAGGCTTGTAATTAGGACTTGCAAAATTCAAGGTTTTAGCATCCCCCCCCACACTTAAATTACACATTTTCCTCAATGTGTCCCAAAAATAAGTTTTTAGGTTGATTGAATGTGTAAAAGGTGTGTTAAAAGCAAATTTTAATGTTACTGGGCGTCTGGACACGAGCCCGTGGTGTCCGGGCACGGCCCCGTGTTCAGGTTGCCAGTAATAGAAAGTTACAAAAAGTAACAGAAGCCAGGGCACAGGGGCATGTTCAGCGAACACGCCCCGTGTCCAGTTACCTGAACTGTGCGATTTCCTGCAGATTGTTCAGCACGGGGCCGTGTTGGGTGGGCACGGCCCGTGCTGAACTTAATGTACTGAAGAAAATGTGTCGGGAGGCTCTGTTTTTGTGCATGGGGTGTTGGTTCAAGCTTCCCTTAGTATCCTTCACCATCTCGAGTGTGTTTTATTTCTTGGCTTCATCATCATCATTTTTTTATAAGGAATGTCACATGAAAAACCGAGCTTTTTACTAAAACAAAGGGTTTAAAAAGAAAAAGGGTTTAGGTGGGTAAAAGGGTGTTTGTTTTGTGGGTTTAGAAATGAAAGGGTTTAGGCTCAAAGGGGTTAACTAGGGGGATTTTGGGTAGGTGGTAGAAAAAAGAAAAATAATGGTGTATAAATAAAAAAAAGTTAGTCCTAATGCCTCCATCATTTACTTACTTGGGTTTAAGTTGGTAAGGACCGGGAATGAATCGTCGTGGCAAGTTCTAGAGTTGTAAGAAACCAAGCGGCTATTCACACAAGAAACGAAAAATGAGCATTTAGTTTAAGATGTGTATTTGTATGCTCAATAAAGGCTCAAAACTCACTTTTTATGGGAATTGGTTTTTATGTGATCAAGTATATAGAATCAAATTTTAACTAGGTTTGTCTTGCCGTTTCATAATTTTCTTATGTTGGTTTTTTTTATCACGACGCTATCGGTTGTAAATTTATAAAAATATAACTTTTTTAAATCTTTAATTCCCAAATTAAACCAAAACAAGTAAAAAATGAAAAATTTTTGAAAAAAATTTGGGGTGATTTGCGGTTCCAATAGAGTTTTGTGTAAGGCTTGTAATTAGGACTTGCAAAATTCAAGGTTTTAGCATCCCCCTACACTTAAATTACACATTATCCTCAATGTGTCCAAAAAAAAAGTTTTTAAGTTGATTGAATGTATAAAAGGTGTGTTAAAAGCAAATTTTAATGTTACTGGGCGTCTGGACACGGGCCCGTGGTGTCCGGGCACGGCCCCGTGTTCAGGTTGCCAGTAACAGAAAGTAACAAAAAGTAACAGAAGCCTGGGCACGGGGGCGTGTTCAGCGAACACGCCCCGTGTCCATTTACCTGAACTGGGCGATTTCTTGCAGATTGTTTAGCACGGGGCCGTGTTGGGTGGGCACGACCCGTGCCGAACTTACTGTAACGAAGAAAATTTGTCGGGAGGCTCTGTTTTTGTGCATGGGGTGTTGGTTCAAGCTTTCCTTAGTATCCTTCACCATCCTGAGTGTGCTTTACCCATTAAAACATCATCCAAACACCAATAAAAACCATCATTCCATTAAAGATAACACATTACATAGGGTCCTAGAAAATTAAAGACAAAGCAGAAAAAAAAAATCCTAAATTAGATAGGTCAAGTGATACTTAAAATTATCCTAAGGAGTTCTACTCTTATAATAGGAATCAAAATTCCGGAAATAGCTTTCCGGTATTTAAAAGCTTTGTAGAACTCCGAACCGAGGGGTGTCCCCTAGATGTTGCTAAAGCCATTCTTCTATCTCTCTCGGGAGGAAGAAGGCGGGCTCATTTTCCTCAACATCTTGTGGAGGGGGAGTGACACCAACCGGATGTCTCGAGGGGGTTCCGGGTGTATGGCGTACCATTCGGCTGGTATGATGACTTCCGGTACCACATTCCATGCCCTTTGGGTTATGATTGGTACCAAAGGAGGAGAAGAGAGAATGTTCAACCTTTGGTGCAAAAGGTGAACCTCTCGAAGATATCCTTCTAGCCCCACCGTTAAATGATTGATACGGTCGACCAAAGCTTCTTCCACTCCTGCCATCTCATCAATAGCTTCTCTTAAAGCGTAAACGTAGTTTACAAGAGAGTCTTCTGCCGTTGATGACCTTCTCCCTTGTCGGTTATTCCTGGAGTGCGATGAAGATGTTCCGCTAGTTCTGCTCGCCATTATGAGAAAACAGATCGAAAAGAGTTCAATTTGTATGGAACAGCACCTCGAACACGGCCCCGTGCTCAATGAGCACGGCCCCGTGTTCACATGTCTGCAGATTTTTGGAACAAGGAATCTTGGAGTTTTAAATTATTTTTCTGATTTTCTAAAGCATTTTTAAGCAGAAATAACTTAAAACAATGTTGTAGAACTTATTTTCAACAAGATTCCTTGAATAAAAACCTAACAAACATCACAATAAAGCTTGGAACCATGGTGATTTCAAGCTCTAATGGAGGTATTGAGGGAAAAATTGAAGAAGAAGGTAATGAACAAAAGTAGAAAAGACAAGATGGTTGTTGAGAACCTTCTTTAGAATATACCTAGGATGGTATGTGTGAGGATCCCACCAGATCTTTGTCTTTGGAGTGGTTCAAATGTGCAGGAATCTTGCTGCCTTTATAGAAAACGACAGCACGCTGCACACGGCCCCGTGTCGGCTGGACACGGCCTCGTGTGCAGACAAGATCCTGACACATTTTGTCCGTATTCTGACCATAGTTCAGATGGGAATCTTTTGGTGGACACAGGGGCGTGCTGACCTGGACACGGCCACATGTCTAGAGGCTGTCTATAGAGTTTTGTCTAGTTTTTAAGGAATTTTTCCGAATCGGGTGGTTCCTTACTTGACGGAACAACACCGAAGTGCCTGAGATACCTTAGTTGCTCTAGATTTAGAAGTGAACGCAAGAGGTTATAGGTGAGGGTGATTCCTATGCTAAATGAAGGTGTATGTCGAATCGCTCGGGTCTATGTATGCATCGAACAAGGTCGATGGGGAGTCCTTCACGACACAATCGACTCAGGGACGACTATCGCTCAAGTCTTCGTCAGAGTTAGAGGTGATATCGGGAATAACGAAGTTGTTTTTATCCGAATGCGGTCTCAATAATTCTTCTTGGGTATCGTTTTGAGATGAATTAATGATATCCATCTCAAGTTCTTTTACCCATCTAAGAATTAGATCTTCCATTTGAAACAGTTCATCAAGAAGCATTTCTCCTAGAAGGTTCGATTGAGAGCATTCGAGGGAGAGATAGGGATTATTTTTACTTTCCCCCCTCTTAAGGCTACAGGAAAACAATGGGTCTATATAGTGGGGCTTGTAATTTAGTAAATAACATTCTAAATCTTTATGAGGGCCACCACATATTTGATACCACGTACCATAAGAGGGCCGATAGTAAAAAGAATCAGTATCGCTCATGTTTGTGTCAGAAATTACCAGCCGTCGGGATCTTACGGCTCAGTTTTTCAGTATCTGAAACTTGAGCACGGGACGTGTTCAGTGGGCACGGCCCCATGTTCAGCTACTATCTGACTTAAAACATGATTGCCAGTACCAAAGATTGGGCACGGGGGCGTGTTCAGCGGGCACGGCCCCGTGCTGAGCTTCTGCAGAAACGAAAAATCTAAGAAAAATCTTATAAAAAAAAGAAAAATAAGAAAAAATGATTAGGCCGTTGATTCCTAACTTTCTTAAAATCCTTGTGTCCCCGGCAACGGCGCCAAAAACATGATGCGTGCGGTGTGTTATAAGTATTTATGTATATTTTTAGCCCTTTTTAACCACTTTTACTCAAGTTTTAAATTTATAAAACACGATATTTTACTAACACCAAACACACATATGGGCAAGTGCACCCATCGTGAGCGTAGTATAGTGTTGGTAAGATACCGAGGTCGTCTAAGGACACAAGTGTAACAACCCTCATCAAAATTACTATTTCTTATTTTAATTTGCCCAATAGGAAACCCTAATTGAGACCCCCAAGTGATATTGCATGACCCCTAAAATTTTCAGAACAATCGGAACTAGGATCAGGGCCCCTAAAACTCAGGGGGGGGGGGTATTCCCTAATTGATATTATCCTTACAGTTTTCTGTAGAAATTGAATTTCATCGATCTGTCGACTCACCCAAGCTAGTTAGAGACGTGGCTACCCTATGATAGAAGGGTACCCGTCGCACCACGCGACAGGCCCTCGCGCCACGCGAGGGAGCCCAATTTTCAGTATATATAGCAGGGTTTGGCACTTGCATGGAACTGTTATATTTGGCACTTGCATGGAACTGTTATTACGACACTCAAATTCGTTTCCTACACTGAGTTATACTCCATTTCGTTCAAAAACACACACAAGCACGAAATTCTACTGCGACAACAGGGTAATAACTCGATCACTGCTACGATATAATGTCCGATCGATTGAAACCAATCCGATGGATGTTTAAGTGCTGCCCGAACTTGGGCTATACTTTGTCATTCATTGAGAATCCGATGGATGTTTAAGTGCTGCCCGAACTTGGGCTATACTTTGTCATTCGTTGTGAATCCGATGGATGTTTAAGTACTGCACTTTGTCATTCGTCATGAAGGTTTTGAATCTCGTGAGTTGTCATAAAAGTTGTATTAAGTTACTGACCTAGTTTTCGTGTGCATTGATTATTTGAATTAGGTTAACAGGCTTATTAGTAGGCTAAACTCTACCCGACTAAACTTGCAAGGTGAGTCATTCTCTTTTTAACAAATTGTTTTCTTAAAACTCTACTTGTTTTCAAAGTTATAATTACAGGGATTAAGTCTTTGTAGTCTTCAAATACTGCCGGTATGTGGGGTTTTGTCTACATTACTTTATTCCCGTCACCATTGGACAACGAGTTAGCCAATGGGTGATCTGACCATAGTCACAGATACAGTCGGGTGACAAATATCGATTTGGGGTAATTGGTTGATAGAAACAATGTAATCACCCTTAATACTGTAAGTTATAACAAAGTTGTAATTGCAGTGATTAAGTTTTTGCCAATCTTGAAGAAGCAAATGTAAAAACTCTCAATGCTGTGAATTATAACAAATGTGTTTTGTACAAAAATGAATGAACTCACCAGTATTTCCTGCTGACCAAATCTTTTTAAAACGCGTTTCAGGTAATTACAGTAGATTGGAATAAAAGTGATGATACGACACCGAAAGGCTTAACAGAAGTGGCTGATTTTATCAATTAAATTAGATTAAGAAAACATGGTTTTATATATTTGGGTTTATCCCACATAAAAGCTACCTTTGTAAAACATGGGTTTATCCCATCTATTTAATAAATAAAAATCCGGTGTTTTCTAAACTCTGATATTTTCCTAACTCACGGTCCTGATGAACATCTCCGCTGCAATGTTTTTAAAATAACCACCGGTACCACTTGGCTGCTCGCGGCTCCAGATTCCGTCCAGGGTGGGGTCGGGGGCCGTGACAGAAGGTGGTATCAGAGCCATGCCACTGGTCTAAGCCAAAGAAGTGTTCTGCTAACACTTAAATTTTAAAAATTTATGTGGTAGGAAATAACTTATGTGATTATGTGTTTTTTTACTATTTGTTAGTTTACAGTATGGGTAAGCAAAGAATTTCGGACATCTATCGTCAATTAGATAGTTCACCAAAAGATAAAGGAACTTCATTTCAATCAAATTCCTCAAGATACTCAGTAGATACTGAGGAAGGAATATTTATTCGTAAGGCACAGTCTGAGAAACCACTTACCACTAAGAAAAGAAGTTGGATTATTAGAAAAAGTCAAGAGAAAATAAAGAAGTCACAACAAAAAGGAGTGATAATCAATAAGGAAACTTAGGAAATAGGTAATAACCCACCATGGGAAGATGAATTAGATGAACAATGGGCAAATCTCTATATGTTAGCCAGTACAGTAGTAAATGTTAACTTTTAATTAAGTTAAAATGCCAAACCTAGACCAACCAATGAAAGTTGGTCTTAACCAGAAAAGTTTATAAATTATCGTATCCCTCAACACCCTGAACCAGTACTAGCACCCATGTCACCTATGAGCCAGAAACTTTAAAGGAACTTTGTCCATTAGATAAACAACTTAGTAAGAGGAGATAGAATAAAACTTATGTTAAAGCATGCTGAGCATAATATTTCTAGATAGACTAAAATAAATTATGAATGCACAACCCCTAGTATATTTTGAATTTCAGTTGTAATTTGTAATAGACATATATATATATAAAAGTCGCAATGCTCGCCATTTTTTTATCTATTTACCTAAATGTTTGTACTAAATATTAGTCTGTGATAATTAATACCTGATAGATATTCAGATGAACAACGAAGTAAATCAGGAAAACCAGAATTTAATGCTTTAGTATAAGCTAATTAATTGTAAATTGTGATGGATATTGGTATGCCGTGAGGATGATGACTAGAATGTTGCAAGTATGGTAAATAAGCAGTAACACTTGGCCACTGTTATTTCTTATTTATTGGTACTACTGGGTTCTAGAATATGATCCGTCATGGGAATACTAATTTCCTTATTCCTGGATGAAAGCTCTAATAAAAGGTTCATTTTGAAATCGTGATTTAAGGAAGATTTATTTATGGGAAATTCAAATTACCTCTCCGGCAAGACTGGGTATGGTGTAGCAAACTCTCCAACTTGTCCGGGTAAGATGGGGTTACCTCTCCGGCGAGAACCGGGTAAGATGGGGTATAGGATATGTCAAACAAGTGACAGAATTCCCTAAATAGTATCATGACCTACTGTCTGACTTATCTTTGGAAATATGAATCTGTTAAATACATTGACCTTATGAATGGTATGTATATTACAGTATGTGAAATATTAGATTATATAGATATGTATATCTATAAGGAAATCCAAAAAAAAACCGTAAGGATTGACAAATTAAAATCAAGCACGAGCATGTGTGTCAACGATAATTCTAGATTTCTTTGTTAGGAATCTCTTGTATACATCTATAATTCCGATATCGAACATTATTCCGTATGATCATCTGTCTCTTAACTCGTGCGACAAGATGAACAATGTGAACCCTTGATGATTGGGAGGCCATCGAAAGTATAAGAATTCCATAGAAATTCGTGCACCCACAGGAGAAGTAATTATGATTACAGGGGATAAGCCTCGTAAACCAATGAAGTTCATTTCGGTAATGAAAGTTGCTAGTTATGAACGAAAGCAAGGAATAGTGTATATGATTTCAGTAATCGTTAGCACTAAGGTAAGGAACTTAAGGAAATTCCTGTAGTATCAGAATACTCAGATGTATTCCCAGAAGAAGTACCAGGATTACCCCCAGATAGGGAGGTAGAATTCAGAATTCATTTGATTCCTGGTACTACTCCTGTAGCTAAAGTACCCTACCAATTAGCACCTACTGAAATGTTAGAACTGAAAAAGCAACTGGATGAATTGCTCAGTAAAGGATTCATACAACCTGGTTCGTCTCCGTAGGGAGCTCCAGTGTTGTTTGTGAAGAAGAAAGATGGTTCGATGCGAATGTGTATCGATTATAGGGAATTGAATAACGTTACAATTAATAATTGATACCCATTACCTAGGATTGATGATCTTTTCGATCAACTTCAAGGGGCTAGATATTTTTCTAAGATAGATTTACGCTCCGGATATCATCAGTTGAAGGTACAAGAAGAAGACATACCTAAAACTGCTTTCAGAACTAGGTATGGTCACTACGAGTTTACAGTCATGCCCTTTGGACTAACAAAATTTATGGACATGATGAATAGGATTTGTAAACCGTACTTGGATAAATTTGTAATTGTCTTCATCGACGATATGCTTATTTATTCCAAAAACCAGGAAGAGCATTGTGAGCACCTGCATGCACTCTTAACTTTGTTAAGAAAGGAGAAGCTTTATGCCAAATTCTCAAAGTCTGAATTTTGGCTACAGGAAGTGTAATTTTTAGGTCACATGGTGAATCATGTAGGTATTCACGTCGATCCTACTAAAATAGAAGCAATTACCAAATGGAAGGTCCCGCAATCAGCTACGGAAGTTAGAAGTTTTCTAGGATTAGCTGGATACTATAGGCGCTTTATTAAAGATTTTCCCAAGATAGTTGTACCATTAACTAAGCTAACCCGTAAAACAGTTAAGTTTGAATGGGGACCTAAGCAAGAAGAGGCTTTTAAGGTTTTAAAGCAAAAGTTAACAAAACACCCCAATTCTTGCATTACCCGAAGGGACAGAAGATTTTGAAGTGTACTGTGATGCTTATAAGCTAGGATTAGGATGTGTGCTAATGCAACGCAAGAAGGAAATTGCATATGCCTCAAGACAATTGAAGATGCACGAAGAAAATTATACGATGCATGACTTAGAATTAGGATCGATAATTTTTGCTCTTAAGATTTGGAGGCATTATCTGTATGAAAGTATGTTTACTATCTATACAGATCATAAGAGTTTAAGATACATATTTGGGCAAAAAGAATTGAATATGAAACAAAGAAGATGGATGGAAATTCTAAGTGACTACGACTGTGATATCCAATATCAAGAAGGAAAAACAAACATAGTTGCAGATGCCTTAAGTCGTAAGTATCATGAGAAACAAAGAAGAGTTCGTGCTCTTAGATTAAATCTACAGTTAGATTTAATGGAACAATTGAAGAATGTTCAAGAAACAGCAATCAAGGATGATGCTGAAGGAATGAAGGACGAATAAAGGAATTAGAACAAGGAGCTGATGGAATTTGGAAATTCCACAAGAAAAGGATTTGGGTACCTAAGCAAGAAGATTTAAGAAATAAGATTTTAGAAGAAGCCCATAAATCTAGGTATACCATGCATCCTGATAACAATAAAATGTACCAAGATTTAAGAAATAATTTCTGGTGAATAGGAATGAAAAAGGACATAGCTAGATATGTTTCTAAGTGTCTTACTTGTTCACAAGTTAAGGCAGAACACCAGAAACCCTCAGGGTTACTACAACAATTAGAAATACCTGTGTGGAAATGGAAACTCATAACCATGGATTTTGTTACTAAGTTACCCAAAACCAGAAAAGGTAATGACGCGATTTGGGTAATTGTGGATCGATTAACCAAATCAGCTCATTTTCTACCCATGAAAGAAACCTTTAGCTTGGAAAGGTTGGCAAAATTGTATGTAGATGAAGTGGTATCCTTACATGGAGTTTCACTCTCCATTGTATTGGATAGAGATAGTCGTTTCACTTCCCATTTCTGGACCAGTTTCCAGGAAGCAATGGGAACCCGACTAAATTTAAGCACTGCATACCATCCTCAAACAGACGGACAAAGTGAAAGGACGATCCAAACCCTGGAGGACATGCTTAGGGCATGTGTGATAGATTTTGGTAGAAACTGGGATGACCACCTACCTTTAATTGAATTCTCCTATAACAATAGTTATCATTCAAGCATTGAAGCTGCCCCATTCGAAGCATGATATTCGCTAATTTACACATATTTTAGTTCCCCGTTTTACCCCTATTTTATGCGTTTTCAGCCGTAAAACCGTCATTCAGATGCTTAATCATCTACACTTTTGTTTACAGGCCTAAAACAGCATACCAGACAAGATGATAGCGAAAACGAGGACTTTCCGGACAAAACGACGAAGCTGCGAACATTCTGTTAAGAAAACTGACCTGGGCGTGTGGAACGGTCGTGCGACCTAATGCACGACCGTGCATCTCCGACAAAACCAACTCAGTCCGGCAATGAACGAACGTGCAACTCGGCGTGCAAGGCAATCAAGGCCATCCCGGTGATGCACGGGCGTTCCATAATTCGCACCCCGTTCGGATCCGATGATCAGCCAAAACCTCGGTGATGAACGACCAGTGCAGCAGCTCGTGCAACAAGAACCCGGCATTGAACGACCGTGCTATCTGAAGAACGGTCGTGCGATATCGAATCTGGTCAAAGATCTGATGGCGTCATGCAGTATGGTGCACCATACTCCAATAATTGCTTAAAGTGCACGGTCGTGCAACAGGAAGAACGACCGTGCGACATCGAAAAAATATAAAAACTTGCAGAAACATTCTGCTCGATATTCTGGAATTTTGGGAGCTTCACAGGCGATTTTACAGGCTCCGGAGGCTTTGCTTTTGACCCGGATTCAAGCCACATTGTGCCGTTTAGCTCCATTACTATCCGGATTCTTAATCTTATGCTTGTTTATGGTTTAGTTTTCTAATCTTTCCATGATTTTGTTAATCTTTCAAGTATTTAGATTAATGTTTATGTATTATTGTAGCCTTTGGGCAAAAACACAACAATCCCTTGCTTGATTTTAACCATTAGTGTGTTAATCTTTGTTTGTAATGACATTTTGAAGTATTTTCTATGTTAATCTTTGATGATTAGTTTGCAACCTTGTTATTGATATTGATTTCTTGATTATAAGTAATTGTGTTGGATGATTGGTATTTGGTTAGTTAAGATAATTGAAAAATGAAGCTCAATTAATCTTGTATTAGTAAACTTTGAACTTGGTTAACTAGTTTAGCTTGGTTTAAATGTGTGCATCATGATACTAGAAATGGTTAGTGATTTAATAAAATGTAATTATTGTTAATCAAGAGAGCTTGCCGTCACGTAAGGACCTTAACGGGTTAGATGGTGTCGTTATAAATTCTTGCCATGATTTGTTAGCTTAGTTAGTAGTTTAGGCCAAAATTGCTATCTTGGTGAATTATTGTGCAAGATTTGTAAAATGAACTCGGTTGTGATTTAATCTAGTTTATGCTTGTCTCGGTAGTTGCATTGTGTTTATCGATGTTGCTTTCCTTGATTAAGTGCGGTTAGAAAACTCCTAACGGATGACTAACTCATTTTTAAGAGATTTTCATAGACATTTATCATTTGCGCGTTAAAGAACAATTTTAGGTGGTTAAAGTGTGTTTATCGTTTTAGCTTTCCGAATGATTGTCATGTTAGGATTCCCGAAAGGGATACTAATTGTCTTAAAATGGAAAATTGACCGAATGCTTCTAATGCCAAAACCGACATAGTTGACATGCTTTGGTTGTGTATTAAGCAAGGCTATTTATCTATTATCTACTATGTTTTTATATGTATTTGTTTACGCTTACTTTAGTTTAATTAAAATCAAACAAACTTATGTTTTTACCGTTAGTTTAGTGACAAAGGTCTAGTATTATTTCTCCGCCCATTTCCTTGGATCGATACTTGGTTCTTACCGATACTTTACTACATATATGACGGGGTACACTTGCCTCTTTCGTGTGTGTTTTGATGTAAAAGTAATAATCACTTTTATAAATTTAAAACCAAATCGTGTGTAATTTCATTGCAATATTATGTATATATACGCACACATCAAAGCACTGTATGGGCGAAAGTGCAGAACTCCAGTTGTTGGGCAGAAATAGGAGAAAGCCAATTATCGGGTCCTGAAATCACGCAAGAAACCACCGACAAGATAATTCAAATCAGGGAAAGACTAAAGACGGCTCGAGATCGCCAGAAGAGTTATGCAGACAATCGACGTAAGCCGTTAGAATTTCAAGTTGGAGACAAAGTATCTTTTTGTGTTGCATCAGCGCACATCCTAATCCGAGTGTAGAAGCATCACAGTAAACTTCAAAATATTCTGTCCCTTCTGGCAAGGCTAAAATTGGGGCGTTTGTTAACCTTTGCTTCAAAATCTTAAAAGCCTCTTCTTGCCTAGGTCCCCATTCAAACTTCACTGCTTTACAGGTTAGCTTAGTTAATGGTACCGCTATCTTAGAAAAATCCTTAATGAATCCTCTATAGTATCCAGCTAACCCTAGAAAACTTCTAACTTCCATAGTTGTTTGCGGAACCTTCCATTTGGTGATTGGTTCTATTTTGGAGGGATCTACGTGAATACCTTCGTGATTCACCATGTGTCCTAAAAATTGTACCTCCTGTAGCCAAAATTCACATTTCGAGAATTTGGCGTAAAGCTTTTCCTTTCTTATCAGGGTTAAGAGTGCATGTAAATGCTCACAATGCTCATTCTGACTTTTGGAATAAATGAGTATATCGTCGATAAGGACAATTACAAATTTATCCAAGTACGGTTTACAGACCCTATTCATCATATCCATGAATGCTGCAGGAGCATTTGTTAACCCAAAGGGCATGACTGTAAACTCGTAATGACCATACCTAGTTCTGAAAGCAGTTTTAGGTATGTCTTCTTCTTGTACCTTCAACTGATGGTATCCGGAGCGCAAGTCGATCTTAGAAAAATATCTAGCTCCCTGAAGTTGATCAAAAAGGTCATCAATCCTAGGTAATGGGTATCGGTTCTTAATTGTAACCTTATTCAATTCTCTATAGTCGATACACATTCGCATGGAACCATCTTTCTTTTTCACGAACAACACTGGTGCTCCCCAAGGGGACGAACTAGTTTGTATAAATCCTTTACTTAGCAATTCATCTAATTGCTTTTTCAGTTCTAACATTTCGGTAGGTGCTAGTCAATAGGGTGCCTTTGCTATTGGTGTTGTTCCAGGAATTAGATGAATTCTAAACTCCACTTCCCTATCTGGTGGTAATCCTGGTAGCTCTTCTGGGAATACATCCGGGTATTCTGATACTACAGGAATTTCCTTAAGTTCCTTACCCTTAGTGCTAATGATTACCGAAATCATATACACTATTCCTTTCTTTCATTCATAACTAGCAACTTTCATTATTGAAATGAACTTCATGGGTTTACGTGGCTTATCTCCTGTAACCATAATTATTTCTCCTGATGGTGTATGGATTTCTATCGAATTCTGGTCATAAAGGATTTGAGCATGGTTGGCTACTAACTAATCCATTCCTAACACGACATCGAATCCAGCTAAATTCATAGGTAACAAGTTGGCAGAAAATTTATGACCTGAAAGTTCTATCCTTCCTTTTTGCAAAACCTTATCTATGTTAACCGAATTTCCATCTGTCGTTTCTACCGTATAAATCTGCCTAAGTTTGGTTAAAGGTAGATTAAGAGCTTGGCAGAACAAAGTATTTATAAAACTTTGGTTTGCACCAGAGTCAAATAATACTTTAGCGTAAATGTCGTTTACTAGAAACGTACCAGCTGTTACATCGGGAATCAGATCAGCTTCCTGTGTAGTCAGCTGGAAGGCTCTTGCGTTCTTCTTATTAGTTCCTTCCGCAGGTTTGACCTTGTTGTCAGCTGGCTTGACTAATTTAGGGTATTCTGGTCTGAAATGCCCGGCTTCTCCGCAATTGTAGCAAATCTTTGATTTCTTCTTGCATTCCTCCTCCCGGTGGCCTGGAATTTTGCAGAAATTACAACTTTCCTTACATCTTCCAAAATGTTTCTTTTTACAATTTTCGCAAAATGGCGGGGTGGAAGATGACCCAGTTCCCTTTCTTTTAAAGTTTCTATTATTACCCACACGAAAACCTTGGGTAATCTTCTGGGCTAATTCCTTTTTCCGGTTTTCTTGTCTCTTGCGTACCAACCCGTCGGTCAAGGTATTAGCCAATTCCACCGCATCGTCAATTGTGCGGGGTCTCGCAGCTTTGAAGATATCACGAATCTCGCTAATCAAACCCCAAATGTAGCGAGAAATAAGTACCGGTTCTGGCGAAGCCAGAGTTGGTACAATTCTGGCATACTCGAAGAATTTCGAAGTATACCCTTGACAGTCAACATCCATCATCCGGTGGCTCAGAAATCTATTCGCCATTTGTTCCTTCTCATACTCGGGACAGAATTTTCGTTCCACTAATTGCTTAAATTCTTCCCAACTCATGGCATAAGCCATGTCACTTCCCTTGGCTTGCAGTACTGTATTCCACCATTCCAATGCTTCTTCCTTAAAGAGGTGAGAAGCATACATGACCTTATCTTCCTCGGCGCATTTACTTATTTTAATTACTGCTTCAGTCTTTTCCAACCAGCGTAGTGTAGCAGTTGCCCCTTCATTGCCTGCAAATTCGACTGGTTTATAGGCAAGAAATTCTTTATAAGTGCAACCAGGTGTTGCAACTTTCATTTTCTTGTGCACTGGGGCTTGAACCACATTATTCTCATTGATGCCGCCTCCGTTAACACTGTTACTGAAGTTGTCGTCGCGGGTACGCTTGCTGTGGTTAACTTGCAATGGTTCAATGGGGTTTTTAACAGCAGCGACAATCGAGGGGGATAGCGTTGGCTATTCCCTGGGCGACGATGTTTTCTATATCTTGTCTATTGAGGAAATGATCCTCATTATTTTGTTCCGATTGATTAACTTCATTGACTGGTTGATTTTCCGCATTTTCCATCTGAATAATTATCAAGATATGTAAATTATTATAACAACCAAACACAATCAAGCAATCACACAAAATCATGCCAACACGTATAACCAAAATTGTCGACTTTGCGACGTTCATATTTTATATATTAGTATGCATCCGTACACACCAGTTATATTACAAAAGTTTTATTTTAAGTTATTTTACATGATTATATTTTTATTAATATTTATTTTTATTATTATTATTAAACACATAGCCACACAACCACATACGATCCCCGTCAGCTGGCACTTCAGAAGCGACGTTCCCTCTCGTCGTATTTCCATGATATCCTCTCCCCCACTTCTCGGATTTTATTTCTTGCGTCCACCAGCTCCTCGCCATAGTGGCGGAGTTCAGCCAAGTTCTCGGTGCTCATTGGTGGGTTTGGTGCAGGCTTAGGCTCAAATTGGGGAAAATAGACATTGGGGTTATTCATGAAGTTCTGAAACTGCGAATCACTTGTCCATCATTCCTCTTGTTCTCCGGGTAGAAATTGGTGGTTGACAATGGGATCTGGGATAACAGGTTCCAAGTTAACTGGAAGTTGGGATTCAACGGGGTAGTTGAAGAGGTCTTCATTGGCAGGTCCAATGAGGTCACAATTTTCCAGTGTGCGATCAAGTTCCTCCCAGGGTGGCATTTCCTGAGCTTGCCCTGAACTTTCCCCGATCTCTTTTCCCTTGCCTTTATCCTTGGGATCCTTAGTCTTTTTAATCTTCTGTGCAGCTGGTTTCTTCCTACGCCCATGTTTCCAATCCAAGAGTCTCCTTCTCTTTTTTGGCTTTGGCTTTTCCTGCGGCTGGGCCTGGAATGTCATTGGTTCTTCAGTGTCTGCTTGATAATCGGAAAAGCCCCCCGAAACTTCCATGTCAGCAGAATAGATAGTGAGATTCTAAAGAGCTTCAAACAACTCATTCATGCTGTTAGCATATGAAGAAACACACACACCAACTTAAGTTAATGTTTTATTTATCAATTTAATTTTCACAGAATCACAAAATGGCAATTTGAAAAATTAAGTACTTCTAAATACTTAATTGGCTTAAATCAGTGGCTCTGATACCACCTTTTTCTGTCACGGCCCCCGACCCGGTTTTACCCATTTCAGAAGCCGCAGGACAGAAACCCGTGGTATTATTATTTAATTTGGCAGCGGAATTAATTGACAGGACCTTTTTAAACTGAAAATGCCCAATTATTTTATTTCATAATTTGGGACAAAACCCCATAATTTACAATAAAGGAAATTTCACGAGGAAATCCCTGATTTTACAAAACATGTTTATTTATTTTATTGAGCCACCTCTTCAAGCTTGTAGTGCTACACGGCACTTTTCCCTGGATCACAGCAGATCACCTGAAAACATGTTTAAAAAGAATTTTATCAGCGGGGAAATACTGGCGAGTCATTCAAGTTACACAAAATGACACATTGTTACAATTTACAGCATTAAGGGTTTTTATATTTGCCCCTATCTTAGTTAGCTGGTACAGCTGTCACTCGACTGGATCTATGACCGTGGACATATCACTAATTAGGCTCGCCCACCTAAAGTGATAAATCGTTAGCAGTAATGTGCACAAAACCCCCCACATACTGCTAGTAATTAAAGATTAGCAAAAACTTAATCACTGCAATTATAACTGAAAAATATTTAGGGTTTTGCAAATAATTTGATAAAAAGAGAATGACTCACATTGCAAGTTTAGTTGGACAGAACTTTGCCTACTGATTTTAGCCTTGTAACCTAGGTAAATAACAATGCACACGAAACTAGGTCAGTAACTTAATACAACATTTATGATAAGCTCACGAAATCAAAACCCTCACGACGAATGACAAAGTATAGCCCGTATTCGGGCAGCACTTAAACATCCATCGGATCGGTTTCAATCGATCGGACATTGTATCGTAGCAATGATCGAGTTATTACCCTGTTATCGCAGCAGAGGGTCGGGATTTTGATTGTTTTGAACAAAAAAGTGTATAATTCAACGCACGAAATGAATTTTGACGTCGAAACAACAGTGCCATGCAAGTGCCAAAGCCCTGGACTTTATACTGAAAAACAGTCCCTGTCGCGTGGCGCGACAGGCTATCGTGTGGCGCGACGGAGCCCTTTTTAGGGTAGGGTAGCCTCGTGTCCACTTAGCCTAAATGAGTCAACAATCGACGAAATTCGCATTCTACAGTTATTTTGAAGGATAATTATCCATTAGGGGACACCACCCTGAGTTTTAGGGGCCCGGATCCTAGTTCCGACTGTTCTGAAAATTTTATGGGTCATGCTATATTACTTGGGGGTCTCAATTAGGGTTTCCTAATGGAAATTAATAAAATAATAAATAATAATTTTGACGAGACTTGTTACAATTGATATTGACCATCATTGGTTTTCCTAATAAACATCCACTGCTCACATGTTTATTGTTGATGTGGTTAATTAATTATAGAATGAAATTATCAAATGAAAACTAGAATTACAATGAAATTACAATTTTACCTAATCGTTACATTCTATTGAGATAAGAGTTCCTCGAATATTGTTTTGGTGATAAAAATTAAAGTTAAAATAAAAAATAAAAAAAACTGTTGATGACATTTTGTTGCATATCAAATCAGTAATTAATGCTAATTTCTTGAGCTTTGGACATTGAAAATATGCAAAATGGGAATTTCAAATTGACGTTTATTTTCTCTTAATTAAAGTTAAAATAAAAATTAGAAATGTCATGATGACAATTGCTTTCAAATCAAATCAGTAATTACTGATTATATCAATAACTTTTGAAATTCAAAATATGCAAAATAGTAATTTAAAATTGACGTTCTCTTTTTTTTTTCCCTACAAACGCAACATAGATTCATAAGATTAAAATTTATTCATTTATTCATGACATTAAAAGTCCAATTATTACATAGCATACTGAACAACTAAACTTTTAAATCTAACAATAACCGTAAGAATTAAGAAATGTCAGCTTCAACTCCATGGATTGTTGAACCTCTCGATGTATGTCCTTCAGCATCGCCATGAACTCCACGTCTCTATCACCGCACTCTGTATTGCTAACAACACAAAGCTCACGAACTGAAGTTGAAGGCATTTGCATAAGATTTCTGGAAACCTGCTCTCTCGTGAACAGTCCAACTTGCAATCCATCAAAACATCTCTTCAGCTCTTGAAGAGTAGCCCTATCTTCATACACTTGTTCCTCTATATGCTTCACAAAACGCTG
Source organism: Helianthus tuberosus (assembly GCA_030545235.1). Taxonomy (NCBI): domain Eukaryota; kingdom Viridiplantae; phylum Streptophyta; class Magnoliopsida; order Asterales; family Asteraceae; genus Helianthus; species Helianthus tuberosus. Next base: position 19,644,381 of record CM060366.1, on the reverse strand, counting down.
CTTTAAATCATCTGATTTTACAGAAGTGAATGACGCCATTTCAATAAACTATATTACTCGATTTTCTTGAAAGTATGATATCTTCGTAGGAAATCGTGATGAAAAACATGTGAAGTGGCCATGAGTTTATATAAACATTTCAAAACATCTGTCTTTTAATGCAAAAACCTTTTCAAACCCCAACTTTTATGGGAAATCATTAAAATTAAATACCAAGAAACCCAAGGGACAAATTTTCGAAGTTCAAAGAACAAAAGCAGATTATCATAATTACAATTAACCTCTTCATTTACCATGTAGACGCGTTTTTAAACTCTATAAAAGACTGATAATTACTTTTGATTCAAAACATCAACAAATTGTCCTACAAATCACTGTCTGTGAAAGATTGTTCCACATCAGAAAATCCAACAAATATCTACATGGCAAACTTCAGCTTCTACCACTGGTCAGACACCTGCGATGTTAAAACTCAATTCTCGATGTGGTCACTCAAAGAAAAAAGAACAGACGAAGAACTAAACCGTAAAGTTGACATAATCAATGACACTAATTACAAGAAAACCTGGAACCGCATAGCATTGCTTGATGAAGTCCTCCACTCTCCTCCATCAGATTTCCAGAAAAATGCAGAAGAGTTTCTCACACAACTTCTAAAACAGGATCAGAAAATCTGCAACATGCTAACTGACCTGAAAACAAAAGAGAGCATGAAATCACATGGAGAAAGGCCAGAGTCTACGAAATCCTAACAAGTGTTAACTCTAGAGTGTAATAGTTTATAAATATTTCATTAAATTTCTATTTTTGTATGTATTAGTTTATTTTAATAATCTCAACATGCATCTTAACATATTCTAAAATGTCAGTGTCAATAAAAACTCTCAACATCATCAACAGTTAATCAAAATAAGAAACAAGCCTAAAATGCAAAGGTCTCCTCTCAACTGTTGTATCACATCTAACTTTTCACGATATTCATTCATAGTTTTATGATACTTCAGTGTTTATTCATTCATACTGTTTAATCTAACATTGGTTTCCATCCAATTGTTGACCAAAAGTCAAACAAATGTTCAAACCACTGATTGTGTTATTCAAATTTCTGTTGAATACTAAATGAGATGTTGACCAAAACTGAAACAGATGTTCATCAAAAGTTAAACTGATGTTCACCAATAGTCAAACATATGTTGACCTTAAACAGATGTTTGGTTTAAGACCAAACATCTGTTTATGGACAATCATCTGTTTAAGGTCAAAATTTGTTTAAGGCCAAACATCTGTTTATGGCCAAACAACTGTTTATTGCAAACATCTGTTTAAGGTTAAACATCTGTTGAACTCCAAACATCAGTGTTTGAATCACTGTTGGCTATCCACTGATAGTTGGTTTAAGACCAAACATCTGTTTATGGGCAATCATATGTTTAAGGTCAAACATTTGTTTAAGGCCAAACATCTATTTATGGCAAAACATCTGTTTATGGCCAAACATCTGTTTAAGGTCAAACATCTGTTTAAGTCCAAACAACTGATATAGAACGCCAAACATCTGTTTAAGCCTCAACATCTATTTAAGTCTAATCAGATGTTTAAACATCTGTTCAAAACACTGTTCAATCTAACATGGGTTTCCATCCAACTGTTAACTAAAGGTCAAACAGATTTTCAAACCACTGATTGAGTTATTCAAATTTCTGTTGAATACTAAATGAGATGTTGACCAAAACTCAAACTGGTGTTGACCAAAAGTCAAACAGATGTTGACGAAAAACTAAATGGGATGATCCGACCCGGTTACATGGAATATTTTTAAACCTTCTAACTTTTTAAAGATCTTCACAAAATCTCGGTTCCTTTCTCTCTCCACGTTTCTTTGTACACTTTCTCCAAGAAACTCTGTCATCTTCTTCGATTTCTTCCGATCTTCATCAATATCCTCTTGTATAATAACAAAGGTATTGTTAAATAATCTGATTTGTTTTGTATTTTTTCATGTTTATTCTTTTAGTTTTGAATTCCATAGCCGATTATGGTTCTTGTTGTTTTAATGAAGAAGTTGTAATCGACGGTGGTGTATTCATGTATCTCCCTGTTTTTTTTCAATCCATTGTTGGTTATGATTGCGTTTATTGTTGCGGCTTATACTGGAACAACTTCTGATGGTCCTAATTTTTTTGTATATCTGATTACTATGTAGTTATTATGCATGTTATGATAGACATATATGATTCTAAAAAAAGTGATCTGCATTTCGTGTATCTACATTTGTCTTATTTTGATTAGTAGTTGGTATACTGTTATTCTGAAGTATAATATAAATTTCTGATTTTAACTGATGTATTCTCATTTGTATTTGAAAAGTTGAACTTATTTTGATTAGTAGTTGGTATACTGTTTTTAAGTTTTTGTTTGATATAGACACAAGTCACTATCCTGTCTTTCTATACAATTTATTCAGCTGATGATCCTGCATGTCTATTTGTGATACTTAATCGGAAAAGTAGGTTTTAAGTTTTAATTATATGATTTATTGTAAAATATATATATATTTCGATATGATAAGAAATTACATGTATTCTCACCTTTTCGATGTTGTCTATTGTTATTTTGATATATATTAGTTGTATCATCTTTTATTTAGATGTATTGCATACCCTAATGGATTGTATTCATTTGTTTCTTAATGTTATTTATTTTGATTCTATATGATTGATACTGTTACAGTTTTATGTGAGAATGATTTATGGATTTCCGTGTTACCTTGAAGACAGTAAAAGGAAATGTTTGGTTAGTAATTTTATCCGATCTTAGTTTAACACTTAATTTTATTTTTTTTGTATGATATCTAGCAATAAAAGTGTTTCTTTTATTTATGCTTAGATTTTGCCAAAACAGTATCAAAATTTGATTCAACGGTTTAATTATCCAATTGGAAATACAAACATCTAAACCACAACTGGAAATGTTTTTAAAGTCAAGATCTATCCTCTAAGCAATGACATATATTATTTCTATAATGGTTGGTGTCAGTTGGTAGACAGTTTGAAAATACCTTCAGATTCATGGTTGATATTTCATTATGAAGAAGCATTAGAAAGTTTCAGAATATTGTATTTTTATCAAGACATTGCTCTTGCTCCTTATGAAGATTTTTACTACAAACCATCTGGTAACGAAGATTATGTGGTATGTAACTTCGAAGATTATTCATCATGTAATTTTTTTGGAGATACAGTTGTTTAATTGTTGTTTTTTATTTATTTACTTAATTTTCTGATATATTTTTACTAATGTACTATATAATGTGTTTTATTCTGATTGTAGAGTATTAATCGTTCTTTTGTTCATCACAAAATGTTAAACACTATTACTTCATATCCAGTTCTTATTAAAGGATCTGGAAACCAGAACTGGTCTGTACGGATGGAAGATATCAACAATGAACTTTACATAACTACCGGATGGAAGGAGATAAAGAATGAGTTGTCATTAACTGCTGATCATCTCATTGTCTTTGAGATGATAGATCTTCAGACTTTTCATATCACGGTTTTCAATTGTGCTACCTGTGATTTAGTGCTTCCACCAGAGGTCTGTGCTGTTGTTAAAGAAAAGGTAATAGAAGAGATTGTCTTGAGTTTAGATACTGAAGCTGTACAGGACATCGTTAATGTCAATGAACATGGTATGGTTGTTGTGAATGAAGATAATCAGATCGTACCTATTTCTTTCCGTGTTGACGGTCATTTTATAAGTTTATGATTATGAGTTTACTAATATATCATACTTTACTAATATTTTAAAGATGTGTTAATTCTTTGTTTATTTAATTGTTCGTTGTTTGTTACAGCGCCTTTTTAAAAAACAGGCTGAAGATCTTGGACTGAATCGTAAGATGGGTTTGAAGATTGTGGACGTGGCAGGTGATGTTTGGAATGTTCAAGCTGCTATAGGTTCATCTCGAGGTCAACCAAGATATTATCTGAAAGGAATGAGAAAGTTTGTGAGAGATAAAGGCATGGCTCCAGGTGAAGCATTTACACTTAACTTTGTGAAAGGTAAAAAGCTTTTTATGGTCGGATGAATGTTCATGGGATTGAAAAAGGCAAATGCAGAAGCATACATTGAACCAAGTTTTTGGGTTGTAGTTCTTTGCTTTTCGAAACTGATGGTAGACTTATTTGTTTAGTTTTGAAGTTGTGATTCTAAAACTATATATGTACATGTAAATTATTAGGTCCATGTCTAATGGAAACAATGCGTAGATGTAAGCTAAAGACAATATACTCGGTTACTCGCTCGAAATGATTCCTTAATTGAAAATATAGTACAAACTAATAGCAAAATCATGTTCAAAGTTATAAGCGCTATTCTTTGACAATGATAAGCTGGTTAATTATGCCATTAAAGGAATAAAAACATCGAGTTCTATTCTTTGATAATCATTTCAAGCAAATAGAAACACATACAGTTTCGATTATATTAAGAAACATATCGCCTTTTGCTTGGACTGGTGTCCACAATTTCCAAACTAAAGCTGAAATTGATCAAACGAGACATGTTAAATATGTATAAGAAATCATGTATGGGACACTTCATTTGACTTTTGGTGAACATCTGCTTGACTTTTGGTCAACATCTGATTGACTTTTGGCCAACATCTCATTTAGTATTCAACAGACGTTTGAATAACTCAAACAGTGGTTTTAACATATGTTTGACTTTTGGTCAACAGTTCATGGAAACCCATGTTAGGTTGAACAGTGTTTTGAAGAGGAAAACAATGCTAAAATATAAGAAGACAGTGGATCTAGTTGAACATCTGTTTCACTTTTGGTCAACAACTGTTTGAATTTTGGTCAACATCTGTTTGCCCGATCAATTTGGGTGTTAAACTATAGTTCTTTAAGTCATTGTTTTGTTTTCTTGAATTCTATGTAATTTGTTAAGAAGTACAAGAACAAACATTTTTACAAAATCCCAAATCACCCGATCACGTAAGTGCATTGAAGTAAAAGTGGAAATGATGTTATTCATGTGGTCATGTTGTGCTTTTGTTTGACCTCTAATATGGGTTTATGATCTAATCCGGTGATGTGAAGACATTGTTGTTGAATCCAATGAGATGCTTGATGTAATGAGGTTGTATTTATAACAAATAATAATTGATATGACTAAGTTTCCCGAGCCCGGGAAGCAATCCCGGGTAATAAACTAGTTTTATTATATAAAGAAAGTGAAACAAATGATGGTAAGAAAGATAAGAAGTGGTGGAGTGGTTAAAGGTTTGTTATGGGAGCCGGGTGAACCCGGGTGCGAGTCACGTGGTTCTCAGTTCCCTTGTTTTTGTTTATATCAGACTTTATTAAATTTTAAAAAAAAGCCCCTAGAGTTTTTACTTTTAATAGTGGCGGTTTAACCCCCTTCAAATGTTAACTTTCATGGAATTACATTATAAACCCTCTACTATTTTTCAAGGAGTTTTTGTAAGAAAGTGCATACGCTTTGATATATATGTAAACTTATTTTGTAAATAAAATAGGTTTATATTTCGCGTATTTTTTTATATATATTTTCATTTGGATATATATATATATATATATAAGGGATGGTTCAAATGAAAACCACTTTTATTGTGAAAACTCGAAAACTAACTAAAAAAAGCCTAAAAAACACACAATTTTTTTTTTTCAATTTTTTTTATAAAAATCGTTAGTTTTTATATATGAAAAAAAAATTTCAAAAAAAAAAAAAAAAAAATATTTTTTTGTAGTACACATGTGTAATACTACACATGTGTATGTGTACTACACATGTGTAGTAGTACACATGTGCACTACACAAAAAAAAAAAAAAAATTTTGAAATTTTTTTTATATAAAAAAACCTGCGAAAATTAATATGCAAAAAAAAAAAAAAAATTGGTATTTTTTTTTTTGGCTTTTTTAATTAGTTTTCGAGTTTTCACAATAACTAGTGGTTTTCATTTGAACCTTCCCCTATATATATATATATGAGAACGCTAAATGTTGTGAGAACCGTGACCTTCGTCTTCGGTATTGCTGGCCCAGAATGAAGAAGGATATCGCTATCTATGTTTCGAAATGCCTGACTTGTTCGAAAGTCAAGGCTGAGCAACAAAGACCCTCTGGCTTACTTGTACAACCCGAGATCCCTATGTGGAAATGGGAGAGTATAGTTGTGGAATTCATAACGAAACTTCCATGCACACCATCAGGCCACGATAGCATCTGGGTTATCGTTGATCGTCTTACTAAATCAGCTCATTTTCTGCCGATACGAGAAGACTTTAAGGTAGAACGATTAGCACAGATCTACACCGATGAAACTATATGTCGACACAGGACGCCTCGTGATATCATCTCTGACCGCGATTATCGGTTTACCTCGCGTCTTTGGGAAACGTTTCAATCTGCTCTCGGTACTACTCTCAGTCTAAGTACCGCTTTCCATCCCCAAACCGACGGTCAGACTGAACGAACGATTCGTACCCTGGAAGACATGCTTCGCTCGTGTGTCATAGATTTCGGTGGTAACTGGGACGCGCACTTACCTTTAGTAGAATTCTCATACAACAATAATTATCATTCTAGCATTCAAATGGCACCATTTGAGGCATTATACGAAAGAAAGTGTCGATCGCCAATTGTGTGGCACGAGATCGGAGATGAGCAAATTACCGGTCCTGAGCTACTGTAAGAAACGACTGAAAAAATCCTCCAAATTCGAGACAATCTGCGGAAGCTCGGAGTCGTCAGAAAAGTTACGACGATAGACGCCGCAAGCCCCTTGAATTTGACGTTGGCGATCACGTACTCCTAAAGGTTTCACCTTAGAAGGTGGTGATCAGATTCGGCAAGAAAGGAAAGCTCGCGCCTCGATATGTTGGACCCTTTAAGATTCTGGAAAGGATCGGCAAAGTGGCCTACAGACTCGAACTTCCAGAGGAACTTAGCAACGTCCACCCGACTTTCCATGTCTCGAACCTCAGAAAGTATCTAGCCGAGTAGAATTTACAAGTACCACTTGAGGATCTACAAGTGGACGAAACATTACACATCGTGGAAAAGCCAGTCGAGATCATGGATCAAGAAACCAAGAAACTCCGATCCTCACGCATTCCCATAGTGAAGGTTCGCTGGAAAGGCAAACGTGGCGCCGAGTTCACCTGGGAACTCGAAAGTGACATGAAGGCTAAGTATCCACAGCTTTTCGTTACGCCTGCGCCTTAATTTCGGGACGAAATTCTCTAAAGTAGGGGAGGCTGTAACAACCCGACTTTTTAAAGTCAAAGTACAAGTCAAAATCAAAGTCAAAGGGAGAAAAAGATTGCTAATACGATCTGTCATTCCTGTTTTAATAAATTACTTGTACTCTCCGACCCGATAACCGATGTATATATTTACGCTATATTTGTTTACAATTTTGAATTATAAGAAGTAACAATGCGATGAAGTTAACTAAACGCTAATCTTATCGCTATCACATCGCAACTCAAATTACAGGTTCTGGATATTGTTTTACGTGTGTGTGCTATTATGTGTTACTTGTGCATGTTTATATTTGTTTGAGGTGATTCATCGCAAACGCAATCGCAACTGTATCGCAACGCAATCTCATCGTGAACTCAAAATTTAAGGTTTACTTTTGTGACTGTTAGGAGTTAGGTTATTTGTGTAACTATTGTTTGATACTATCGCATCGCCTAATCACAACGCATCGCAAAGCTCAACACACAAAATGAAAAGTCGGAAACCAACTCGCCGAGGCCCTTCGGTCGAATGACCATTCGATCGAATGGTCATCAGTCTGAATGACCATCCGATCAGATGGCCATCTGATCGGGCTGCCCTTCGATCCATCACTTTACACCGCCTTCTCCTCTCTTTCACCTATAAATACCCGCACATCACTATTCAAATGATGTGACAGCTCCTCCTCCGACCAGCACCCTCTCAGGCTATTTTCTCTCGATTCCTCTCGATTCTTGTAAGTTTCTACCCCAAATCTTGTACTTTCTTGATCTACACATACTTCTTCATCATTTTCACCATCAAATCTTCACTTTTCACCACGAAATCCACCTGATTTGGGCTGTTTTAGGGTGATGTCATCATGGGTTCTCATGGACTTCAAAGTGAGACCTCATCTCACCAAGAACAAACCAGATCTAAGAGATTTCAACATGTTTAAACACTGATTTCACCTAAATCTAAACATCTTCAAACCGATTTAAACTTCTTTCAACTCTTTTACACACTTTTACTCAAAACCGATAGAATCAGAGCTCGTTCAGGCCTTCTACTCGTTCTATAGTGAAGTGTTGGACTGAGAATTGATTTCTATCAGAGAGACAACCGATTAACGGGTGGAACATGAACAACCATCAAGAACAGTTAGCTGATCCGACGGGGTGATTCCCATCTGATCCAAATGGGCAATCGAACTAGCCGGATATAACATTTTTTATAAACCGCGCTCAGCCATCAAGGGACAAGTCCTAACAGACTTTATTACCGAAGTTCCCATCGATAAGATCTAGGAATGCGAAGCCATACAAAATCCTACCCCAGTCTTCGATGACAGGGTCTGGACTTTACATACAGATGGTGCTTCCAATGATGATGGCGTAGGAGCAGGTCTCCGCCTAGTTAGCCCCGATAACCATGAACTTACCTACGCCATTCGGCTAGATTTCAAGAGTACCAACAATGAAGCGGAGTACGAGGCATTCCTCGCAGGTCTCCGCCTGGCGCTCAAAATGGGAGCAAAAAATCTTGAAGCACACGTCGATTCCAAGTTAGTGGCGGAGCAAATTAACGGTCGTTACGACGTAAAAGACGAAGCAATGGCCCTATATCTCGAGCAGGCAAGAACTCTGGTCAATCAGTTTCAGACCTTCAAAATAATCCACATCAACAGAAGCGAGAACAAGCACATGGATGCGCTAAGTAAGTTAGTCGCTACAAGCTTCAAGCACCTAGCAAAGGAGGTCCGCATTGAAGTTCTCTCAAATCCATCCGTTCCTCTGAGACACGTAAACATAATAGAAGTCAGGAATCCATCTTGGATGTCCCCATTCATTATGTACTTACAACATGGAACTCTCCCAGAAGGGAAAACAGAAGCAAGAAAAATTCAACACAAGGCGTTAAATTACGAGATGACAGATGGAATTTTGTATCGCAAGTCTTACATGGGTCCTCTCCTAAAATGCGTAGACAAGCACGACGCGCAATATTTGGTCCAGGAAATTCATGAAGGACTATGTGGAATCCATGCAGGCCCACGCATGGTAGTAGCAAAAATCATGAGTGCGGGCTATTACTGGCCCGACATGCATTTGGACGCTGTAGAGACCCTGCGCAAGTGTACGTCATGCCAACGTCATGCTCCAAAGACACTCCGCCCAAAGAACCCTCTGGTCCCAGTAACTGCAGCATGGCCCTTCCAGCAATGGGGCATCGACCTAGTAGGTCCTTTTCCCAATGCGCCTAGCGCACTAAAATTTATAGTAGTAGCTGTGGATTACTTCACTAAATGGGTGGAATCCAAGGACCTAGCATCAACCACCGTAATGGTAATCCGAAAATTCATCTGGGAACACATCATATGCCGTTTCGGGTTACCACTGCGCATAATCACAGACAATGGTACCAATTTTGCGTCAGAAGATCTACAAAAATGGATGAAGGAAATGCACATCGAACATAGTTTCGCCATCGTGGCACACTCACAGGCAAACGGTCAAGTCGAGAGCATTAACAAGCAGATCGTAGATGGCATAAAAGCAAGACTGGGAACAGCAAGAAGGGGATGGGTTGATGAACTCCCAAGCATTTTATGGGCTCACCGCACTATGCCAAAAACTAGCACATGGGAAACGCCATTCAGCCTCGTTTACGTTTTCCGAAGCAGTAATACCAGCGGAAATTGGCCTCCCGTCACCACGAATGCTATCCATGAAACACAAAACAACGAGCATGAGCGCAGACTCGACCTAGATCTCCTTGTGGAGAGGCGCGGAAACGCGACCATCAACGAAGCCAGGTACAAATCAAAGCTAGAAAAATATTACAATGCTCGAGTGTGCATATGCACTTTCGTACCAGGAGATTTCGTCCTATGAGACAACGAGGCCTCGAATGATGAGAAGCCGGGAAAACTTGCACCCAAATGGGAGGGGCCATACGTCATTAATGAAGTCCTAGGAAAGGGCGCATACACCCTACGACGGCTTAATGGAACAGACGTCCCACGCACTTGGAACGCGCAACAGCTGCGCAGGTGCTATATGTAACTGACCCATCCGTACTTGAACAGCATACAACGCTAACACAGTACAACAGTCATTGCTTGCATATGCATCATAATTATCATATTTATTTACTTTGTATCTACTGGCCCCTGCGCCCTACCCAAATCAATACAAAGTTTTACTTCCATTATGCTCCTGTGTTTATTACAAAATACATGTAATTTCTTTTGGTAAGCGCAATGATGTGCTAAAAGTGGTCTAAATAAATTAACTAAATTAAAACCTAAACTAGACTCTCTAAGTTTTAAATTTATAACTAAGACTCTCTAAACCTAGACCACACAACCGGCAAGTGTACCGGTCAATGCAGTATATCCTAAGTAAGTCCGAGTATCGAACCCACGAGACTCTCTAATTACGTTAACGACTCTATCTAGACTTAGACTGACACGGACTCTAATTGTTTTTATATTTGAGGGGGGGTTTCTAAAAATCCTAGAAATTGCAATTAAAATTAAACTAATTAACTAGATTAACTAGACGTGAATTTGGACAAGAACTGAACTCAGTGATGATGAATGCTACCTAGGCTAGACTCGTGTTTAACTAGGATTGGATTTCTATTCGAAATTAACGTGGTATGGAACCGGGATCTTTTAATGCTAAACCCTAAGAAATCCCTACTAAGACCTCCCGACCCTTCTCAGGAAGAAACTTGTGAGACTCTACAAGGCTGTTACGACTATCGGTTGTTAGATTTCCTTATGTTAGGATTGAACCCTACCAGAGGAACAGATAATGAAAGCCAAAACCGGATCACAACAGTGGATTCACAATAACCAATTGTTTACACTAAGTCTTCTCCCTTGAGAGTGATTATAACAGCTGATGGTCTTACATCCACTGCCCGGATACAACTGCTGCTATTATTCAAAACCACTGATGAAGCCAGAAGACTGCTGAGAACTAAGCACTGCTGGTACAATCTACTGATAACAAAGCACTGCTCAATCAAGGACTGATCAACCTTGAGGAAAGCACTGACATAAAGAGAGAGCAGTAGTTTAGTATATCATCTGTTTCATGTATAGTCAGTAGTTAAGATTAGCAGTGTTTGTATAAGAACAGTAGATACAGGTTGTTAGGCTGTTAGACGTCGCTTTCATGGTGACGTCAGCTGAGATGCCTCAGAGGTTTGGATTGTCTATAAATGGGACAGTACTCTGTACTGTTACATTTGATCGTTTTGAGTGAGTTCTTCTCCTCAATTCAATCCTTTCATCTTGAGCAACCAACCATGGGGTATCAGGCTGAAGGGGAGTTTAGTCTGTAAGCTTGCATTGTAATCATTTGCTTTGTATTGTAATCTTTCGACTCTATGAAAAGCAAGTGTTTATCTAACTATATTCTCCTTTGATTGTGTTTACAAAGTTTGTTATTCATTTCCGCTGCACGTTACATTGTTTCATATTAATTCATTGTTCAAATCATACAAACTAACACAATCATGAGAGCCTTCGATCCTAACAATTGGTATCAGAGCCTGGACAGTCAAATTCGATCTAACAATCAATTTGACATAACAGTTCGGCTCATAATGCATTGATAGTAAGGTTGGGTGCATTTAGTTGAAAAACAGAGTGCCGAGTAAACCATGCTCAAAGTGGTTATTCAAAAACTCTGTAAATCAACCAAGATGTCATATGACACATAAATCTCACACAACAAGTGATTTCATGCACAAGACACTCATGGTTTTTAGATCTGAAAACATATCTGTTAAACTATGGGTCTAGCCTATGGTTTTTAGATCTGAAAACATAAATCTCACCTCCTGCCAAAAAGCATAAGACAACAGATGTTACAACATCTGTTGTAATGACAACAGTGGTTGAAGCACTAGTTGTTTCAACAGCTGTTAGTCAACCACAAACCACTGCCACTCAAACTACCACCACTGTTCCACCCAAAGCATCATCAAACCCTCCTCAAACAAAAGGAGAAGGCTAATCCTAAAAGATGATGACACATCTCCACCACCAACATCTTCAAAATCTCTGTCACTTGTCACAATTCCAAAACCCATGCCTTTCTCTTCAGCTCAAATTCTTAAGCCACTACCTCCTGCTGGTGTCTCATTTCCTCTGGAACTCATTACAGTTAGGGAAGAAATCAAATCCTTCTACTATGAGGATGACCCAGCTAAAAGGAGCTTGCCATCAGTTGAAGGATATCCCAGGCATAATAATATTGAAGAATATTTGAAACTCAAGGCCAAGCAAGCAGAGGATATCTCAATAAAAAAATAAACAAGGGAAATCTGATAGAGAATTTCAGCAAAACTATCAGTTTCTACTCACACAGGTCAGAGCTATGGAGCAATTTGCCAAAAATGTATGTCAGCAAATCTCAGAAAGGGCAGATGAGTCCTTGAGAAAAGACTACATTGAGAACATCATGACCTACAAGAAATACAAGGGGGAGAAACACATGTACAAAAACTGGACCATTCCTGAGCTTGAAAAAGAGGCAGCCAGGATTCAAGAAATGATAAAAAATAAGGTCAAGCAGACTCCTCCTGAAAAATTCAAACAATTTGAAGCTGATAAAGCCTTAGAGTTGAAGAGAATGAAAGAAGAGTAGATAGCAGCTGATTATGGGTCAAAGAATTCTGTGACAAAGTGGGGAGAAGACAGGGTTAGGGCTACCTACAAAAAGTTGGAGGAACTTAGAAAGAAAGATCCAACAGTTCCTAAAAGGCCTGACTACTCCAAAGCAGAGGTCTCAAAAAGACCACCAAAGCTGCAAGTCAAAAGAACCACTGCTCTAGCTGGTGCTGCCATCTACAAAAGAAGGAGTCAAAACCAGTCAGGTGCTGAAACAGTTCAAGATCTAAATGCTGGAAATGCTGTTGTAAAAGAGGGCATTAGATTAATGATGAAAGAAGATCCTGAATTGGAACAATCTGCAAGTACTGCTCAGCCAGTCAAGAATAGGCCAGCATCTCCAAACACCTCTTCAAATAAAAATCTCCCAAGAAACCCACCAGGCTCAAAAGTACTAAAGTGGGAAACTGACAAACAGACCCATGTACTGACTATGTTCAGGTCTGATGGAGAAGTGAAGAAAATATCAAGGGAACAAGCACTTGGCCTAAGTCTTGAAGATTTGCAGGATCTCCTTGATCTTCCACTTAGCAGGGATGATGATGACACAGATGCCTTAACCTTTGAACTACAATTTAAAAGGCAAATAAGGGAACTGTTGATGAGGCAATAAAAATTCCACAATAATGAAGAGTTTTGGCATTATCTGTTCCAGGGGGAGATTGTTGGGATTGAACCCTACCAGAGGAACAGATAATGAAAGCCAAAACCGGATCACAACAGTGGATTCACAATAACCAATTGTTTACACTAAGTCTTCTCCCTTGAGAGTGATTATAACAGCTGATGGTCTTACATCCACTGCCCGGATACAACTGCTGCTGTTATTCAAAACCACTGATGAAGCCAGAAGACTGCTGAGAACTAAGCACTGCTGGTACAATCTACTGATAACAAAGCACTGCTCAATCAAGGACTGATCAACCTTGAGGAAAGCACTGACATAAAGAGAGAGCAGTAGTTTAGTATATCATCTGTTTCATGTATAGTCAGTAGTTAAGATTAGCAGTGTTTGTATAAGAACAGTAGATACAGGTTGTTAGGCTGTTAGACGTCGCTTTCATGGTGACGTCAGCTGAGATGCCTCAGAGGTTTGGATTGTCTATAAATGGGACAGTACTCTGTACTATTACATTTGATCGTTTTGAGTGAGTTCTTCTCCTCAATTCAATCATTTCATCTTGAGCAACCAACCATGGGGTATCAGGCTGAGGGGGAGTTTAGTCTGTAAGCTTGCATTGTAATCATTTGCTTTGTATTGTAATCTTTCGACTCTATGAAAAGCAAGTGTTTATCTAACTATATTCTCCTTTGATTGTGTTTACAAAGTTTGTTATTCATTTCCGCTGCACGTTACATTGTTTCATATTAATTCATTGTTCAAATCATACAAACTAACACAATCATGAGAGCCTTCGATCCTAACACCTTACAGTCCTCTAACTTCTTGAAAAGTGCCCTAATATGACAATCTACCTTACAGCGCGAAAGTCTAAGGCAACTATGGATTTTAACTTGGTTTAATAGACACGAGTATGATTAGGGAACTAAGACCGATTTCTTACAAAACCTAATCCTAGGTATATACCAAACCGAGACCTATTAATAACCTCGAGCCTTACAGCGACAAGATTAGTAGAGCACTTGATTTTATAGGATTACCGAATATTACTTCTAAGGTTAGTTACGTAATTTCACCTTAAAGAGTTAAAGATTTATTATGTGATATAGACACTCACCTAAATCTAGAACCCTAGTATGACTCTATTATGTGATAAAGACCGTCACCAAGAATCATACGAAGCAATAATCAATATTCAAATAATATCAAGCACGCATACACACCAAATTAAAAGTTCCAAAGTCATTTACTTTTCAAGAAAATCCATACACAACGTTAATAACGGATAAAAATCTAAACTTTGTCAAATAATCATCTTCACCTAGGTAGTTTAACGAGTTTAGCCAAGAAACATGGTCTCAAGAATAATAAAATAAAGTCTCAAACAAGAATTCATCAAAGTTGAAACAAGAAACTAGAAAATAAAAGAAATTGTAAGGTAGAACCCGTAAATTCCTTGACTTTCAAGCTTCCCGCTTCACTCCAAAAATTCCTAGACCTTGTTCCTTGCAAAACTCCTCCTTAAAAATCGTCCAATATGCTTTCTTCGTGCGTCTGATGTTCTTTTCTTTTTGTCGCAGCCTCCTCCTTCATGTGCGGCTCCTATATGTCTAATATATGGATTCGATGTTGCTTTGTCCCCCAAAGTCTGATGTTGTTCCTAATAAATGGGCTTTGGCAGTTCGGCCCAATGTAGCCGCCTCCCCTCTTGGCCTCTTGTATCTTCACGTGCACCCCTCTAAATAATTATTGGTCTGATGTTTCCTAGCCGCCTTTTCTCTAAATCCTCTTTTGTGTCTGTTGATGTATATTCTCCATTATGTCAATTAGGAATAGGAATATTAACATCCCCTCCCCCATTATTTTCGTTCAAGATAATGTTGTGTATATGTATATATATTTTTTTTCAAGTAATATTCTTCATTCATATGGCGGCAGAGATATTTATTTTGATGTAGCTGCCTCTAATCTTTTCTTTTAATATAATCGGGGCTCCAATAATAATAGGCTTGCTCTATTTTATGATTGGGTATCCCAAACTTTACATGGTCCAACATCAATAGATTAGATGAACTCAACTTATAAAATTATATATTGATGTGGGCCTAACCCTTTTTCTCGATCCAAATATATATATATTGTGTGGCAGCCCTCTAACTTATAAAATAGAGATAATGGCCTTGGTCCACTCACAGAAAATAGCGGCGAATTTCCTTCGGTCTCTGGCACCCCACTCAACCCAACTGGCTGGTTATTTACATATTACTCGTTTTTGCTCCATTTACACCAGGACCTGGCCAAACACAAAATAATATAATATAATACTAAAACTAAATAAAAACAAATAAAAACTATACAATAATTATACAATTTACACGGGACAAGTATGCGTATTTTACCACACATCACGCAAAAACACTATGGTAACCTATTACAAATCTCATGAACGGTCTGCAGCCACAGGTACCGCGCAAGGTCCAGCCCTACATTCACACATGAGCTTGGTACCATCTTTATTCGCCTTAGCTAAACAAAGTAATTATACTCATGCAAAACATTGTAATTCAAACATACCATATATTCAAACAAGTTACTTGTGCTGCAAGCACATTAACAAAATTTACATACACAGTAGTACATCAACAAAAAGGGACGTACATCCCAAACCTGCAACTAGATTATTACAATAAATTACAAGTCGGAAAACATTGCCAACACTTATGTAGGAGTGTGCAATGCTTCACCGTAACATTCCAAGGGGTGAGGATGAACGATCAAGTTGTCGTCATTCCCCTCACCGGTCAGAGCAGCCGTCGTCCTCCGAACATCGACCGGGCTTGCACATCGACGATCACCTTGATGTCGTTCGTACACCATCTTACATCGACGTCTCCGGTCGGGTGGAAAAGCTTCATCAGGGCATCTGCTGTCAGGGACACAGCACCTGCAGCAGCATCAATCCCGGTAACGGAAGGGGCATCACCCTTGTTACTCGTTCCCGACGAAATCAGACAAGGCACCGTGTCGAAAAATTCTCCACTTCCTGCAGCTTTATACGGCACCTTATCTTGGAGACGGACCATGGAATCAGCAGCATCAAGAGTTCTTAAGATCGCGGAAACCTTCCGTAGACGGTATTTACAGCTCATGTTGTATTTACCAAATCTGGTAAAAAGAAGTGATGCATATATAAAGGCTAAAACGAGCTGACGGGGATCACGAAAGCATAATTAAAGAAGATGTAAGAAGTCGTAATGATTAACGTTAAATCACCACCCTTCAAGTGACGGCGCTACAGTAATCATGGATTTCATTAATGATCCCTGACAAACATCAAGTGCTTACACACATCCCAATAGAATATAGTTTTTACAAAATATCTTCCACAAGAAGATTCTTCATATTTCGCACCAAAACAAGCCTACTACTTCTCAAAAACAAAAAGCGCACAATTCATTTTTATAGTCCAGTGTTCCACCTACTTGCATAGGAGCAACTCTGGACTTGGGGGACTTAAAGGGGTATGGTCCCAAAAACCTTGCGCAGGCGCATAGGACCATACCACAACCTCATCCCAAAAACGTATTGAATAAAGACCCCGCGCGGCTGCGCAGAAGTCCTAAACAGGATTTAGGAAGAAACAGTTCAAAGACAAAGGAATATGGTTTAGGAAACCTCGCGCAAGATCACGAGGCCTATTCCAAGAATACCTTTAACAAAACCCTGCGCGGCTGCGCAGCGGTTCTAAGCAAAGATATAGAAGAAAACAATCTTCGATAACCGTGCGCCGGAGAAAGGGTAAAACTAACCTTCAACTAACACCCTTGCGCGGGCTCGCAAGAGTACCGTTAGATTTGAAGACAAGATCCTAAACATCTCCGCGCGCCGGGAAACAAGACTTGAACAAAAGTGTTTTTTCTGTTATAACATAATAGACACGTGGCAAGGGCATAAAGGTTTACAACTGTAGATCTTCTAGAAGGTTGTCAATGCTCATCGTGCACGGCCATTCAGTTACAACTGAAAGGTGACGTGGCAAAATCCTGGACACTCATCTTTGTCACGATGATGGCACTAACTTAGAGAAGAATCCACACAAACCCACTTTCCACGTGGCATCTCCCCAGCTGTCGATCAAATCACGATCCGTGTGCATGGATGTGACGTTAGTGATTGACGGAAAAGGGCATAACCACCAACTGAAAATACTTTCCGTTATTCTCTCCGTCATATCAGTTTCCTGCTAAAAACTGTTATAAATAGAAGGCTGCAGGTATGATCTCACAAGTTACATTCACTTCACTTTTACTACTTCTTCTTCTTCATTGAGATCACTGTACTTATTCTCACGCCGGAGGGTGGTCACGGAGAGAACCCCCATTCTCCCCGTGGCGAGTCTAACGACTTTCTGTTTTGCAGTGATCACCAGAGAAGGAGTTCAGTTAAATCCCCGAATCGAGCAAGAGGACTAACCCTTTTATGCAGAAACCTGACCCGTGATCCGATTGGTTCCGGTCATTCGAACCACTATTTCTTCAACTACACACTTGTCAAGCTGGCCGCACACTTGACAAGTGGGCCGCACACACTCATTTGGGCCTGATACCATGATTGAGCCGCACACTAGAGTAGCCCACATCCCTTAAAGGTCGCACACTCCTTACTGTTCCATGTTAATTCATGTTAACTGTTATATATGGATTATTGTGTATACATAAATGATTAAAGTGTTATACAATAATTGATACTTATACACTACTTGATGAATACGTGTTAGATACGTGTAGCTCATACGTGATTACTTGTTTACCGTCCTAACAAGTGACAACCATAATAGGATGTGGTTGACCAACTTAGGACAAACGCTTTATCTACCGAGCAAAACAAAGGTGAGTTCACACACACACACACTAAAAGCATGCATCCCGGGGGACACATACGAACTACTATCCTTGGAAAGGATGCTTTTTAACTACTATTCCCGGGGGAATACGATTGGATACTTTTAAAACTACTATTCCCGGGGGGAATACGTTTGGATATTATTTATAAATCATGACTAGCAAACTAAACGAAACTCTATCATGGAAAGTCCCCACTTACAATACTGATTAATCGCTGGGAGGAACGGGATATTAGTTGATAGCACTATTAGGTTTGACAAACCTCACACCGTGACCGGGGGGATCGGGTGTGAATTAGTAGGCCTTGCAACTTGGTCAATGATGATAGACATTGACAAACGGGGCACAACAACTCAACGTCACCAGTTTCGGTATCTACAGTTTAGTGAGCTTACAGATGGGGTAGTTCCCCATAACATGATTTTAAATACTTTATCTAAACAACTTACGTTTTTGAGAAAATTAAAACTAGATAACTTGTGAACTCGCCAGCTTTATGTTGACACCCTATTGCATGCTTTGCAGGTTGCTCAATACAGCTTCGAACGGACAATGCAAACGGATGGAGTGTGTAAGTTGTATGTTTTGTACATTTATCTAAATTGTGGTATCTAACTATAAAAAGTTTTAAGCTATATTTCCGCTGCAAATTATATTTTTGAAAATTTTAAATGAAGTCACTAATTGTATTCTTATTTGGAATAACCTACACTTTTCACAAACGGTTCAAAATAATTAGTGGCTGGATCCTGGGCAGTCGCACGCCTCGCGGTAATACTCCGCATGTGGAATTTGAGGGTGTGACACAAATTATAGTTGAGCCATGGTGTAGTCATACACCAAGTTCAACTCCTCATTTGTAAGAGGATTTGGATCATCACCTGCATGAGGGAAAGGTCTTGTAGGTGAAGGGCTTGAATGCTTGAGGAAAAAGGTTTGAAGTGTAAGGCCCTAGTTCGTATTTGACCAAAAAGTCACAGCGGAAAATTCGTGCCATAAAATTTCTTTTATTATAAACTTTATGCCTTACTTGAAAGTTCATTTTTAAAACAACTCTTTTATATTGAATACATCAATCTAACTCATTTACAGAATAAAGCATAACTTATGTGTATCAAATTACATTCTCAGACAATCCCGTACAATCCTTTAAGTGACTCGGTCCTTGATCTCTATCCCTTGATGATCCTCGTGTTTCGTACTACCTGCGCTCACCACATAAAATTCATAACATTAGTACGCATCATAAACATACAAGATTTACTCACGTTTACTTTTCGTTCTGTTAACTCTTTACATTCCGGCTTTCCATCCGATCATACAATCCGCGGTGAGACTTCTTTGCTATTCCTGCGTTACATTTCGTTCACAAGGTACACTATTAATATTGTCGATACTCGATCGTATTGAAAACTTGGGTACAACCATGCATACTTACTTGCTTACATGCATACATACGTACCCACATACATACATACATACTTTCAAGCATAACTACATACTTGTATACGTTAATACATAACTACTTCCATACATACCAACAATCCTACATACATACATACATACATACATACATACATACATACATACATACATACATACATACATACATACATACATACATATATACATATATATCCTCACCCATGTCTACATCTACTAAAACATGAAATAAATCAGTCATACTTAGTGTATAAGCGTTTAAAAACGGTCTAAACGGGTTCACGTTGCATATACAATTAAAATATGATTTTTTTCAACATTCTGGAGCTCGTGGCGTCGCACGATGGCCTATGGCCTTCGCCGTCGCATCGCGCCACGGTCTGAAATGGACAGAATGTTCACAGCTGTTGCTGCATATTCCCAGCATAACTCAGTTGTACGGAAATGAGCATAACTTTCTCGTTTTTGATCCGTTTTACCCGATTCTTTTCCTACGTGATCGTAATTTAATTCTCCATCACATGGAATTAACATCCGACATCCGGATTAACAAAATTCTATACTTTTAAGCTATCGACTTATCACCTTTTTACTAAGTTTTGATCCGTTCATGCAGTTATCAAAATAACCTGTTTGTTTGACCTAAATTCCTCATGAACCTTATAATTTCAACGTCGTCTATCATATAAGGTTCCAATAACGGGTTTCTTACAACATCCCAACCCATTTCCACTTAAATGTTATTTTGACCCGTTAAGGGTATTTACGCATTTTTAAGGACTTTGACTCGCAAAGATCATACTTTTCGCTTTCATACTTGTCCAAAGTAATCATTTAATTTAATGGCTTGTTTCTAAACAACCTTTTAAAGTCGTTTGCCCGATATACCTATCAAGGGCATTTTTGTCAACTTCGCTCCATCCTTTACAACAAAGGACTTCATTGCACATTCAACCAATCCTATCACTTAACTACAACTCTAAATACACATACCTTGCTCGGATCAAAGCTAAGATCCGTTGAATACTTCATCCACCCAATTGTTAGATGATAACAACGAGATCCTTTCGCTATTCATTCTGTGAATTCATAATACTTGACAAAACAATTCATTAGTCGATAATGCCAAATGGTGACATCTCCACCATTTGACCCGTTAGATCCAAATGTCCATTTTACCATTTTTAAACATCAACTTTAATTTCTTATCATACCCACATATTCCGACCCGTATCAAATACTTGTCGGAACATCATACTTCACATATTTACTTACCATGTTCGAAATCAATACAACGAATAGATATTCTACAAAAGGGGTGTAAGCTTACTTACCTCTCATCCAAATATGCTTCCCGTGCACATAAGTCCCATTTGACCCACTTCTTTGCCAAGCTTCCATGTCGCTTATCAAGCATCAACTATCATATATCATTCTAAACATAGTTAGCTTGTTCATCATTCATCACACGAATCTCGTTTCAGAAATTATCATTCAAACTCAAAACACACTAATCTATCAAATCCTAGCCGAAATCCTTTAAACATATACACACGTATGTGATTTCAAACATCATTAACAATAACATATCATCATATTATACAAAACCCACTTCATAACTACATTGGTAATCACTTACTAATGATCTAAGCTCAATTATCTATAATTTCATCATACCCTTGGTGTGTGTACAACCTTCTAAACATAAGGTACAACTAATTCATGCACAATCTCCTAATTTCATACATAATTCATCAAATCCTCCTACTAATAAACATATATCATTCACACGTAAACATTCAAACATATTATCATCATATTTCTTTCAATTCCTCTAACAAGAATCCATCCTATCCATCATAATACATCAACAATCATGATTAATTAAGCATGGATGATCATTCAAGTCATCATTCTTACCAAAACAAATGGGTTTCACCTCTAATCATCAAATTAACCCAAACCATGTATAATCTTGGTTCTATATCATGATATTAACACATACTCATACTCAATTTCATCCCAATTCACGGATTAAAACATAACCCACTTCATACAAGATCACCAATCTTAGTTTTGAGACATACCTTATGATCCCCTTGTGATGGTGATCATTAATCCACATTTTTTCATGAATTTGAGCTTCGATTTACCCTTCAATTGATCATTTAAGATTGAGCTAGGGTTTGGCTCCTTTGGGGAGCTCCTGAACGATCCAGAACACACACACGAATGTGTGTTTGTGTGTGTTATATTTACTTTTAATATTTCAACTTTCGTTTTAACCCACTTTAGTCCCTCGTGTTTGTTAATTAAACATAATTGGCACAAACTTTCGTTATTTAGTATTTTTGACTACCCATTTAACTAGGTTAATAGTCTAGTTACTTATTTCATGATATGTCCTATAGGAACATACGACAATATAAACATTCGGGTTTTGGGGTGTTACAAATCTACCCCCCTTAAATGAGGTTTCGTCCCCGAAACCTTTCTCATTTCCATTAAACACTTATTATCCTTTCCCCCTTGCTCCATCATCACGACCACTAGCCCATCTAATAACAATCTTCTATCTTCAAGAACCCGTCCCAGAGTTCTTATTAATGTCACTTCCACTAAATATTGCTAGTGTTTATCATGCTTCATAGCTAGCGGTTTATTCATCATTCCAATACTCGTATATCACGCTCAATATACCATTTTGCTTACTTAAAACAAGTCCAACCACCATTAATAACATTCCTTTTTTGTTTATTTCAACATTCATCTTATTTTCATCGAACATACAATCTAATTTCGTAATTTATACCTACACATCTAAGTTTAACTTCGATAGGTACATCATAATACTAAGTAGCTATCCATTCTTGATTCATAAACTATTCATATAATTGACTCTTTTCTAACAAATCCATACTTTTCATACTTTACTTTTACATAACATTCTCATTTCCTCGACCCATTTGCAACAGGTCAATATTCATACTTATTCAAACCTGTAATGATACTTACATTCATATGATCCGTTATAACTGATCTAATACCTTCATCTCATCTCTTAAAATTACATTCTATGCATATATCATATAACATTTAGTTCTTGTTTTGTTATCGCAACAAAACTACTATTTGATAGTCACATATACGCGTTAACTCCAAGTTGACATCGTTCTACGTTTCCTATAGTTATTTGTACTATACATACTCTTACGTTACCTTCAAATCATCCCATTCCTTTTACATTACCATTACTCCCATATCACGCATTACTTATTCTTCTTAAGTAAATGTGCCGTTCTAGTTCATCATACGAGGGTTTAATCAATACCCGACACTTCCGTTCAAACTTTTGAGATTTACTTTTTAATGATATAATTTTCTCCTTATGTTGACTGTTAAAAGTCAAACATCACATACCATACTCTACCATACCTATTCAACATGAGTTAAATATGTTACTAACCTCGTTTTCATTTCACAATTCAACGATCTGCTTCTTCACGAGTACTAACCGTACCAGGCCAGATTTCATTCATCCATGTAATGCGCTTCCAATCGTACACATCCTTCCACCAATTCAATTGGTTTCATCACATCAAGTGTTCTAACATTATCATCAACAATTTTAACAGTTAGCACATTTCAATTCTCACACGAAATTCTTTCATTCTAGTTACTTATTTCATCAACCTCCATTTGACTCTTCAAAGCTTAACTGACATTTCTTAATTATCGTATAAGTATTGAGGCACACGTTCGTACTTCTTTCCATTCATGCTTACTTGCAAAAACATTCATTACATCATTTTCGTATTCTTGCTAAAACTCACTCTTCCCAATCATACTTAGACTATTGTCTGGGTCGTAGCCCGTCATTCATTACGACTCCTAAGAGTCGACTAATAACACAACTAATGCATAACATGTTCAAAACTTCTTTCTTTCGTTTTAAAATTTAGGTTTTCGAGCCAATTACGATCATTCTTTTGTTTATTTGCTTTACATTTACTTATATGACTTGTTTGACGCAAACATGGTCAAACTATCGACGCATCCTTAGGTGGGCTAATTTCATCCTTTTTGTGTTTTAAATCCATCTTGCGGATTCAAACGTAACATCCCTACCCTTCATTCCTTCTATGTTTGAATCCGTCTAGGGGTTTCAAACATATCATTCATATGTTCCATTCCTTACATATGTTGAATCCGTCTCGCGGATTCAAACAGGTCATTCATACTTCATTCCTTTCATGCTTCGAATCCATCTTGCAGATTCTAACACATCATTCATACCTTCATTCTTTTCATGCTTCGAATCCGTCTTGCGGATTCTAACATATCATTCGTACTTTCATTCCTGAAAGTCTTACATTTCTCTTCACCCTCACCCTCACGTCCACCTACTACCTAATTCTAACGGACATACCTGTAGCAATTATCACGGTCTCACGAACGTCATACGTTTCTTGTGTACTGGCCAGGAACACAATCCACATACTAGTTTCGTGTCTTCGCGTAATCGCCACCTTATGTCCGAAGAATTAAGTTTCGGCACGTGTAACATTTTCAAAACTTCTTTACCATGTCATTATTATATTTCATTTAAAATTTTCTTTCACTTGCTTAATTATACCATTTCATACGCCCACACGTTAAGTTTACGTACCTGGGGTCAATTCGTCTTATTACTTGCCTTGATGCAGGTAGACCGCATTCACGGATCATCCTTTCCAAGCAACTATGCTTACCTTACACATAACATACTGTTAGTTTTATTCAAATACATACTTAAGCACATACTTACCTTTACTTCTACCTTTAGATCTTGATCGAGTCTCGGATCGTACGGGTTCCTTGTCACGAGAGCACACATGTTTGAGTTCAAGTATTTATCTCCTCATACTTGATTTCACTCAAACCATGGCTCTGATACCAACTTGTAAGGCCCTAGTTCGTATTTGACCAAAAAGTCGCAACGGAAAATTCGTGCCATAAAATTTCTTTTATTATAAACTTTATGCCTTACTTGAAAGTTCATTTTTAAAACAACTCTTTTATATTGAATACATCAATCTAACTCATTTACAGAATAAAACATAACTTATGTGTATCAAATTACATTCTCAGACAATCCCGTACAATCCTTCAAGTGACTCGGTCCTAGATCTCTATCCCTTGATGATCCTCGTGTTTCGTACTACCTGCGCTCACCACATAAAATTCATAACATTAGTACGCATCATAAACATACAAGATTTACTCACGTTTACTTTTCGTTCCGTTAACTCTTTAAATTCCGGCTTTCCATCCGATCATACAATCCGCGGTGAGACTTCTTTGCTATTCCTGTGTTACACTTCGTTCACAAGGTACACTATTAATATTGTCGATACTCGATCGTATTGAAAACTTGCGTACAACCATGCATACTTACTTGCTTACATGCATACATACGTACCCACATACATACATACTTTCAAGCATAACTACATACTTGTATACGTTAATACATAACTACTTCCATACATACCAATAATCCTACACACATACATACATACATACTGTTAGGGATAGATTTTCTAAACCTAAGGATCACGGATCCTCAAATACTGCCAGGATCACGGATCCTCAATTCTGTTAGAATTAAGGATCCTCAGAAAACGTTGCAGGATCAGGATTCAGGATCCTTATTGTTATCCTTACACTAACGGTTGCTTTCACTATATTTAAGCTTGTTTTGCAGGAGTATACGCATTGGACTTGGTCTTGCCGATATTCTTGGAGAATATGCTCTCAATATTCTACACGTGCATAGCTTAATGACCGTTATGGAAGTCGTGGGTAGCTTGCACATTTAGCGGATAGTTAGTTTTTTAGTTTATTTCTATTTTTATAAGGGGATAACAGCTTGAGTTAGAACATGTTAGCAAACACACACACTCTCGCAAGATCTCTACAACTTATTGGCGATTTCATACACATTACACACTAGTGATCCTTGTAACAAGCTTGTTATCATCCCGAGTTGTAACAATCATTTGTTTAATTATAGTTGGTGATCGGTAGTTTCCATCACCCGAGGTTTTTTATGCCGGAGATCATACATTGATCAAGGGCTTTTTCCTCGTATAAATCCTTGTGTCACTTGTTCATTTCATTTACAAGTTGTTCATATATTTGTTCATTGATTCAAGCATCACACCTCACAACAGAAGATTTGGTTGCATTATCCTAGTCTGATTTTTGACCAAAACAGTTTGGTGCCCACCGTGGGGCAATTGGTGCTTCATTCCTAAGAAATTTTTGTCATTGTGATCATTTCGGTTCATTATCTCCAAGCAGATGGCTTCTTCAGCAAAGAATACTTCAAGTTCCATGCCGGCAATCACTTCTTCACAGGGCGTTCCACCTTTGCCTCCACCACCTTTTGGATCCCAAAAGAATGCTGAGAATCCCGCGAAGAAACCGACCCCCGTTTTCTCAAAACCACCAACTACTGCTGTTTCTTCAAGGATCCTTATCCCAGGGTCAGGGATCCTTTCAGGTTCAAGGATCCTCATCCCAGGGTCCGGGATCCTTCCAGGTTCAAGGATCCTCCTCTCAGGTTCAGAGATCCTCATCTCAGGTTTATGGATCCATGAAGTATCCTCCAGTTCCCCCAATCACAGCACATCAAGGATCTAACATCTTTCAGGATCAAGGGTCCTTAAGAAGTGTGCAACCCGGAAGTTCAGATGTCCATCAAGGAGACTTGCTTCTTCTGGTCCTACAGTCATACCAGAATCCCGTCAATATGGATTCACATCTGGAATTCCAAACTTGAATCCTTCGGGAGGTAACACTTTGAATAATTCTTATAACACTAACCAAGGCTTTGTGCAGGATACAGATATCAATCAAGCTATATGGCTAGGGAATTACAGAAACTGAAGGATATGATATCCAGCGTTCCAGGAGTGGTTAAGCCCATTACTGAAATTGCAGATGGAAGCCACAGGATATCTCGCTTCGCACCACCCATTTGTGATGCAGAAATCCCAAAGAGGTTTCAAATACCAACCATGAAGCTATATGATGGCTCGACGGATCCAGAAGAACATGTAGCTCAATATAGAGAAAGGATGGAGATCAATCCCATCCCGGAGAGGCTAAAAGAAGCATGTCTATGCAAGGGTTTCGGATCCACATTAACAGGATTAGCTCTTAAATGGCTGCTAAGTCTTCCCCCTTACTCTATTACTTCATTTGCTAATTTAGTTAATCTGTTTAATAGTCAATTCTTATGTAGTAGAAAATTTGAACGATTAACTAGTGATCTATATAGGGTAACACAAGGTCAAAATGAATCACTTAGAGATTATATCACTAAGTTTAGCAAAGAATCCTTAGATATTCCTAATTTGGATATTGCTACGGCTGTAGAAGCCTTCAAAATGGGTTTACTTAGGGATTCATTGTTCTATGATGATCTTGTCATGACCCCTTGCAGGAATCTTGATGAAGTAAGAACCCGAACCCTTAGATTCATCTGACTAGAGGATGATAAAAGGATCCAAGAAAGACTGGCAGGATCCTTGAAGCAGGAGAAACAAAGATCCTACTTCAGGAACAACAAGTCCAAATCTTACAACAAGTCTGACAACCAGAACGTGCATGTAGTAGAACAGGAAGAGGATGATGAGGATTATCCTCCCATTTCTGAATATTGTTTTTCTGTTGATAACAATGAACTGATCCTTGCAATGCAGAATTTAGGTCAAAAAGCAAGATGGCCCAGGAAAAGTGATAAGCCAGCTGCAACAAAAGACAAATCCAAATGGTGTGCATATCATGAGGATTTCGGGCATCTCACTGAAGAATGTATTGCACTGAGAAAAGAGATTGGTTACTTGTTAAGCAAGGGGCACTTGAAGGAGCTTTTGGGAAGAAAAAAGTCAAGGATCCAGGATCCTGAAAAGGTTCCAGAAAGAGCTCCTGCTCCTCCGGCAGATGCACAAATTATAAACTTCATATCCGGTGGATCAGACATTTGTGGTACTTCCTTTTCAGCAGCCAAGAGACATGCCAAGGAAACCAAGATGGATAATGGGGATAGGCCCATCCGAACCTCTACTGTTACACAGGAAAAAGTTATAACTTTTGATGAGGATGATCGTGTTGATGTCCAAGATCCTCATCATGATGGTCTTGTTATTACCTTATTTATATCTAACCATTTTGTTCGCAGGATCTTGATAGATGGAGGAAGCTCAGTAAACATCATTCAGCTTGATGTCCTCAAGAAAATGAACATTCCTGAATCGGATATTGTCCTAAGATCCTCAGTTCTTGTGGGATTAAGCGGAGAAACCAAGAATACATTGGGGGACATTAAACTTCCCATCTACATTGAAGGACTTCATTCTTATCAAAAATTTTGTGTTATAGATTGCTTATCCTGTTGCAATGTTATCCTTGGCAGGCCATGGATACATGACATGAAGGCAGTTGCATCTACATATCATCAATGTGTGAAGCTTCCTAGTCCATGGGGAGTGATAAAGATTGAGAGTGACCAACAAGAAGCAAAGAATTGCTATACCTCATCAATGAAGCCAGCCTCAAGACCAAGGGAGCAATAGCAACTAAAGTATCCTCCAAAAGACGTCTTGGAGGCAAGAGAACAGGATGTGAAAGATATCCTTATGGATCCTCATGATCCTGAATCCAAAATCTTCATAGGATCAGGGATCCTCAGCAACATTAAACAGGATTTGGTATCCTTCCTTAAAAGGAGAAAAACTACCTTTGCCTGGAAGCATGAAGACATGACAGGTATCTCTAAAGATATAATTACTCATAAACTTGGCATTGACAGGTCATTCAAACCCATACATCAGAAGAGGAGGAAGTTTGCACCTGAGAGGAATGCTATTATCCAGGAGGAGGTAGATAAACTGCTCCGGGCAGGTATGATAAGAGAGGTCAAGTATCCAAGGTGGTTAGCCAATGTGGTTGTTGTTCAAAAGAAAAATGGAAAGTGGAGGGTATGTGTCGATTTTACTGATTTAAACAAGGCATGTCCCAAGGATCCTTTCCCATTACCCCACATTGACTCCATGGTGGATGCTACCGCGGGTCATGAGTTGTTGACTTTTTTGGATGCTTCATCTGGATTTCAACAAATTCAGATGGAACCATCTGACCAAGAGGATACAGCCTTTATGACCCCAACTGGTATATATTGTTATATTGCTATGCCGTTTGGACTAAGAAATACAGGTGCTACTTATCAAAGGCTAGTCAATATGATGTTTAAGGAACAAATTGGACACACTATGGAAGTCTATATAGATGACATGGTAGTTAAGTCAAAGAGAGCTGAGGATCACCTTAGAGACCTGGAAGAAGCATTCAATATCCTTGACAAATTCAATATGAAGTTGAATCCTTCAAAGTGTCACTTTGGTGTTAAAGCAGGAAAGTTCCTAGGCTACATGGTAACAAAAAGAGGCATTGAAGCAAGTCCAGAGCAAAATAAGGCAATTGTGAATATCAAATCTCCTACCAATGCCAAGGATGTGCAAAGGTTAACAGGGAGGATCGCAGCCTTGAATAGGTTCATATCAAAGTCATCAGAAAAGTGCAAGGAATTCTATGACATTTTGAGAAAGAACAAGAAATTTGAGTGGACTGAAAAGCATGAAAATGCTCTCAAAGCCCTTAAGGATTACCTATCCTCAGCTCCTGCCTTGATGAAACCAGAAAAAAGGGATATATTATCCTTATATCTAGCGGTATCCTCTAAAGCAGTAAGTGCAGTCCTTGTTAAGGATCACGAAGGTACACAACATCCTGTTTATTATGTAAGTAAGAGTTTGCTTGATGCTGAATCCAGGTATTCACATTTAGAAAAACTTATCCTTGCTTTGATTATGGCATCCACTAAACTAAGACATTATTTTGAAACTTATGCCATTATTGTTAAGACTAACTTTCCAATTAAGAATGTTCTCAGGAAACCTGAGATGTCAGGAAGGATGGCTAAATGGGCAGTGAAGCTTAGTGCTTATGATATAAGATATGAGCCAAGAACTGCCATTACATCCCAAGCCTTTGCTGACTTTGTGGCAGATTTCAGTAGTGACTTACAAAGAGAAGCTGAGTTGGAAGTTCAGCAGCTTAAAGAGACTAAGGATCCTTGGATACTCTTCACTGATGGAGCCTCTAATGTCAAAGGAACAGGACTTGGAATACTACTAAAATCACCATAGGGGGACATAATACCCCACTCAATAGCTTGCGAGTTTCAAACTACTAACAATGAGGCTGAATATGAAGCCTTGATAGCTGGTTTGCAAATTGCCAAGCATATGAGGATCGGGTATCTTGAGGTACATGTAGATTCATTGTTAATTACTAATCACTTTAATGGATCCTATGCTGTTAAAGGTGAAAAGCTAATCAAATATTTAGAGATAGTCAAAGAATTGGCACTCTCTTTTGTTTTCTTTAGTTTGACACAGGTACCCAGAGAAGAAAATGCAGAAGCTGATGCATTGGCGAACCTAGGATCATCCTTGAAGATTCCAGAGGATATCAAAATCCCTATTATTCATATCCTAATTCCTGCTATTGAGGATCATGTAGCTATGGAGATAGGAGAGGATTCTGCAGTCATTCCTAGTAATGATACACAATCTCACTCAGGATCATGGATCCTTCCAATCATGAGATATATACAACATGGAGAGATCCCCACAGGAGAAAACCCCCAGAGCTTTCAAAATCAAGGTATCTCAATTTACAATATTGAATAACATGTTATATAAACGATCCCTCGCAGGTCCATACCTAAGGTGCATTGAGGATCCTGAGGTTCAAGAAGTCTTAAAGGATTTTCATGAAGGAGATTGTGGAAACCATACTGGGGGCAGGGCACTGTTTTCAAGGATCCTTAGAACGGGATACTATTGGCCTACAATGAAGAAGGATGTTGTGGATTATGCCAAGAAATGTGATCCCTGTCAGAGACATGGTAATATCCTTCACCAACCAGCAGAACTACTGCATCCTATATCCTCTTCTTGGCCATTCATGAGATGGGGAATTGATATAGTTGGCAAACTTCCCAAGGCACCTGATGGAAAAGTGTTCATGCTTGCTATGACTGATTACTTCTCCAAGTGGATAGAAGCTGAAGCTTTTGCTTAAGTCAGAGAAAAAGAAGTGATATCCTTTATTAAAAGAAACATTATTACCAGATTTGGTATCCCTTCTGAAATTGTTTGTGATAATGGATCCCAATTTATTGGGAGTAGAACTACTAACTTTTGTGACAGCTGGGGGATTAAGATGATAACATCAACACCAGTCCACTCACAAGTCAATGGTTAAGCAGAATCATCCAACAAGATCATCATCAACAACTTGAAAAAGAAGCTTGGATCCAAGAAAGGAAAATGGGCAGAAGAACTACCTTATGTGTTATGGGCTGATAGGACAACTCCCAAGAATGCTACTGGCCAAACTCCATTTTCTTTAGTGTTTGGGGCAGAATCAGTGATCCCTACAGAGATGGTGGTTCCTACTGCAAGAACAAGCATCCGTGATCCTGACGGAAATGCTGAAAACTTGGTTCAAGACTTGGATACCATAGAAGAACTCAGGGATTTGGCAAGGATAAGAATGGCTAGTTATCAACAAAGAATGGCTGGAGCTTATAACAAGAATGTCAGGATCAGGAAGTTTCAAGTTGGTGATATGGTGTTAAGGAAAACATTCCAAAATACCACCAATCCTGCTGATGGCAAGTTAGCACCAAAGTGGGAAGGTCCCTACCTTATTGAAGTTGAGGCAGGAAAGGGGGCATATTGATTATTAACAATGGAAGGAGATTTGCTACCAAGAGCTTGTAATGTTGTCCACTTGAAGAAATACTTCATGTAATAAGGATCTAGGATCCTTAGCTATATTCATGACCGATATCCTCGAAGAATCCTAAGAGGATAGATGATCCTCATTCTAGCAATGATCTAATTTCAATCTATTTAATTCTTTAATTATCTTATATACAAGGAAAAGGATCCTGGATCCTTTATCCTTCTTTCATTTAGTTCTGAGTTTTGCAGAAGATTGATATATCCTTAACGAAGGATTGAGTATCCACAGAAGTCTCCAAAGTTATATGGGCTTGTCCCCAGTTTTTGGGCTTGTCCCCAGTTTTTTGGCTAGTCCCCAGTTTTTTGGGCCTGTCCCCAGTATCGCCAGTAGCGCACGATGATCCTGGTGCAGTTCAAGGCAATGGGACCAGTACCCGCTTTAGGGGCTGACAATTTCATTGTACTGGCTGTATTTGGGATCCTACGTATAATGGTAGACGTACCATACATCCGTTCCTAAGGTTTCTAACGTTTTCACGTTAACTAAGGTTTTGGCATTTTCATGTCACTAAGTTTGGATAGTCGCCAGTGAGGGCCATACTCCAGTTTACATAAGATCCTTTGGGCTTGTCCCCAGTTTTTGGGGCTCGCCCCCAGTTTTTTGGGCTTGTCCCCAGTTTTTTGGGCTTGTCCCCAGTATATTGGGCTTGTCCCCATAATTGTTGGGCTTGTCCCTAGTTGCTAACTCTTCTCTTATGATTGGCTTAGTCCCAAGTTACATTCCATTTCAGGTTTTCGAAGCTAAACAACTAAGGATCCTTGATCCTAACCTTTTATTAAGGTTTGTCTTATGGTTATTTTGATTAAGAGTTTAGGATCCTAACTTGGATTCTCAGGTATGATCCTTGATCACTTTAATTTAATCTTTATTTACCTAAGTGACCCTTATTCTTTGACAACAGGATACATGATCCTTAAGATACACCACTTTTTTTAGTTTTTCGATTATAGGATATTTGATCCTTGATCATATCCTAAACTTTTTGATATAATCTACTAAACTTTTGTTCTTGACTCATGAATTCAAACTATATGTATCATAACAATTGAAAGGTAAAGTGTTCACAAGTATAACAACACATGAGATAGTCAAAAGATGAAGCTTTTATTTACCAAAATTTAAACCCTTAAAAGGTTGTCAAAATTACCAACCCAAGTTTCTACCAGCAAAACGTGGCCCGTCCACTTGGGTTGGCAAAGGGTGTCCATATTAACAAGGTCTAAGTGCAGGAAATAAAGGCGGCCGGATAACAAGTGGTTTCATCCCCCAAACAGAGGATCCATCCACCACCCATTATCCTACCTATTGTCCAAGGATCCATGTTCCTCAACCCTAAAAACTATTGTTTAAGTACAGACCAGCATTGTTCAGAAAACACCACAACCAAAAAACATTAAAACCATAAAAAATAGGCTCCAGTCGCGTCTAGATAAATCCATCATTGCCCATTTTTGCAGCTCACACCTTGGCTGCATCACCATCACCTCCAGCCTCTGCATCACCAGCCTGATCCTTCGCCCCCCTGCCGCTTGCCTCGATTGCCAGAACCTCTTCGGTCTCCTCTTCATCGTCCAGCTCAGCTAGCTTAGCCTTCCAGCCTTCTTGGTCCCAGGAAGTCCTGTCGAAGCTAGGATCCTCGGCCTCTTGTGCCATCTGCAATTTGATCTTGAGCATAGCAATGGCGGCAGAAAGTTTAGCACCCTCCATCACTTCAGCCTTCTCATGATCAGCATTGATGTGGGCCATGACCAGCTGCTTTTTCGCCAAGTTGAGCTGCTTCTCGAGGGTAGAGATGGCTTGATCCTTAGCCAGGAATAGCTTTTGGAAGTCCAGCTCCTTCTGCCCAGCCTCTTCAACATACGCATCCAAGAGCATCTGGATCTCAGCAAATTTCTGCAAAAAAGGAAAGATACAATTCAGGATCCTTTATCCTCAAATGGGCAAGATAGAATTAAGGATCAGGGATCCTTACCTCAGAGAAGTATTCTTCAAACTGATGTCGGATGAGGGGCAGGTCTTCAAGATCATCAGCGGTCTTCCTCTTCTTTCCTCCCTTGCCCTTGGAGGTGACAGGCTTAGGGATTGGGACGCTAGGGCTGGTAGCAATTCGTTTCTTGCCGGATCGGACAACGACAACATCAAGATCACTGACGCTGAAGTGAGAAGCTGATTTCGTGGACTTTCCAGCACCTACAAACGGCAAACAACAGATAAGTATCCTTGATCTATATCTATTTAATCATACATAAATATAAATACTTACTTGACATGGTAACTGAACCGAAGGATACTTCTTGTGAATCCTTTGTTTTTGCCTGGAATGTTCTAACTGCAGGATCAAGGTCCCAGAAGGCAGCGATTCTCTCTTTTGTTGCAGGTGACTGAATGAGATGAGAGACCGAGATAGCTGCAAAACAGAAAAGGATCAGTTATCCTCAACAAAAACAGAATCATCCTATGATCCTTCTATAAGGATCCTATATCCTACCATGGGTGGTCCACTCTTTGGGGAGGTCTTTCCCGTCCGGGATAGAGTCCCTCCTAACAAAGAAGAAACGCTTCTTCCAGTTGGTATCATTCTTTGTGGTCTTAAGGATAGGATGAGGATCACCAGGCTTATGTTTGAACAAGTAACGGTGTGAACCATGGCTCACAAGGTTATACAATTCAGCCAGTTCCAACATTCGCAATTCTATGCCTTCCTGCTCAATGATGTTCTCTAAAGTGTACAATACTCTCCACATCATCGGCATGGCTTGGATATAGCACATACCGGTGAGTGCAAAGAAGGATTGGGTAAAGGCAGGGAAAGGATAGGAGAATCCTATCAGCAATGGGGTGGCCGGAAAAGCAACCCAAGTGTCGGAGATGGAGTCACTTTTGGCAGTAGGGTCAAAAGATTTAATGGCGAATCCGGTCAATCTCCGGATCGGTGAAGCAGTAGAGTTCCTTTGAAGGGTTTTGGATAATGCCTTGGCTTTTCAAGGGACTATCCTTCTTTGGGTCCTTAGCCGGTGAGGATCTAAGAACCATCTTCATTATGGATGATCAGAAAGATGAAGATCAGAATAAGAAAATGAAGAGAGAAGGAGAAGGAAGATACCTGATCGGTCTTTGGATGAGGATTTAAAGGGAAGTAACGCACGAATTTAAATGCCTATCGATCCTTATCTCTAATCTCAAATTTATAATGATGGTTTGGCAGGATGTCATGTCGCTGACGTATGATCTGCAACGGCTAGTTCAAGTTTAACGGCTATATATCCGTTAGTCAGTTCGTTGGAGATAAGATCAAAAATATGACTCATTTAAGTGATATTTTATTCCTCATATTTTGGGGGCAATTGTTAGGGATAGATTTTCTAAACCTAAGGATCACGGATCCTCAAATACTGCCAGGATCATGGATCCTCAATTCTGTTAGAATTAAGGATCCTCAGAAGACGTTGCAGGATCAGGATTCAGGATCCCCATTGTTATCCTTACACTAACGGATATATAGCCGTTATGGACTTGGTCTTGCCGATATTCTTGGAGAATATGCTCTCAATATTCTGCACTTGCATAGCTTAATGACCGTTATGGAAGTCGTGGGTAGCTTGCACATTTAGCGGATAGTTAGTTTTTTAGTTTATTTCTATTTTTATAAGGGGATAACAGCTTGAGTTAGAACAAGTTAGAAAACACACACACTCTCGCAAGCTCTCTGCAACTTATTGGCGATTTCATACACATTACACACTAGTGATCCTTGTAACAAGCTTGTTATCATCCCGAGTTGTAACAATCATTTGTTTAATTATAGTTGGTGATTGGTAGTTTCCATCACCCGAGGTTTTTTATGCCGGAGATCATACATTGATCAAGGGCTTTTTCCTCGTATAAATCCTTGTGTCACTTGTTCATTTCATTTACAAGTTGTTCATATATTTGTTCATTGATTCAAGCATCACACCTCACAACAGAAGATTTGGATGCATTATCCTAGTCTGATTTTTGACCAAAACACATACATACATACATACATACATACATACATACATACATACATACATACATACATACATACATACATACATACATACATACATACATACATACATACATATCCTCACCCATGTCTACATCTACTAAAACATGAAATAAATCAGTCATACTTAGTGTATAAGCGTTTAAAAACGATCTAAACGGGTTCACGTTGCATATACAATTAAAATATGATTTTTCAACATTCTGGAGCCCGTGGCGTCGCGCGACGGCCTATGGCCTTCGCCGTCACGTCGCGCCACCGTCTGAAATGGACAGAATGTTCACAGCTGTTGCTGCATATTCCCAGCATAACTCAGTTTTACGGAAACAAGCATAACTTTCTCGTTTTTGATCCGTTTTACCCGATTCTTTTTCCTACGTGATCGTAATTTAATTCTCCATCACATGGAGATAACATCCGACATCCGGATTAACAAAATTCTAGACTTTTAAGCTATCGACTTATCGCCTTTTTACTAAGTTTTGACCCGTTCATGCATTTATCAAAATAACTTGTTTGTTTGACCTAAATTCCTCATGAACCTTATAATTTCAACGTCGTCTATCATATAAGGTTCCAATCACGGGTTTCTTACAACATCCCAACCCATTTCCACTTAAATGTTATTTTGACCCGTTAAGGGTATTTACGCATTTTTAAGGACTTTGACTCGCAAAGATCATACTTTTCGCTTTCATACTTGTCCAAAGTAATCATTTAATTTAATGGCTTGTTTCTAAACAACCTTTTAAAGTCGTTTGCCCGATATACCTATCAAGGGCATTTTTGTCAACTTCGTTCCATCCTTTACAACAAAGGACTTCATTGCACATTCAACCAATCCTATCACTTAACTACAACTCTAAATACACATACCTTGCTCGGATCAAAGCTAAGATCCGTTGAATACTTCATCCACCCAATTGTTAGATGATAACAACGAGATCCTTTCGCTATTCATTCTGTGAATTCATAATACTTGACAAAACAATTCATTAGTCGATAATGCCAAATGGTGACATCTCCACCATTTGACCCGTTAGATCCAAATGTCCATTTTACCATTTTTAAACATCAACTTTAATTTCTTATCATACCCACATATTCCGACCCGTATCAAATACTTGTCGGAACATCATACTTCACATATTTACTTACCATGTTCGAAATCAATACAACGAATAGATATTCTACAAAAGGGGTGTAAGCTTACTTACCTCTCATCCAAATATGCTTCCCGTGCACATAAGTCCCATTTGACCCACTTCTTTGCCAAGCTTCCATGTCGCTTATCAAGCATCAACTATCATATATCATTCTTAACATAGTTAGCTTGTTCATCATTCATCACACGAATCTCGTTTCAGAAATTATCATTCAAACTCAAAACACACTAATCTATCAAATCCTAGCCGAAATCCTTTAAACATATACACACGTATGTGATTTCAAACATCATTAACAATAACATATCATCATATTATACAAAACCCACTTCATAACTACATTGGTAATCACTTACTAATGATCTAAGCTCAATTATCTATAATTTCATCATACCCTTGGTGTGTGTACAACCTTCTAAACATAAGGTACAACTAATTCATGCACAATCTCCTAATTTCATACATAATTCATCAAATCCTCCTACTAATAAACATATATCATTCACACATAAACATTCAAACATATTATCATCATATTTCTTTCAATTACTCTAACAAGAATCCATCCCATCCATCATAATACATCAACAATCATGATTAATTAAGCATGGATGATCATTCAGGTCATCATTCTTACCAAAACAAATGGGTTTCATCTCTAATCATCAAATTAGCCCAAACCATGTATAATCTTGGTTCTATATCATGATATTAACACATACTCATACTCAATTTCATCCCAATTCATGGATTAAAACATAACCCACTTCATACAAGATCACCGATCTTAGTTTTGAGACAAACCTTATGATCCCCTTATGATGGTGATCATTAATCCACGTTTATTCATGAATTCGAGCTTCGATTTACCCTTCAATTGATCATTTAAGATTGAGCTAGGGTTTGGCTCCTTTGGGGAGCTCCTGAACGATCCAGAACACACACACGAATGTGTGTTTGTGTGTGTTATATTAACTTTTAATATTTCAACTTTCGTTTTAACCCACTTTAGTCCCTCGTGTTTGTTAATTAAACATAATTGGCACAAACTTTCGTTATTTAGTATTTTTGACTACCCATTTAACTAGGTTAATAGTCTAGTTACTTATTTCATGATATGTCCGATAGGAACATACGACAATATAAACATTCGGGTTTTGGGGTGTTACATGAAGGTGGAGGACAATAGCCTGCTTGAGGAAAATGGTTTGAAGGTGGAGGATTTAAACTTCGATGGGATGATTGTCTAGGGTTTGGAAGTGGAGCGTTTGATGGCGGAGGGTTAGAACGTTGACGAGATGATCGTCTAAGGTTCGAAGGTCCTACTACTTCACTTGGATAACCACCACCCTTATCTTCGAATTAGTATTGTCTTGGGAGTGAATTGTAAAGTTCAAACATGGGTTGGAAAACGAATTGTATTTATAACCACTAGAAAGAGTAGTCTTTTGAAAGAAGTCGTTGGAAGAGAAACCGTTTGAAAAAATAGCCGTGTGTTACACCAGAGAGTTTTGCTCTTGTGGTGGCACAACGACTGTTAAGTGGCAGCCTGCGGTATGGTTTCTCATGGGAACACCCAAAAAAGGCAAACTTTGAAGTCAGCGTGGGGCCGGTTAAGACAACATAATCTGACCAAAGTGGGACAATACGGGGCTCTCCGATTTGGAGAGTGTGATAACTTTATACATGAAGTTCACCGTTAAAAAAAAAACATCTAGCTTTTTTTTCAAATTTGTTAAATGCCAATTATAGTAATAATAAAAAATATCTAGTTTTTTTTCCAAATTTGTTAAATGCCAATTATAGTAAGAGCATCACCAATAGAGGTGTTTTTAGGTGGTATTTTTTGGTGCTAATGTGGCACCTGCCCAACCAATGAGAGCATTTCTCTCACATGCCCCTCTCACAAACACATTTCTTCTCTCTCTCCCCTCTCCCCTCTCCTCTCTCCTCTCTACACTCACATAACTCACACCCATCCATTTTTTCTCACAAACATCTTCAAACCCTCTCTCCTCCACCTCACACCCTCTCTCCTCCACATCACTTTCTCTCTCCCTAAAAACACCAAAATATTCCCTTATTGTGGATGCTCTAATAATAAAAAAAGTCAATGAGTTAGAATTATCTGACGAGAAAAATGTTGATGGTCCAACCTTGCCTAATAAATTAATGCTTAATTATTTGGTTACTATTAGGCTAGAGGGTATGGTGCTCATCCTTCCTTGGAGGATGATCCGCCACGTATGCGTCACATCATAGTCCTTCCAAGGATGGTGCATCCCACAAAACTAGAGGGTATGAGAGGATGGTCCTAGATGATCCAACCCAACCACTTTTATGTTTTTTATTATTTTAATCTTCTACTTTTTTTTTAACATTTAACAAATAAATTAACAAAATATTTTCATTAATATTAAAAACCATTACATAAACTTAAAAAAAAACACAAACTTAATAAAAAAACATAGACTTAAATAATTTGATGCTTCTTCATGATGTCGGTTTGTAGTTTTTTCAACATCGAACGTTTCGGCTCGGGATAATTATTGACATCCATCGTTATTATTTCCCATTCCTTGAGCCGAATCTTTTCATCGGACAATTGGATTTTTTCATTGGACAATCGGACCTTTTCGCGTAACTTTTCTTCCGCCACACGAGACTTTTCTTTGATGGCCAGCTCCTTCGCCTTCGCCTTTTGGGCCGAGACGTCCGTGTACGTTTTAAATTGTTCCATAAACTCGTCCATCTTCGGGTCCACCTTTTCCTTTTCTTTCCCTTCGCCCGCTCCTTCTTTGATTTTTCCCGGCCCGGTGGACGCTCCACTTCATGTACGGTGTATTCTTCGTCATCGAACTTGGCGTCATCGTTTAAGTTTATTTGACACCTCGCGTCCGATCCACCGGCGCTAAAACTACCCGATTCCGATGTCCTTTGCCGCTTCGCCATCTCCACCTCGTTGGGAATCGGCGCCCATTTTTGGTGCGTTCGCAAAACTTCCAATGCACGAACGTGTGCGAAGTTGGTATTACCATTGTTCGCCTTGTACATCTCCAACGCCTTTTTAAACACATCTTCATCGCTCATGCCGCTACGACGCCCACTAGAATATATTTTATTATATTCATCGCAAAACTTATTGACGAACCCGTTCATTTTTCGCCACTTTGATGACACCGAGTCGATATCTCGATACTGGCCTTGGTCCATTAGCTCAAGGAACTTCGCCAAAACCGCCTTCCAAAACCCGTCACCCGTTTGATTATTACCTATAAAATATGTGTTGGTACACTTTATGTGGACGCGACTCAGTTCGGTTCGACTTGGTTCGGTTCGACTCGACTCGGTTCGACTCGGTTAGGTCCGGCTCATGTCCGACGTCACGACATTCCTCCGTCGTGCGCCCCAGAGTTCGACACGCGAAGCACGAAGCGCCGCGAGCCGTTTCCCGCCGCCACATCATCATGACATCATCATGATGATGTCATGATGATGTCACAAGATTGACTAATTCTTACAACATGAATTTGAGAATTCATGTTAACGTGAATGTGCATGTTATTTGTTGGGCTCATTGTTTTGGGCTTATTACAATGTGACGAAGACTTATGTGTTGGGCTGCTACAACAAGTGACGAAGACCAAGTCCCAAGCCCAGGCCTCTCAAAGTGACGAAATCACTTTGATTGTTGCTACCCGTCTCATTCTCACTAAGCAAAATATTTTGAATACTCTGATTTTGATTCGACACCATTGCCCATTGACTTGAACTTATTGACTGTTGTTGTTTAGGTATGGTACTCGTCATATATTCGGCCAACGACATCTGTTTTTGAGATGGTTGTGGATCCGTACTCCAATCCCAAGGACTCGTACAACTCATATTTGATATCAGAATGATAACACTTGGTCAAACACTTGAAAACACAAAGTTAGATACCTTTTGCAAGTCCTCTGTTTAAAATCACAAGTATGTGACGAAAATAGTGTGTTTTCGTTGCTGTGTTGTTTGTGTGGAAGGGATTTTGTTGGGTGGGTAATTAAAATGGATCCAGAACTGATTTCGTCCAACCCAAGTGATTTCGGCTTGTTAAGGGTTTTCGGCAAGGGTAAGGGTTTTCAGCAAGGGTAAGGGTTTTCGGCCAAGATCAAGTGATGAAATCAGACTTGGATTTCGTTGACAGAAGGTGAGGAAGTGATTTACTAAAGAAGGAGTTTGAAGGGTTTATGTTTTTGCAGACTGAAACATTGAATGAGATGACAACTCGTTTTTATCACTTAATTAGTGAACTGATTTCTTACAAGGTTGTTGTATCTTCACAGGAAATAGTCGCACGGTTTGCTGATGCTCTACCACCAAAGTGGAGCCCATTCATTGAATTGTTAAAGCATACAGGTGTATTGGATACTGTCAGTATCTATGAGTTTGTTCAAAAGCTGGAGAACAAGGATGCAGAAGAAATCAGAAAAGCTAAACTAATTGCTGTCCCTCAAAATCCAGAGATGTACTTTGGAGGGATTGCTCCTGCTGCTAGTACAAGGAAGCAACCAAAGATACAAACAGCTTATGTGTCAAATGCTTTCGACCCAAGATCCTATTTTGGAGGAGTAGCCACACCTCAACCCCAATTTGATATAAATGCCTATCTTCCGAAACCTCAAGTTGCCACACCTCAACCCCAATTTGATCCAGCTGCCTATTTTTCTAAACCCCCACCACAAGCCCAACCACAACAAGCCTTCTATGGTAACAAACCTGATACTTCAAATCTTTCCAAAGTGAGTGTAGAAGCTGCACGGGATCACATTGAAATTCTTACCACTATGGTTAATGCCTACAGCGGATTAGTCGCAAGTCAAATTGGCAACATTAATTTGACAAACGAAGACTATCAGCAGATAGACATGGATGAAATGGAGTTAATAGATATCAAGTGGGCGTTTGCTAGCGCTGTGAGAAGGGCCAAGGATTATATGAGTAGAACGGGGAGAACCAGCTTGGAAAGCAAAAGGGATACCAAGTACGGGTTTGACAAGGGTGCTGTCACATGCTTTAATTGCGGTGAAAAGAGTCACTTCAAACGTGAATGCACGCGACCGAGCAAACAAGGCAACCAACAAGGCAACCAAAATCCCTTCCAAAATCAAACAAGTACTTCAAATCAAGCTAACAACGAAAGAGGGATAGTAGCTGCTAACAACCAAACCAACCAGTCAGGGCCTTCAAACCCCAACCAAGCATTGATAGTTCAAGCTGATGAAGGATGTGATTGGTCCGTACAGTCAGGAGGAGGAAATGCATGCTATGTGAAGTTCATCAGTCACATCAAGCATGTGCACAAAGAAGAATTTTCTGAATCAGATGATAGTTCGGGTTATAGCGGGAGTTCAGATGAAGAAAGCTCAAATGCGGGAGATTATACTTCTGAAGATGGATCTTTCTTTTCTCAGACTGCCTTCATGGCTAATGTCACAGCCTCTTCGAGTCAGGTAAATTCTGAAACTCCTAGCATATGTAGTGATTGTGCTGATATGAAACATGAATGTGATAGAGTGAAACTTGAATGTGATACGATTCATAGTCACAATCAGAGTTTGGTTGTTGAACTGTCAAAGTGCAAAGAGGCAAACATGGCCTTAGCTCGCAATGAAAAGGAATTTAAAACAGTTATTGAAACCCAAAAGAAAAGTGTTTCCGAATTAACAAAAACTGTTTTCAACAAACAAATTGGTATTAATAACTACTTTAATATCATTGAGGAAACCAAGAAAGAGCTAGCCGTGGCCAAGTGTGAATATGAAGCGATCAAGCTCAAATTGGAGAGTTATTCTAACTCCCAATATGTGCTTGATCACATCATTGACGTTCAGAAACTAAAGGGAAACGTTAAAGGCGTTGGTTATAGGAAGTGTCCACCCCCTTTGAGACACGACTATACCAAGTTGCCCGATGAGGAAGAAATGCCACGTTTTGAGCCAACTGTACCTCTTGATTATGGGGATGTTACAACTGGCTTAGGGTTCAAAACGGACAATTCCTCGGAGGGCTCATCTGGAACAAGCGAAAATTCAGCATCTGTTGGTACGGAACAAAGTCCTCCCACAGTTGAGGACTATGATTCGTCAGATGATGAACCAGATGTGAGTGATGAGGATAAATCTCTTGAGAAGAACAAAGGAGTTGAAGTTCCTTTTGAGAATCACATTCTGTGTGATCCTCCTACTCCTATTGTGCAATCAACTGGTGCTAAACAAGAGATAGATCCTATCACTGAGACAGTGTCTACCATTAAAAGTGATAACGTGTTGTATACTTTAGTCGGTGATGACAAAATTTATTCAAACAAATATTTTCCAATAAAAAACGTCAATCAATCCTTGATTGATAAAGTGTTTGAAGATAATACAACTAAGTTTTTGGGAAAAGCGATCCCGAGAGTTTCAGTAACTCAGTGTGATCCTATTCCAAAAGCTGAAGTGAGGAAACAATTTGGAAACCAAAAATTACCGACTAAACAACAACCTGTCGCTTTTAAGGGTAAACAGCAACAGAAGCGAGCTCAAAATTCTAAAGGTTCACAACCGAAGGTTGAGACCAAAGGAGCTCGTTTCAAGAAGAAAAACAATGATGTTAAATTTGTAGCATCCAAGGGTACTGATAAAATTGAGACTTTTGAAAACAAATCAAACACCGATTTTGTCCAACAAGTCAAGATTTTAAAACGTAACGCTCAAAACAATTACACCCAACACACAAACGGGTGTGATAAAGGAAAAAGTACCTCTGGGTCTACAGGTTCAACACGTGAAAGTCGAACCGATTCTCCTAAGTTTGTTGAAATGAGAACTTGTTTCAAATGTGGGAAGGTTGGGCACATCATTAAAGATTGCAAAAACTCGCCCAAACCAAATTTTGTTGAAAGAGCCCCCTCTGAACAAGGTCACTCACAACGTCGTCCTGTTTCTCCAAAACATGATAAAAGAACTGTTAAAGAACAAGAAACAAAACAACGACGTCAAAACGTCAAAGAAGTTGAAAAGGCGTTAAAACCGGAGGTTGTCCAAACAAAGTCTGTTAAGTTAGAAATTAAAAATGAAAAACAAAAACAGATTTGGAAACCAAAATCGGTAACTGGTTCAGGGGAAGCTCAATCCATTCCGAATCATCAGGAAATCGAAGTCACAATCCTCGATGATGAAGGACGACCCAAGTCTGTTAAGGCTTGGGTCCCCCTCTCCAACTAATCTCTGAGTGAGTGTGCAGGATGTTCCAGGAGGAACTATCGATAGTCATCGGATTGTTGATAGTGGAGTGTCCATGCACAAGATCGGCGACAAAGAAATTGCTGCCTTTGATGGAGAGAAAAAGAAAAGAAGACAGAATTGTCTGTCGAAAGAAATTGAAAACCTTCGACAAAATGAAAATCATTCAAAAGTTTGATTGTTCAAGGCTTTGATCGG
Organism: Helianthus tuberosus; assembly: GCA_030545235.1. Classification (NCBI taxonomy): domain Eukaryota; kingdom Viridiplantae; phylum Streptophyta; class Magnoliopsida; order Asterales; family Asteraceae; genus Helianthus; species Helianthus tuberosus. Next base: position 19,599,878 of record CM060366.1, on the reverse strand, counting down.
GTCCCCAGGATAGATTAAATCAAAAATGTACGCACCTGGAGCACGTCTGAAGTTCAAACTCAACAAGATGAACGTGCAGTGTATATTTCTTCGCGGTGTGATTGAAGAAAATGTGTTTGTTGAACAAACCAACCGGGTGTGCGGATGCCTTGGCGTGGATTGAACAACCGCACACTACTTCTCAAGAGAAAGTCAAAGACCTTCGCTGGTGCAATGTGGAAGACCAGCCGGAACCAAAGGTTTATGATCTTGTTGCTGTGAAGAGATTTCTCAGTAGCTATAAAAATCGGCTTTGAAATCCACACCGGGTGGATATCCAGTTTGGGAGAGCACTCAGATTCCTTGCAATGCACGAAGCAGTTGCAGGATACGGTTTTAAATTTCTAATCTCTCCTATACTTGTCGATATTTAAGCTGCTTTATAAATTGTTATCTTCTTGTAGCACTCTTTGGCCTGACACGTTGATCTAGAATATCACCTCACACATGATTGTTTCACTATGAAACTCGTCAATGTTGTCATGGTCCGCACCGCATACCGACGTGCCAACTGATTTTTCCAAAATTCGATAAATCAATTCTGATTAAAATTAATTTTGGTAAACGACATTGAGGTAAAACATGAGTTAACCGACATCGGGAAATCCTTTTTGTAAATATCTTTGTGTCTTTTAAATTTATCTTAGTTTGTTGATTTTAGGGGGAGTAAATCCAAAATTTGAAAATTCAAAAACATCGAAAAATTTCAAAACACAAAAACATTGGAAAAACAAAAATGAGTTTCCTGGCGAGAAAAAGAGAAAATGATAGTACATCAGTGGTCTGTCTAAACCTCTTTTGAAATGAACTTGAAAATGCAAAATGAAAAATATTAAGCAGCTCTATATAAGATGTATTGGTAGGCTCACAATCATTTTAAAGTGTGCAGGGTGATATAAATCTTAAATCGACTGAAGACCAGGTGGGAACCGCTCATTGGCACATGGTCTTAGTACCGAAATTTCGTTTGAGAGATTGCCGAGGTTCTGAGATATTCAGTCTTTATGCTGTCTTATCATCTAGGTATCATGGTTGTATCAAACCGAAACAAACGGAGACGAAGTCTAAGATCTTCCATGATACTATACATACGTGTACATATTGCATTCGACCTCAATAAGTGATCAACAATCACATGTCCACAAAATAAGTGATAATATATCACATTTATCCGGGAGTCAAGTTCGTCTCTTTGCTGTACGAAAGTACTGACCTGTTCACGGACTTGCTCTTGTGCCCTTCATGCATCTGAAAATCAAGTTCCTCATCAATAAGTGATTCTATCACATAGGGCTTGTTTTCAATCAAAATAAGTGAGTTTCTCACATCTTTTATACGGTCAAACGGATGATAAACAGTATACTCACCGGTAAGATGAATCCTCGTGCATACCTTGATACGGGAATGTGTCGTGTGTGGATGAACACCGGTCGGTAAGTATAAATCATACCTTAACGTATCCCCTCGCCATGATTACATCTGATAAGTTGAGCTTATGTGGACAACAATACCGATAATAATTATAGGATGCTTATCTTAATGTTAACTAACTGAACAACAAGAGCGTTTTGGCGTGACCGTACACTGATATGATTCTCTTACCCTCGAAACTCGCAAAAAGAATTTCTGTATATATTTATTTACTGCTTTCAGGTTCTGCATCTTTGTATATATTTATTTATTGCTTTTCGTCTTTACATTTGAAAAATGAAAAATTCCAAAAAGATTTTAGGTGTGTTTTAATCTAAACTTTATAAAAGCCAAAAAGATTTTGCTTTTAGTTTATTTTTGATTGACCGATGTTGGAACTCGAGTCTATCCTACCCAAAATCCTGATTGTAAGCCGGAAAACAATTGCACCTTCATAAACAGTCGAAGTTAACGATTTTTGAAAGTTAAAGGATTAAAACTGAACATTTTTTAAACTTTCAAACTGTTGTCAGTCGGTGCTTAAATGAGATTTGATCTCATATGTGTCGTTTGTTTAGGTTAACTAAATTCCAAGCGGTTGTTCTCATTACGTGTTTAGCTTTCTTGTATGTGCAGATGCGACATCAGAATCAGCTAAAGACGAAGAGAACGTGTCAGATGACAAGCCGTAAAGTAAAGACACGTCATTGATGCAATCAGAAGATCAAGATGATCGGGTTGCAGTTGATCACTCATCAACACCACAAGGATCTAAAGTTTTGAAGTTCAAAAGATTCACGAGCAACATTCAAGGGGGAGTTTGTTGATACACTCCCTGATTCTGTCACGTGAAGACTTTGAAGATCCTCCGACACAAAAGACATGGAAGACGAACCATCACGAGTAGCGTCCAAGGGGGAGTTTGTCGGTACACTTTATGTGGACGCGACTCGGTTCGGTTCGACTTGGTTCGGTTCGACTCGGTTCGACTCGGTTAGGTCCGGCTCATGTCCGACGTCACGACATTCCTCCGTCGTGCGCCCCAGAGTTCGACACGCGAAGCACGAAGCGCCGCGAGCCGTTTCCCGCCACCACATCATCATGACATCATCATGATGATGTCATGATGATGTCACAAGATTGACTAATTCTTACAACATGAATTTGAGAATTCATGTTAACGTGAATGTGCATGTTATTTGTTGGGCTCATTGTTTTGGGCTTATTACAATGTGACGAAGACTTATGTGTTGGGCTACTACAACAAGTGACGAAGACCAAGTCCCAAGCCCAGGCCTCTCAAAGTGACGAAATCACTTTGATTTCGTCGTGATGTCTGATTTCGTCAATCAGATTTCGTTGGATCTTGTTTTCGTCGTTCATGTTAGTATATAAATACCCAGACACAGAACAGAAACATTAGACAAGTCTGAATAGATTTGCGTACGAACACATTGTAACACACACACTGAGAGTTTACAGAGAACATTTGTAAACACCGCATTGTAACCGTTTTCTAGCATTAATACATTGAGTGTTAATCGTTGAATCTTGTGTCTTACGAGTTCGTAACTTGGTTTAACTTACCCGTTTGGATTCCGCACTCTCGGGTTTGTCGGAAAACAGGGAATAGAGGTTACTCGATCCTCCGGGTGGATCTACAATATGTTACAAAAAATATGTTCAAAAAATAAAAAACTACTTCTAAAAAATATAAACTTAAAAAAAAAGTTAGTTTTACCAACCTTTTGTCGGGTGTGTAGACGTGCCTATGTAAGCCTTAGCTAAGGGTTGTTGGGGACGTTCGGGTTGTTGAAGGGATCCATGGTAGAATATAAGTTTATAAAAGTGGAAGATGTTTTATAAAAAATAAAGGGAGATAGATGAGAAAAAGGGGTTAAAATGGTGAATGGAGGTGAAAAAGGTTTGAAATTTATATATCTGGGGTTTATGACCGTTGCTTTTGATTATAAAATTGGTAAATTAATTTTTTTTATTTAACGGTAACAATTGAGAGGGGGCCCACAGTTTTTGGAACGTCTCAAACGTCTAGAGCCGGACAGAGAGGACGGGGACCGAAGGGGGGGGGGGTGGTGTTCCACACGGCGCCGGTCCTCGATGCATGGGGGACGTACCCCATACCCACCAGCCTTAAAGAGAAGTACGGAGACAATTCATTACCAAAAACATATGTGGTTGTTTTTACGACGGTTTACACTAATGGATTATAAATCTAAAACAATACTATTAGGACATGCAGTTAAAAGTTTTGGTTCCGTCCACTCGTTACGTATCTTTCAATACTTATCTACAATGCTTATATGTAAAATTGTTATTTGCTATCAATCTCATCGGTATATATGTTTTCCATTATGTGGTGACATATCCCTTTCTTATGCATCTTTCATTGCCTATCTTACCAAGTATTCATCTGTGCCGATATATAACATTGTTATGTGCTATCAATCTCATTGTTATATATCTTTTTCACTGTCATACCTACCTTTTGTTATCTTTTTTGCTGTCATATAGTATTTAGTCACTGTATCCACATCCAGAAACACATGGAGCCATCTTGTGGAACAAATTGAGTCGGATGATGATTTTCAAACTCCTATAAAAATGTAGGTTACACTTCCAAAAAGGCAATACAAAGAAGTAGGACAATTTAGTCTTGCACCGCATTCAAAAACCAACGGATTAGGACAATGAACAGTACCTCCAACCTTGGCTAAACACCTCCAACCAATCATAGTTAATTCAAATGTCTTCCCAACCTCTCCAATCAATCAAATTTCAGCCTTCTTATTTTTATTTTCATTTTAAAGAAAAGTCGTGTGGGTTAAATGGGTTGTTAATTTGGGTTTATTTGAGATGGCATTATTTATTGGCCATTGATGTGGGTTTATTGGGTTCAAAGGGGATACACTATAAATGCACTTTGTGTGATAATTAAGTGTAGGCTCTCAAATTTTCAAGGGTCTTTTATGTAAATTGTTTAAAGTGTATGTAATGGTCCGAATTTATGAGGGTTTCATGGTCAGGACTTAGGGATTCTATCCTAGTCCAAATTTAGGTGTTTGTTTAGTCAGACATTGCATTGTATTGGGATTTGAGCCTTTATGTCCTGACTTTAATAGTCAGGACTTCCCATTGTATATAAACTCTTTAGTGAAATATTATACGTGGTGATTTCTTTTGTGAAAAGTTTGTTCTTCAAGGAAACCCTAATCATTACCAACGTGTGTGCATTGACGGCTACTGTGTGTGACGTCATTCATCATCTTCATCTTCATCATTCTTTTTCAACACTTTCTTGATCCAATACTCTACAGTAGTGATTGCTAGGTGGATTCCGCACACCTGATGATTGTTGTCTGAGTGAGATCCTTGGGTAGGAGACCTTTCACAAGTGAGCTTCTTTCAAGCGCGATTAAAGCCATTTGCTCTTGGACAACACTATTTTTCTAAATTAACATTCAAATTGAAATTTGTATTTAATTTTTAAGAATCACTTTAAAGTTTTAGAAAGACATAGTACAAGCCGTATTTTGAAATATCAATTTCTTATTAAAAAGTGTTTTTCAATAGTTCTTTTTTTTCGTTCTCAATAAAATTAAGCGTTTTATTTGTTAACAAAATCTTTTATACACTTTTCAATGAAAAGCTAACACGCACGTTGCTTAGGGAACAAAAAGTTAACCCTTATTTGAAAAATATAAATAAAACATGTAATTGTAAAGTGTAGGAAGTTCTTCAATTAATAAATAGTAGGTCGTGTCGTATTCATACATTTAACATTATATTCCATTATATGACAATGGTCTTTAACATAGATATATGAATTGCAAATACGAGGTGAAACTCTCCCCATCTCTTTATTTAAATGAAAGTTGATATTTCTTTGATATGAGTAACTGATCCAGATGTTAATTGGATCGATCTTATTGTTGTTTATCTTTCTCAAAGAACTGAACATGAAATCCATTAGGAAACTGTAAAGCGGGAGTTTGTACAATATCTCCTCCTTTGATTGGTTGCCACCTAAATTTGTAAAGAAAAAACAAGTTAATATATCTGGATCTTTAATTATATCTCTAGCAATGCAAAAAGATGGCCATTTGAAGTCTAGCCAAATCTGCTCCAACACAATACCTCTGGCGCCTCCAAAAGCCATGAAAGTCTTTGAAGAACCTTTGAATTCCATCCCCTACTTGAAAGTTGCAATACAGTTTAAGACTTCAAGTTTATATCATTTATTTATGGGAAAATTCCTAAAATGAACATATGACCAAAAAACTACACCAAAATTAACATTGACTTTTAAAGAGTTAAGTTCTTTTTGAGTCCCTGTGGTTTGTGTAGTTTAACTGTTTGAGTCCAAAAACCAAACTTGTCTTGATTTGAGTCCCTGTGGTTTTGTATTTTTAACCATTTGAATCCAAATTAAACTTGTCTTGATTTGAGTCCCTGTGGTTTTGTATTTTTAACCATTTGAATCCAAATTTGGATTCAAATGGTTAAAAATACAAAACCACAGGGACTCAAATCAAGACAAGTTTGGTTTTTGGACTCAAACAGTTAAACTGCACAAACCACAGGGACTCAAAAAGAACTTAACTCACTTTTAAAATTCCAAAATGAGCATTTTTTTTAACGGCCAACAAACTCAATCTCGAGCACTCTCGGGGCACCCACTGGACAAACGGAATACTCCGAGAGTAACCCGAGTCCACCACCAATTCCGGGGAAAACCCGGTAACACACCCGCCCATAGGCACGACAGTGAAATTATCGGTAAAACTCGTTTGGCTCAAGGATCCAACCCAGGTTTCCCTGGGTCTCCTATCATTACCCACCAGTGCCTCACTCTGCACCAAGTGGGAGTCGAACTTGCATCTCTCAAGAGAAATGCAAGCCCTCCACCACTTGATCTAGAGATCATTGGCCAAAATGTGTCAAACTTGATGCAAAAATGCACTCCATGTAGAAAATTTAGCTGCGTGACACATGTATTCTTTGTGAGAAAACCACCTTAGAAGAATTTTGCATGCGATCACACTCCACATTGCAACAAATCGAACTAAGAAATTTAAAAACTGAGTAAACTACAATTTCCGTCCTTATAATTGTCAAAAATAAAACTATTAGTCCGATAATTTTCGTCCTTATAGTTTGTCTAAAATAAAAAAAAAATCATATAAATGCAAACGTGGGAGAAAACAAACGTCTGAAATGAAGGGCATTTAAATGGTGGATTTAAAAACCCAAACAATAATGAAACAATAGGATGATAAATGCAAAAATTAACTATTAGGCTAATAGTTTTATTTTGGACAAACAACAAGGACAAAAAATGTAGTTTACTCATAAAACTATTGGTTTTAAAAATCATTTTTCCTTGTCATCCCTCTAGCGACTTTCATTCTTTGTACGTCCCGCCGGCTACTTTAATTATTTGCACGTCCCGTCTGCAGCCATTGATTTCTTTGTACAGCCCGTCAAAAGATGTAAAAAACCGAATTTATTTTTGCACTCGAGCCCTTGTGTGTCCATGTGAAGTGTGTTTTTGCACAAAGTTTGACCCATGGAGTACGTTTTCGCATAGATCGTACATATTTATTTAGAATTTGGAAAGTCAAGGTTCATTTTAGATTAATTTTCTGGTCATACGTTCATTTCGGAAATTTTTTGCTCTTTATTTATTTGCTGTGAAATGCATACAACGGTTACCTCCCATCTCCAGGGATTGAACTTTAGTGGATCCTTATAGTTAATAGGGTCTAAATGGACGGCTGGGGAACATACCATCACCACCCAACCAGATGGGATAGTGTAGCCTGCATTAAGTCAATTTCTGTCACTACTAGAAAAAGGAACAATTTCCTACAGAAATTTCCTACACAATTTTTTTCGTCACAGATTACTACACTTTTATGACGAATTTCCTATAAAAAAAATTTCAAGATTTTGTTACAAATTTTCGATGCACCCATGACGAAAAATAAGAAAACCCCAATTAATTGACAGTTGCGTAACAAATCTATCGGAAATAACCTACAAAACAAAAAAAATAAGGGAGAATGATATGATTTCCTACACATTTATGACGAAAAATAAGAAAACCCTAATTAGTTGACGGTTGCGTCATAAATCAGTAGGAAATAATCTACAAAAGGTTAATTATTATTTTTTATTGAATAAATATTTACAAAAGCCAAAAAAAATAAGGGAAAATAATATTGTTTCCTACATATTTATGACGAAATATTTATTTTTTTAATTAACTTAAACCATCCGTCTGAATTCCGTCACAATTTGTGACAAGTTTCTGACAAAAAATAAGAAAATCCTAATTAATTGACAGTTACATCACAGATCTGTCATAAATAATCTACAAAATGTTAAATAATAATAAAACTAGTATATAATAATTATAAAATAAACAGATTCCTATACATTTATGACAAAATGCTTATTTTTATATATAATTGTCACAAAGGCGTAGGAAACAATCCATGTATGAATACAATTTCCTACGCATTTATGACAAAATGCTTAAATCCGTTGTAAGTTGTGACACATTTCTTACGACATTTAAGGATTTGTCACAAATGTGTAAGAAACAACCTATGTAATTATTCTTATTTAATAAATTAGGTGGTTGGAAATGTGTCACAACATAAATAGCTTTTGTCGGAAAACGGTAAAAAATAGTAGACCTTTTTCTTTATTTTGTCAGAAATTTGTCACAAAACATACTCACTTTTCGTAGGAAATTTGTAACAACACTTCTTATTTATTTGTTGAAAATGGGTCACAAAAAATACTCAGTTTACTCGGAAATTTGTAACAACACTTCTAATTTATTTGTAGTAAATGGGTCACAAAAAATACTCAGTTTTCTCGGAAATTTGTAACAACACTTCTAATTTATTTGTAGGAAGTGGGTCACAAAAAATACTCAGTTTCCTAGAAAATTTGTAACAACACTTCTAATTTATTTGTAGGAAATGAGTCACAAATAATGTTGTATTAAAGTTTGTTAATTTTTTTGTTTTTTTTTTTTTTGGTCAGAAATGTGTAGCCAAAAAAATAAATCCTAAAAGATAATAATTAAATATATTGTAGGAGATTCGTAGCAATTTGCGACGTAGTAGTTTCGTAGAAAATGTGTAGGAAGTTGCGTAGGAAATGCATTGAAAACGGGTTTCCTACGAGCTGTTTTTCTACATCAGGTGTTTGTTATAAATGCATAGAAAAACCAATTTTATGACGTATTTCCTAGGAAAACTGGTGTAAGAAGTTTTAGATTTTCTAGTAGTGTGTATCAGGTACCCGTAAGGTACACATATGAATCTTACTATATCTAGAAAGTTACATGCAAATGTTTAGTAGTTACCTTTGAACTTGATATCCGTTAATGCTTTGTTGAATGCTACTGGAGCTATGTTACCCAACCTTAGTGTTTCGTTAATAATCTGCAAGTTATGTAGTTAGTTCATATTTGATCAATTTACATATAAATGAGTCGTTTGGTTATGTTAATGCCACTTGGGTAAAATGGGTCATATAAAAAAAAGGGTAAATTACACTTTTCGTCCTTTATGTTTATATCAGATTGCAATGGATAGCCTTTAACTTTAATAATTACAACCAAGGTCCTTTTTATGATAAAAATATTACACCTTAGGTCCTTTAGCACTAACCTAATTAAAATTTCCAGTTAAGTGTGACATGTGCAAGGCACATGAGGGTACTTTTGTAATTTTACTCTTTTATCTAAAATAAAATTTATAAATAAAACAAAAAATCAGATCCACTACACTACACCGCCTCTATCTCGATTGAACACTTTAGCAGCATGTCATCTTCAGGAATCAATGCAGATGCAGGTCATCTTCAGGAATCAAACAAACAACAAGCGCTTGAAATTTGAAAACCCCCAAATCCCAGCGAGTTCTTTCTCTCTCCCTCCCTTCATCTTCACCACAATCCCCACCATCAACCATCGTTGTTCGCTTTCAGATCTACAATTTTCGCCGGTGACACGAGACACGTGTCCGACAAAAAAAATACGAATCAATAAGCACGAATAAAAACCTTACTGTCTCAGATCTACAATTTTACCAAGTAAGCATATTCTTTGCCCTAACTGTTTCAAAATCAAACCACTTGACTTGATTCATGGATGCTGCTGAGACCAGCATCCACAAGGATTTAAACCCTTCTCCTTCTTCTTACTGGCTAGATGCCTGTGAGGACATCTCTTGCGATGATCTTATTCCCACCGAATTCCTCCAATTGCCCGATACTGATAATCCCCAAGATGTTACCCTCGATCCCTGTTTCTTTGATGGTGTTCTTGATAGTATCCCAACACTTGATGAGCGTAAAAAGACTGAATTTGGGAATCGGATGTTGGATCACAAGGGATTTATTTTTGGGATTTGATGATAAGCAGGAAAGACTCTTAAGTCGTACCCTAATGGGATTTATTTTTGTTTTTTTAGAGAGAGACATGAGAAAATAAGATATAATTTAAATATAATAGGTAAAATTACTAACATACCCTCATATGCAAGGCACATGCTATAGTTAACTGAAAATTTTAACCTAGTTAGTGCTAAAGGACGTACGGTGTAACAGGTTTTCCAAATAAAGGACTGTGACTGTAATTATTGAAGTTAAAGGCTATCCATTGCAATCTAATATAAAGATAAAGGACGAAAAGTGTAATTTTTCCTAAAAAAAATTAATTAAGAAGGTAATGAGTTAAACAACACAAAGTTGTCCAGAGTGTATTTTATTTAACACATAAACTACTTTATTAAGAAAACTGATTATTAGTTATCATGTTATGGCTTCTTTAATCATAGTTATAGTTGGAACAGTTTTTAAAAGGTTAAAAATCATGGAAAAGGCATTTGTTAGTCAACATACCTAACCCGAGTTTGTTTTAACTAGTCATGAATCCATCCTTGCAATTTCTAGTTTTTGTCACAAATTATAAATAAAGAGGATAACCAGTGAACACCTGAAAAGTGAATGTCATCGATTTATATTCTTCCCATGTAAGTCCGGCCTGCGTTTTTTCTCACTTTTTTAAAATTAGCTCGTGTTCTTCCTGCGTGCATAAAATAACCAGCATGTTAAACGAGTGAAATCTTTTTTTGTGATTTTAAAATTTTCACATATATACCGCCAATTCCCTCAGTGCTCGAGGATTATCTGTTAGAAACTTGATTGCTAATGTTATTGCTTGGGAAGTTGATTCAAAGTTAACAAACAATAGCCCAAATATCAAGTCCAAAGAAATTTCTTCTGTAAGGGTTGTATCATTTTTCTTGAGTTCTTCAATAACATAATCAAAGAAATCAGTTTGGAACTCATTTGGCTTAGCCTGTCTTGCTTCTAGCATGTTCTTAAGAATCATCATCACCTTCTTTCTTCCCTGATTATATCAAGGAAGTGACGCGTTAGATCTCCAACCCAAAACTCCAAAAACACCCACCAACACGCCCAACTGTGTCATTAGATTTCCACTTATTTTTGAAAGCACCATTTTATGAACAATCTAATTGTACTCCTAAATATACACTATTTTTCTACTGTAAAACTCGAAGCCTTGACCTCATGGGAAGAGACACCATTTTACACATCTTAGCCAAATGTCTTTTGGTTAATTTCAAACGTTCTTCATCTGTTGTTTATTCTTCTAGTTTTTGCTTCTTATGCTAATGATGGGTGAGACTCTGTTTCTTCTTATAGATAACATACATTTCTACATCATCACCACATTTTACATTTGTTTTTAATATTCAAATATATTGCTTTTTTTATAATAAATATAATTATTTACAGATATTTAATTAACTTATCGTAATAAATCAATACTTTATTAGTAAAACAGTTTATATAAATAGAAAAAAAAAAAATATTGTATTGAAGAAATAAATGTAGTGTAAAAAAGTGATATAAGTTAAAGTTTTTAGAACTAAAACATTACCTATTTTAATTATTCTACCCAAACACTATATGTAAAATGATTTGAGCTAAAAATAAATGTGATGTACAAGTGATTTTTTCACATGATACAAGTCGACGTAAAAGTAATAAAAAAATACAAAAACCCAACCAATCCCACCATTTGCTTCCCACCTTGTGAGTCTGCGAGCACCTTGCTCACGGGCATCTCACTCCAGCCCTCACGGGCCAGGTTTGGAGATGCAAAGCTTAGGTTCTCTCTAAGAGTTCATTCAAGGGCGGAACTAGAACTTTTACTAGGGGGTCATGATAAGTCTCTCTTCTCTACCGGCTACAATTAGAGGGTCCAAATCATGTTTTTTATAACTAGAAAAATCTCGGACTTTTACCTAAAAGTCGTAACAAATTCACGTGGTCAGGGGTCAACGGCCCTCTTGAACCCCCTCTGGTTCTACCCGTGAACCCATTAACAAGTTTCTTGCAGGTGGCAAAATAGAATTTTTTGCATAAATAGGGGACATCAAGTATAAAAGAGTGCAAGTAGGTGGGCTGGAAAATAATGATCAATTCTAGTTAAATCGCTGTTTGAAACAGCGATCTTCTCTCCCAATTCTGCAAAAGCTACAGGTTTCCTGCAATCACACTGAAGTCAACTGATCTATACAAAGACCTTAATTAACATGCTGATCTATACAAAGAGCTTCCTAATTTTGCTGTTTTATTTGAAGAAGTATTAAAGTTCGCTGTTTCAATCCAATATGTTAAAGATAGTTCGCTGTTTCATTTTAAAAAGTACATGAAGATCGCACCTAGGCTGTGTGTAAGACCGGTGGGTATGGGGAGGATAGTCTCTTTGAAGACTACCCGCCACGTAGGCGCCACGTAATCACGGGAGGAGGAGCATCCTCTTGGGGACTACCCAAGGGTGTGAGGGGACTACCCACTTTAATAAAAAAAAAATAATATATATTCAAGGAGAGAGAGAGAGAAACAATGAAGGGGGCCCACCACACTTTAATAAAAAAATAATAAAAAAACCCACACAGCCCCGTCTCCTCCGTCTATATTCCGACGGAAGTGCCGCCGACGTGCCCAGGGGGGCGGTGTGGGACGATCTACCGGGACGGCGCCGATCCGGGGACGACCCCCATACCGGACGGTCTAATAGTGTTCAATCTTACACCTTTGTAAGTATCACACCTCTAAACTGTATATTTCCGCACACAACTCAACATTTTAAATGCATTTTCTATTCAATTCAAATAGTACTGCATGTATGTAAGATTCATTATTATTGTATAGTCAAATCAAAGTTCTAATTTATTGCGCATGTGAACATGCAGCAACCTTCTTGCAGATTTTACAACCAAACAACAATCACGTGAACATGCAGACTTCAGAAACTCACATGTGAACATTTCTATTTGAAACATCAAACTTCACGGACTTATCAGTTTCAAACAGCGAAGTATATTAACTTCTTAAAACAAAACAGCGAACATATATACATATACTTCTGAAACAGCGAACTTAATATATTAGTGCTTTCAAACAGCGAAGTTCAGTAGACTTTGTAATCAGAAAAAGCGAACGCTTCTCTGTGTTATGCAGGAATTTGTGGAGAAATTCGCTGTTTCAAAAGGTGAACTACCTATGAACGCTCAAAAAATCAAAACCCACCTAAAGCCACTCTTTTGTGGTTGAAAACACCTAATTATGCAAAAAAAAAAAAAAAAAAAAAAAATCTGCAAAATGAGCTTGCCAGACACAAAATAGGGTAAGAGCTTATTTGGTGAGGTTGGGCTGGTCTAGAAACGAACACTTCGTCAATGACTCAATCCTTTTCTGAATCATAATAGTTTGTGTATTTAATTCGAATTAATAATATGTTTATATTTTCTCATGAAATGAGTTCTGTCATGCCCCCTTTGATTTTCACTGTGATCCGTTTGACAAGTTTTCATTCTAGTTTGTTTTTTTAATCCGTAAATGAGAAGTAAAACACTTCTACCCATTTATTGGGTTATAAAACTGGTTGAGACTGCTACCTCTTGAGACGATGGAATAAACTATGCATATGGATTAAATATCATTAATTGTCTACCTGTAAACACCTGTAATAAGCAGTTCCACGTATCTCCAAAGGAAATGAATATAGTCCTCGCACGAAAGCCTCAAAATTCTCTCTTAAATTCTCAGAAGGCTTCTCCGAATCATAACTTATCATTTTTTTCCCCATGAACTCGAATATCATCTGATTAAACACCAATATAATATCATAAAAATGAGTTAATAACTTGCCATGATTTGAAAAAAAAAAACTTACATCTGCAACTGCAGTTTTCAATTCCGTTGTTTCCTGGCTAACCCACCTCTCCATGTTTCTTGTTGCTACAGTTTCAACTTCAGAAAATATATTTTTAAGGCTTTGGGGACCGATTACAGTTAGCACCATGTTTTTGAGATACTTACGCAAGCTTCCATGCATAAAAGCTAGACTTTTTTTTTTTTTTTTTTTTTTTTATTTATTTTTTTTTTTTTGAGAAATTCTTTTTTATTTGAATTTTAATCACCAGGGCAAATTACATAAGAATAGCAGGTAGACGAGCAACAAACTGCGCCGCCATCCCTTTCTGAATAGAAAACCCTAATCTACTAAAAACAAAGCCTCGCCCCTGAGGGGTCGAAAAGTTGTTGTGGACTACACGCTGAACTCTGGACAAGAAACGAACTGCCTCTGGCGCCAAAGAGCCAAACGTGTCAAACGCTAGGGGGACAAAGGCATGCTGATTATCCTCACAAGCTTTCGCGTGCTTTTCCACCTTCTTCGACTCTGCTTTCAGTACCGCTTGCCCCGCCACAAACCCATTTTCCCGAAACCCGGCTAGGGGGGATACACCTGTGAGATCGACACAAGCATGTTTCCCGCCCTCCCAACCAAAAACTAGCACGTCAGCCGGGCGTAGAGTGGATCTCCCCTCCGACGGGTCTGTAAGAAAATTCACCGGTGCCTCTTTCTTTGCCGAGATCCCTGCTCGTCTGAGAATATCCATTAACGTGTCTCGAACAAAGTCATGTCGATACAAAAGCTAGACTTTGGTTCCCTAATACCTTTCTAAAGCTCAGTGGATACCAACTTTCAAAGGATCGGCCTTCTTGTTGGAACACCATATAACTAAGTTCCGAATCAGTTGATACTATAACTCGTGAACCAAACAAACTAGTTCGAAATATAGATCCGTATCTAAAATATAAAATTGATTGTCACAATTTTGATGACTTGAAGCACTGAATTGAAACGTACATATCATAACTAATATCAAGGTGGCAATCTTAACCTATTTATTAGAGATAAATGATAAAATTTGGATTTTATTTATAAATAATATGTTTCGCTAAAACAGAATGGTGTGAAATTGTCCAAAAGATGTCCAAAGTGTATTTGTGAAAAGTTGGATTATTATGTACCAAAGGAGTTTAATCATAGCAATCGAAGTTTTCCGAAGGTACTATATAACTATATTTTATAACCTGTTATAAAACCGCCTTAAATTATTTTTGCGTTTCTAAAAAACGGATTCACCTTTTTATCCTGTTCTTAATGAAAGCAGAAGTATCCAACGTGTGACTTGGGGCGATGAATTGTAGAGTTTCACCGAGTAGCAGCCAACCCATTGAACCAGGAGGAAGAGTTCCATTGCATTTAAGGTTTCTCCATCTGTATACCCAATGGGTAATGCTTACTACAAACAAAGCTGCAAGAAATAGACCAACATGCAACATCTATAATTTGCAAGGAAACTATCGACTTAACTGAACGAAGGTAGAATGGGAATGATTTGGTGAGGAGAAGCAAATGGCAAGGAGGAAGTTATATAGAGCCAGGCATGAAGAAGTATTCAAGTAATACAATCCCTTGACCATCTGTCAACTAATAACCCCCAACCCCACCACACACACACACACACACAAAAAAAAAAAAAAACCCTTCTCCCCCCACCCACCCCACCGAAGCTAAATGTTAAAAACTAAACCCTAAAGCCATTGGCGAAGCTTGCCCCCCCCCCCCCCAATTTTTCCGAAACCGGGGGGCGGAAACGTATATACCTAAAAATTTTCTATACGAAAGTACTATTCATAACACTACGCATCGAAAAGTTCGGGGGGTCGGGCGCCCCCTCGGACTAAGCCTAAGCTGCGCCCCTGCCTAAAGCTAAACCCCTCAAATTAAATACTAAAAAGGTTTTTTTTTAAAGTTAAATCACCACTTTAGCAAAAATATCATAAATAAAAAGCTGCAATTTTTATCAAAAGATTTAAAAAAAAATTTGTGTGTTTTTAAGTAGTTTTGGTTGTTTTTGTAACAACGCAATTTTTTTATCGTCATATTTTTTTCTTTTTGCTTTTAAATACTTATAAAAGTATAAAAATTTAGTAAGAAATCAACTTTTAAGAAAAGTATTATAAGAACTTACAAAATTTATTTATTTTTATAGGACTTTCTACAATTGCAAAACTTAAAAATTTGATTAGTTAATAAAACAAACTTTATAATACTCTATTTTGGTAGGGGCTAAATTTATAATTTTGACAAAATTGAAAATAAATAGAAAAGGCAAGGAATCATTCAACATGCAGTATATATATGACTCAAGATATCTTCACACCTACTGTTATGAATTGGCTACCATTTTTATAAAATTTAGAAACTAAAAAAAAATATAATAAAGTTTAATCTGTTTTAAATGAAAGTCAAAACTACAGGGACCAATTTGGAATTTCCCTTAACTTTTAAAAATAGAAGATAGATCCCAGCTTTTTCGTCCCTCTTCCCCGGCGGATTTCCGGCGAAAATTCCAGCAACCTGGAACTCGAATTCGCATCATTTTAATCCGTTTTTGTTGTATTAATCACTTATCTCCACCTTTTTCTTGTCAAACCCACAACAACTCCGCAAATTTCAATTACGATCCGTATCGCCAAACCGCCTTTATTTTGTATAAATACATGTCTTTTGAACCCACCCCAACTCGCTACACGAACGAATTTTCAATCGAATCCTTCTCTATTAATGTTTTTACTGTAATGAATGCAGACATTTAGGCCCATAAGCCAAGCCCAATATAATGTTAATGGGCTTTAGGGTTGCTTTTGTATTGAGCTATATATACATGTGTATATGTACATGATATTGTGATGAATGAAATGGTGCTCTTTATCGCTTGTTTATATCATCTTGTTTATATCACGTTATCAGCACGAGATGTGCTCTCGTTTATTCGTAATCCTTACACTTTACTAACATGTTCATTCGCCAGTTTCTAGTGTCTTGAAAATTGTTTTGGGGATGTCTCCAGTCACCGTCTCTCCCATGTTGAACATGTCTAGTTTCTACCAAGATGAAGCAAATCAATCAACAGTGGCGTCAATTCCATCAAAAGTGGTAACACCGTGAATATTCTGATGAAACTGGTTCGTCTCCAATCAGATTCCTACTAGGGATTAAGGCATCCGCACAACACGTCAAACGCCACCACTACGGGAACCGCAAGAAAATATGGTGTTGGTCCAGCAGCCATGGGTTTCTTCCCCGTTCTGTTCGTCGGTTGAAGTTTTTTTTTTGGTGGTTTGAATTATTATGCATCCATGGCTTCCGATGGAGAAAAACGGTTACGAACGGGAAAATGGGAAAGGCGGTTACGATCATGAAAAAGCATCCCTGTTCACCGATTCCGCAGACCGTCACCGACCGAAGACCATCAGTGGTTTCTTCTGTTTTGTTGCACGAACCGTACGTTAGGTTGCAATGAACAAAGATCAGGTAACAATTATCAAACTCTCTATTTTTAAATTATGCTTATGTGTGCTTGAACTAACTAGATATTTAGTTGGGATTTTGTTCCTACAAGTGGAGTTTTAAATATAAATAGATAAACACTGGGTATGAAAATCTCTAATAAATTGGATGGTATACCACAAAGTGAATAGAGTGGGCCTTCTGGTAAAGCCGAACTTAGTTTCCTAACTCATCTGCACACACATGGACATACCCTCGAGCGAACATTTCTTTGGTTTTTTTTTCCCGGCCCCAGCGAACCTTTGGTTGACTACGTTTTCAAGCTTAGGTTTCACGCCTACAATATTAGTCATATAGAATACCCACAATTACACGATGGTTTGCTAGAAAGTAGGGCAGAAATGACGAATAACGAGAGATGTGGCAATCGTTCTAAGCCTCATACGACAATGAAAATGGGAAGAAGATGAAGTGGTCAAACGAACATTGCCACTTGCCAGAAAACTAGGGGTGTTAGCAGAGATGGTTGTTGAATGGAGTAACTGCCGGATTTTCAGCAGACATTTTTGGTAACAGCCACCGAGATTGAAATATTAAATTAGTAAGTAACTATTAATTTAAATCAAATAAAGCTACGTGGAGTAACTGACGATATTCCCTTATTGTTGTTTATTATTCATAAAGCTACGTGGAGTAACTGACGATATTCCCTTATTGTTGTTTATTATTTATTTATTTATTATTTTATTTTCACTAATTAAAAACTCATTTATGAGTTTAAAAAAAAAAAATTGGGTTTACTTGTGAGTTTAGATAATACGTGGATATGTTAATGACAGGCTGATTTTTTTTATGTGGGCTGGACTAAGCCTCCTCAAATTAAATCAAAATACATATGTCTACAATTGTATTATTTAAAATGTAACTTGTTAATTAACAACAATTATATTATAGTTATTTTACTTTGTTGTGATTAGCATATATGTATAGTAAGAAAATTTGATTTCACATATTGATCTCAAGCTAGTCTTTTTGACATGTTAGATACTAAACAACCACGCTTACACAAATATTATTATGCTTTAGTGATTTGATAATTCAGTTTGTTACAATGTTACATAGTCAACATAATTAGGTGTAACGTTATTTTTATATTTATTTGTTGTTGCTAAACAAATATTAATAGACATTGATGTAGTCATTAGAAAAATGTCTTCACACGAAAATGATGAAAACTAGCTATGAAACTAGTTAATGGACTTTAGATTAAGTAAACTACTCTGTTGCTAGTTACTTAAATGGATTATCTCAGAATCGAAATCATGTAGAGAAAAATGCAGTAATGTTGACATATCCACCAAGCAATATAACAAGCTCCTACTTAATTCTCTAAAACGAATGCGGTAATTTTTATTTTAGTGCAAATGGATTAGAAAGAGGGTTATTTGGCCCCAGTAGAGGTCATGGATGATTATGATTAAACCCGGCATCAGTAATCGAAAGGGGGGGGGGGGGTATGTAAAGGGGAGATAAATAACCCTTTACATATGAGGATTGACTAACAATTAATACACTAAAATAATGTAATACATAGAAGCTCGAGCAGAGCTATCACAAATTTGGGTGACAGATGTGCTATCACAAATTTGGGTGACAGATGTGTTGTATAATACAAACAACATAACTAACACTATAGAAAAACAAAATAAATATTTTTCTAAGTTGTCTTCGGTTAGAGACACAGTTATGAAAGTTATTTCATGTATTAGTAGCATATAAAATGCTCCAGAAGAGCACCAACATCTCACCCATAGATTCCAAATTTTATAATTTATAATGTCTCATTTTTCTAGTACATTCTAACGAAAAATTATTAAGTTTTCATTTATATTAATCGTATATATGGATATAACTTTGAAACTGTCACTAGAAAAGAAACCAAATATCTACAATATTCCATGTGACAAATATGGCAAGAAGGCCATATTAGAAAACTAAGGTTTTGCCAACAAGAATATATCACACCTAATAAATTACATAAAATTAAATATGGTGAGTAACTAGAAGTTACTAGTAAAATACACGTTCACCATACGGCATGGCCAAAAATGTCATCTAGATAGCATCGTGGTATGCTAAACAATCAAAAGTGCTAACTACTAAGTTATCTAAAAGTATTGCTCCCAAAATGCCTTATCATATGTGTAGTTAGTTTTTTTTGTGGCAAATAATTTTTTTATACCCCTCCAAAAACAAACTCCAACAAACAATCCCTCTTATATGGGACCATTGAAATATACGGATGGCTAAACTGAGGCATTCATACATGGTTACATGTGAGTTTTCAGCTACCCATATGTAGCATACGCCCAACAATATGGAACGTTGGTCTTTGACATGGTTTAATGCTACTCTTTGACAACGCGGTTGTAGGGACCAGTGTTGGGCACAATGTGAAGTATAGTGAGAGGCATGCGTAGTCGAGACGGAATTCATCAGTTAACGACTATAAAATCAATTCAAAACCAATTGCTTATCACAAATACTCCCCATTACAACTGGTCTCCTGAAGAGAACCAAGTTTCCATTCTTTATACTAGGTTGTGTAGCCTATGTACCAATAGCACCACCATAACATATGAAATGGGATATGTACACAGTATTCCCAGTCTTAGGGGGAGACAAGAAAATGAAAGACTGGTAACACAAGAAAATGCATCATCATTATTGAATTTAGACCCCTGAAGTGGTCTATATAAATCTGAAGTCCAGAGAAGCGTAAATTTGCAAATAATAGCAAATGAAATACGAGATGCATTCCCAAACACAAACAGAGTGACAAAGTCACATATACCAGCACTTAACTCACATGCTCAAATTTAAGTAATCACAAAATGATTGCCATATTAGAAAAAAGTGGGAAGTAAACTCGGTTCCAATATATAAATCCCACAAATACGAAAAGAGCAAGGCAACGCAGTTGGTGTAATCCCAGAAGAGGTTGCATACAAAACCTTAAAAGAGGTTGCTGATAAAATCCTAAAAGAGATTAACGAAATCCTTGAAGATATTAACGAAGCCCCAGAAGAGGATAATGGAGTTCCAAAAGAAACTCAGTTACCAAACAAGTATGAGATCTCAATGACTTATGCACAAAATAGTACAATATGGAACCGTAATGAAACACGTGTGAAAGGATGTATTTGCATATGCTATAGCAATAAATGTAATCGATGAAAAAGGTTACAAACGCGAATCTGTGTAAGAATGCACACACAGAAATAGCCAAAATGGCTTAACGACTTAATGGTTGAATTAAATTCGCTCGACAAACAAAACGTTTTCGAACCTGCCGTTCGAACACCCATAGACGTCAAACCAGTAGGTTATAAATGGGTGTCTTTAAATAAAAAGAAACGTAAAGAATGAAATTTTTGTGATGAAAGGTGCGACTTTTAACATAAAGATTTTTTCCCAAATCCCAGTAGTTGATTAAGAGGAAACGTATACCCCTGTAGTGGATGCGATAATCTTTAGATGTTTAAGCAACCTCGCAATCTCAGAATTGACTTCAGATAAAACTTATGGATGGTCGTCACCATATACATGTACGAGACAATTGTAAATGTCATATGCATGAAAATCACCAAAGGCTTAAAATGCCCAAAGCATTATTAAACAATAAACCCTATATGTGTTATATAATTCTTAAAGGGAACATTGGTCCTACGTGATACAGTTAACTTAGCTGATTTTGAAATGAGGCACTCATATCTACTTATTAAGATTTCACTCTTAGTGTTCAATTTAATTGCATTTTACAGTGATGACATCATCGTGAGCAACTGTCAAACTAAAGAGGGAAAATTTTGAAGGACCTTTACACTGTGTAGTTCTCGACCCGCAGTTCGAGTATATATACGTACTATTTTTTCTTATCAAACAGACTACATCCAGAAGATGTTACATAGATAAAATTCAATTACGAGTACGCTAATGGTTGTCGGATTGCTAGAAATATGGAAATGATTTTTATCGTCCCTAAGAAGAGGATGGTTAAATAATTGGTCCAGAAGTACCTTATTTAATTGCGATCGGAACATTGATGTATCTTGCAAACAAGACAACACATGGTATTACGTTCTTGATAGCTGTGTTGGCAAGATTACAGTTCTAATTTAACATGTTGCACTCTTTTTCCCTTCACTAGGTTTTTTCCCATTTGGGTTTTTCCTAATAAGGTTTTTAACGAGACAACATAACTGATCCAGTAGCATCAGTTTATCTTTATCTTGTAGGTCCCAAAGTGCCGACTTAACATCATTCTGAAGCATGTTGTTAATAATGTATAATGCGCTACACTCTTTTTCCATAGCTACGGTTTTGTCCCACTGGGTTTTCCTAGCAAGGTTTTTAACGAGTCGTAATTATAAAACGCATTAATTGATAAGTTGATATTTCTACATGACTCAAAACACCGATTGATCGTTAAGAAGAATGCGAAGTCCCCTTATGCAGATACAATTTTATTTATGAAGGTAGAAGATTTCAACATACTCAAGGAGAATGTAGACTAGAGATGATCAAGGGAAGTCCAAGTTATACCATATGAAGACAATGCCAACTGCACCACTCAATTCAAAGAAGACTACATCAAATATCAAGTTAAGCACTTGGTAAAAAAAAAAGATTGGATTCCACATCATCAAGATATAAATGCAAATTTGAGGGGGAGTAATATGCACATTGTACTCTTTTTCCTTGATTAATTTTTTTTTGTCCCACTGGGTTTACTTAGCAAGGTTTTAATAAGGCAGCATAACTGGTCTTGCAGTATCAGTTAACATCATATCGGTCCTGAAGAACCGTGCAAACATTATCCAGTAGTATAATGTTAATAATGTATAAATTTTAAATGTCTGGGGGGGAGTGTTATGAATGCAGACATTTAGGCCCATAAGCCAAGCCCAATATAATGTTAATGGGCTTTAGGGTTGCTTTTGTATTGAGCTATATATACATGTGTATATGTACATGATATTGTGATGAATGAAATGGTGCTCTTTATCTCTTGTTTATATCATCTTGTTTATATCATTTACAAATTTATCTAATTTAATTAATCAAATAAATAAAAGTGGAAGTTTAATTGATAAGCTTTATTTATGCAATAACTTTTATGAACTACGTTTATATTTAAAAAAGGGTGTGCCTATTGGCACACTAATGTGAAAAAAAAGAAACTCATTATCAAATTGTCAACCTCTAGACTAGTTAGGTACATAATGACTTTTGTGTTTCTTTGCAATCATTTGTTGTAAAATTGGTAACGATTCAAGTCTTCCCGACAATTAGGGATGCGTGCTACGCTAGATGCCTTTTAGACGACGACAAGGAGTATATAGAAGCTATCAAAGAGGCGTACTACACAGGTTCAGGATACTATCTTCGTAATCTGTTTGCTACAATATTGGCGTCTAATACATTATCAAGGCATAAACATGTTTGGGAAAACACATGGGAATACCTTGCGGATGACATTTTATACAATCGTCAAAAGCTTTTGAGGATCGAAGGTACGCAAATTGTTATTTAATATTTTCACAGTTATGTCTTATATAATAGTGTTTATCAATTTCATTTTTTATTTATACGACTTTAAATAATTTATTTATATAATTTTAATAGGTTTGTCTCTTCCAGAAGAACAAATAAGGAACCTAACGTTGCTTGAAATTGAGCGTTACTTATTACGTAACAACTCAAGTCTAAGTCGGTTTCCGTCTATGCCTCAACCCGACAGTGAATCAATATATTCAGCAGACAACCGTTTAATTGCTGACGAGCTTGGGTACGATGTAAGCGCTACTGCCATTGGATTTGATAATAATTTAAGCAGCCTAACCGATGAGCAGCGTTTAGTGTTTGATGAGATAATTCAAGCAGTTAATAGTAATGCGGGTGGTCTGTTCTTCGTCTATGGCTACGGAGGGACTGGTAAGACGTTTCTATGGAAGACATTATCTGCATCCATCAGATGTAAAGAAGATATTGTATTAAACGTTGCATCAAGTGGAATCCCATCTCTTTTGTTACCTGGTGGATGTACTGCACATTCAAGGTTTCATAGACCTTTAAATTTAACAGAAAGCTCTATGTGTTTTATTAAACCAGATGATGACGTTGCTGATTTATTGAGAAAAACGAAATTGATAATTTGGGATGAAGCACCGATGAATCATAAACATGCGTTTGAAGCACTTGACCGAACAATGAAAGATATCTTCAAATGTGAGATTACTTTTGGTGGTAAAGTTATGGTGTTTGGTGGTGACTTTAGACAAATACTTCCGGTTGTACCAAATGGCAGTAGACGAGAAATCATTAATGCTTCAATCACGTCGTCGTATATTTGGAGTACTTGCAAGGTCCTTACGTTAACGAAAAACATGAGGTTAACTGTAGGAGCCAACGCATCTGATATAGAAGAGATTAAAGCTTTTGCGAATTGGTTGCTTGAGTTGGGCGAGGGAAAGATTGGTGACAGTGATGATTGTGAGGTGGTTATAGATATTCCTGAAGATCTGTTAATCAAGTGCTCTTTGGATCCTATGTCAGATTTGATCGACTTTGTATACCCTTCACTTCTTCAACTATACAAAGATAAATATTATTTTGCTGAAAGAGCTATACTGGCACCAACAAATGAGGTTGTTCAAGAAATTAATGAAAGGTTGCTTGCTTCGTTTCCTGGTGATGAAGTGGAGTATCTGAGTTCTGATAGTATTTGTCAAACTGATCAAGCAAAGAACGAAGCACATGCGAAACTATATTCTCCCGATTTTCTGAATTGTCTTAAAATATCTGGTCTACCTAATCATCGATTAGTCCTTAAAGACGGTGTACCTGTAATGTTGCTTCGTAATATCGATCAACAAAATGGTTTATGCAACGGTACGAGACTACGAATTACTAAACTTTATAAACGTGTTATACAGACTGAGATTATATCCGGAGGAAACATAGGGACAAGAACGTTTATTCCACGAATCAGTTTGACACCGTCGGATAAAAGAATTCCTATCAAGTTTCAACGACGACAGTTCCCCTTAAATGTATGTTTCGCAATGACTATAAACAAAAGTCAAGGACAATCTCTATCAAGGGTTGGATTGTATTTGAAATATCTAGTTTTCTCACATGGGCAACTTTATGTTGCATTATCAAGAGTCAAAAGCAGAGCCGGTGTGAAGTTGCTTATACTAGACAAAGATGGTAATGTAACGAGTAAAACAACCAATGTCGTCTACAAGAAAGTTTTTTGCGGGTACATCGTAAACATTAAATAGATTACTCCAAACGTTATATGATGCATTAACCATAAGAAAACACACATTTCGACGTATCCAGTTGAACTCAATATAACCTGTATAAGCATTGTGATTGGATCAAACGTAAAGTAAATCAAGTTCATATCGAACAATCATAACATATTATATTTGACCCAACTCATACATAGAAAACGTAACGGGTATGAAGGAAAATATGCACATGTAATCGAAAGAGATTAATTAGAGCTTTCGAAAAAAAGGGAGAAAAAGAAACCATAATTTGACTCCACTCGGTTGGAAACAAACTTTATGAAACATACATAAAATAAAGACGAAAACATATTATATTTGACCTGAATCATTCCTAAGAAAGTTTACGTCGAAACGTAGAACAACTTATACCAAAACGTACAATAAAAATATGCACGTAAAAATGGTTTATTTAAACGAAAACGTATTATATTTCACCTGACTTGTCTATAAAAAAAGTTTAGAACAAAGCATATTTATATATACCCGTACATAAAATATGCACGTAAAAAATAGTTTTTAAGTAAAGGAAGTATAGGGGTAAACCGAAAAAAAATATTAGTAAAAAATTTAATAGGTTAAAAACGTTCGTAAAACCGTGTCAAGTAGTGCCAATGCCACAACGACATCGACTCTCAACATCGTAAAAATAAAATAGATAAAATGGTAAAAATTAGACTGAACGAAAAGCAGACTAAATTCGTTGAACCACGCACACCCGTTACAGTGTGTTAATGCGAAGAAATTAACATGAAACGTAAAACGTAAAAAATAATAACTTAGTCGATCTAGGACCCGCCCGTTGCGGCGAACTTTTCAAAAGGGAAGAAATGGACGTGTTGCGACGGGTCTATCGAATATGAAAAAATAAAGCAAAAACATTGAACCTCACATGCACGCTACGACATGTTAACTCGCAAAATTTAGAACAAAACGTAAAACAAAAAACTTGCGAATGATAAAAAGTATGGGGGACCAAAGTTGTAAATAATAAAGAGTTGTTTTAAATTATGAAAGATGGAAAACTTTGGGTTAAAAGTAAAAAAAATTAAAATGGGTTAAAATACAAAATATGAAATGATTGGGTTAAAAGTGAAAAATCAAGTTTTTTTTATGAAAAACTCCCTAGAACGAAACGTAAAACGTAAAACGAAAAACTTGCGAAAGATAAAAAGTATGGGGACCAAAGTTGTAAATAATAAAGTGTTGTGTAAATTATAAAAGATGGAAACTTTGGGTTAAAAGTAAAAAAAATTAAAAGGAGTTAAAATACAAAATATGAAATGTTTGAGTTAAAAGTGAAAAATCAAGTTTTTTTTTAAAAAAACTCCCCAAACTTGGGGTACAACTCCTAATGCACAAAAAACTTGTTTCTTTATAGTGTAATAATAAATCCTAATGAAACACATACGCCCAATTATTTTGGTCCCAATCGCCTAGAAAGGATTCTGGAGATGGCATGTCTCGATCCCTATCATGGCCGTCCAACCTCTTGTCTCGATGGCCGCGTCCGGAGTCATTTGAAGATGGATTAACCATTTCTTCGTCCGACCTAGGTAAGTATTCCTCACTCGGGCTGGGTTCATACCCTTCAACCCAGGTGGGTATGACTTGTGTTGGAAGGAAATATATATGGGTTTTCTCATGTCACTCTGTTATCTCAAAGATTAAAACGTGGACTAAACGCGTACCATACACAAGAGTTATTCGACTCGGCGGGCTGACTTGGCTAAACACTTAATCTAAACAGTTGAAATACACATCATTTTAAAGGGGACAAACACAAAAATGATCGAGTAAAGGGTAGTACATGGCAAAGGAACAGCAAAGACAACATCACACATGGGCATGTTGTATCAGATGATATACACCTTAATTAAGCATCTACACATTTGTTCGAATATAAACTTGATTATATTTTATATATTATGTATATTATGTAAATATAACACTATTGTACTTATGTATTAGTATATGTGTCGATTATGTATAGGGACACGTCGGTTAAGACATACCGATTCAAATGGTGGTTAATCCCGCCAAAGATAACTGCCGGGAATAACTATCAATTTTTCACGGTGTAGTTTAATGGTGAAAAATGCAAGATTTTTCCCACTTTCAGTATACCCATTATGAACAAGAAAAATAATATAACCGGTTTAACAAGAGAGGATGAAATCGGATCAAGAGAGAAACTATCAATAATTAATAGAGAATCAGATCATGAAACGTTCAAATCTGATTACTTGAATGATTATTTCGAGAAATTGAATCTATCTTCCAATGAACCCGATTGGAATATAATGATTCTACAAGCAATGAAATTCAATGAGTTTCAAGATTGCAAGGCTCTCTTAGATATGTTAGAAGACAGTGACTACGTGATGAAATACAAGTACGAATTAGAAGTTAAATTCAAAGAGATGATAGATTGGTTTCTAAGAATAAGATTAGGAATCACAACGAGACCAATACCTGCATACATGAGTGACAATCGGAAAGTGAACTTACTAGAACTGTACATGATAGTGAAAAGAGAAGGTGGCTATAGAAATGTGTCTTTGAATAATCTGTGGGCAATGGTATCTAAAGATATGGGGCATGACTATCAAGATGGAGATTTCATGAGGATTATGTATGCAATGTACTTAGATGTTCTCATTTACTACTATAAATTCAAGATGATTCAAGAAGATGTGAGAGACGGCAAGACGGTGAACAAGGAAGACTCCCATGGACAAGGACAAAGATACTCAGGAACCGGTGATAAAGCTGCTGAAGAGGGAAGAAGAACGATGAGCACTGGATGCATACCGGAAGAAGATAAAGAGCACTATGCTCTGTTTGCTGGGAATGACTGGATGGGACTGAAGAAGGCTCAAAAGCGACGAAGATTAGACTTTAGACAAGTTGAGAAGGCTGTAAATGAAGCCAATCGAAGTGTTCTTATGCACTCCCGCAAATATAATCCAGTTTAAGGGGGTGTGTTCGAATATAAACTTGATTATATTTTATATATTATGTATATTATGTAAATATAACACTATTGTACTTATGTATTAGTATATGTATCGATTATGTATAGGGACACGTCGGTTAAGACATACCGATTCAAATTGTGGTTAATCCCGCCAAAGATAACTGCCGGGAATAACTGTCCCTCACAAATGTATATATACAATTTGCCGAGAACAATAACCGGTACCAAGATATTCGATACAATATCCTTCACTTTCAATTATCATATTCCTGTTCGTGTGTGTTGTTATTTGCATACTGGTTCATCATTAATTCATCAAGTGAATACGGTGAATCAAGTTCTGTGAATGATGTGCATGATCATGTTAAACTTTCGCTGCCAACATGATACATTTGCTTCATCATCCTCATATATTTAGTCATAATATCTGTCAGACGGTATAGAGAAAAACAGGGGCTTGTATGTCACGGCCCCCGACCCGGTTTGACCCATTTCAGGAGCCGCGGGACAGAAATCTCGTGGTATTTATTTAATTGAGTTTAACAGCGGAAGTTTATCATCAGGATCTTTTTCAAGCTAAAATTTTCCCAATTATTTTATTTCACAATGTGGGATAAAACCCCAGTAATTTACAATACTATGATTTCACGGAGAAATCTTTATTTTACAAAACATATTTCTTTATTTTAATAGGAGCCACTTTCTTAAGCTTGCAGTGCTTCCCGGCACTTTTCCCGGATTACAACAGATCACCTGAAACATGTTTGAAAAAGGTTTTGTCAGCGAAAAATACTGAGTGAATCATTCTATTTAATAAAACAGATTTGTTTGTTATAATTTACTGTATTAAGGGTGATTACATTGTTTCTATATCAAACCAACTACCCACGGTATTTGTCACTCGACCGGATCTGTGACTATGGTCATATCCCCCATTGGCTGCCCCAATGGTGACGATTATCAAGTAATGTATACAAAACCCCACATACCGGCTGTAACTTGGTGATTACAAAGACTTAATCCCCGTAATTATAACTTTGAAATAAACATGCTTTTGTAAATAGATTTGATAAAAAGAGAATGACTCACATTGCAGATTTAACACGGATATAGTCTAGTCTATGGATTAGCCTTGTTAACCTAATTTAAATAACAATGCACACAAAACTGGGTTAGTAATTAGTACAGCATTTACGATAACTCACGAGATCAAACCCTCACAACGAATGACAAAGTGCAATCACTTAAACATCCATCGGATTCACAACGAATGACAGAGTATTCCCCGAGTTCGGGTGGTACTCAAACATCCTGTCAGAATCACAACGAATGACAAAGGATAACCCTAATGTGGGCAACACTTAAACATCCATTGGATATATTGATCGATCGGACAATGAATCGTAATAGCGATCAAATTATTACCCTGTTTTGCGGCAGCACTTCGTGAATCGTGTGTGTTTTGTAGTAAACAGCGTCTAACTTTGTGTACGTAAAGAAATTTCTCGTCGAAACATGCAAACAGTTCTAGTCCCAAACCCCTGTATTTATAGCTTAAATTGGTACCTCCCGCGTGTCGCGACAGGGACACCTGATCCTGTCGCGTATCGCGAGGGAAGCCAAAGTAGGGTAGGGTAGGCTTGTCACTGGTATAGGCCTGCTGAGTTGATGGATTTAAGGTTTACGTGTTTTAAAACTGTTTTCGAAGGATAATCGTTAAGTAGGGTTTATCCCCCCTGAGTTTTAGGGGCCCTAATCCTGCTTCTAAAAATTCTGAAAATTTTAGGGTTTGTGCAGAATCACTTGGGTGTCTCAATTAGGGTTTCCTATTGGGCAAATTAATTAAATAAATATGACTTTTGATGAGAGTTGTTACATTCTCCCTACCTTAATAAAATCTCGTCCTCGAGATTTACTGGAATAAATGAGGATACTTTCTCTTCATTTCTGATTCTAGTTCCCAAGTGTATTCAGCTCCTCTTTTTGAATCCCACTTGACTTTAACCAGAACTAGTCGCTTGTGCTTGAGAAATTTCACCTTTCGATCTTCTATCTGAAGAGGTTTCTCAACAAATTTTAACTTTTCGTTTATCTCTATATTTTGAAGAGGTACTACCATTGATTCGTCTGATAGACATTTCTTGAGATTGGATACATGAAATACATCATGTACTCCAGCTAACTCTTCTGGTAGTTGTAAACGATAAGCAACTGGTCCTATACGTTGGATCCCTGGAAATGGTCCTACGTATCTTGGACTTAGCTTTCCTTTCTTACCTAATCTAACAACTCCTTTCCAAGGAGAAACTTTCAACATTACTCTGTCTCCAACTTGGAATTCTAATGGCTTGCATCTATTGTCTGCATAACGCTTCTGGCGATCTCGAGCAGTCTTCAGCCTTTCCTTGATTTGTGTAATCTTGTCGGTCGTTTCTTGCACTATCTCCAGACCTGATAATTGACTTTCTCCTATTTCTGCCCAACATACTGGAGTTCTGCACTTTCTTCCATACAGTGCCTCGAATGGAGCAGTTTCAATACTTGAATGATAACTATTATTATAGGAGAATTCAATTAATGGTAAATGGTCGTCCCAATTTCCGCCAAAATCTATTACACATGCTCTGAGCATGTCTTCTAGAGTTTGGATTATCCTTTCACTTTGCCCGTCTGTTTGGGGATGATATGCAGTGCTTAGGTTTAGTCGAGTTCCCATTGCTTTCTGGAAACTTGTCCAGAAATGAGAAGTAAAACGACTATCCCTATCTGATACAATGGAAAGTGGAACTCCATGTAGAGATACGACTTCATCTACATACAACTTTGCCAATCTTTCCATGTTAAAGGTTTCTTTCATAGGTAAAAAGTGAGCTGATTTGGTTAATCGATCTACCATTACCCAAATTGCATCATTACCTTTTCTGGTTTTGGGTAACTTAGTAACAAAATCCATTGTTATAAGTTCCCATTTCCATACAGGCATTTCTAATTGTTGTAATAGACCTGAAGGTTTCTGGTGTTCTGCCTTAACTTGTGAACAAGTAAGACACTTAGAAACATATCTAGCTATATCCTTTTTCATGCCTATCCACCAGAAATTGTTTCTTAAATCTTGGTACATCTTATTGTTTCCTGGGTGTATGGTATACCTAGATTTATGAGCTTCCTCTAAAATCTTATTTCTTAATTCTCCTTGCTTTGGCACCCAAATTCTTTTCTTATGGAATCTCCAAATTCCATCATCTCCCTGTGCTAATTCTTTTATTCGTCCTTTCATTCCTTCAGCAACATCCTCTATTGCTGTTTCTTGAACATTTTTCAGTTGTTCCATTAGATCTAATTGTAGATTTAACCTAAGAGCACGAACTCGTCGTTGTTTTTCATGATACTTACGACTTAAGGCATCTGCAACTACATTTGCCTTTCCTTCGTGATACTGAATGTCACAGTCGTAATCACTTAGGATTTCCATCCATCTTCTTTGTCTCATGTTTAATTCTTTTTGCCCAAAAATATATTTTAAACTTTTATGGTCTGTATAGACAGTAAATTTACTTCCGTAAAGATAATGTCTCCAAATCTTAAGGGCAAAAATTACAGCTCCTAATTCTAAATCATGAGTTGTATAATTTTCTTCGTGCTTTTTCAATTGCCTTGAAGCATACGCAATTACTTTCTTGCGTTGCATTAGCACACATCCTAATCCTAGTTTTGAAGCATCACAGTAAACTTTAAAATCTTCAGTCCCTTCTGGTAAAGCTAGGATTGGAGCATTTGTTAATTTCTGCTTCAATATTCTAAAGGCTTCTTCTTGTTTAGGTCCCCATTCAAACTTAATGGCTTTACATGTTAGCTTAGTTAATGGTACAGCTATCTTAGAAAAATCCTTAATAAACCGTCTATAGTAGCCAGCTAAACCTATAAAACTTCTAATTTCCATTGCAGTTTGTGGAACCTTACAATTGGTAATTGCCTCTATCTTTGCAGGATCTACATGAATACCTTCGTGATTCACCATGTGTCCTAAGAATTGCACTTCCTTTAGCCAAAATTCACACTTCGAGAATTTGGCGTACAGCTTTTCTTTTCTTAACAAAGTTAAGAGTGCATGCAAGTGCTCACAATGTTCTGTCTGACTTTTGGAATAAATAAGTATATCGTCTATAAAAACAATTACAAATTTATCCAAATACGGTTTACAGATTCTATTCATCATCTCCATGAATGCTGCAGGTGCATTCGTTAACCCGAAGGGCATGACTGTAAACTCTTAATGACCATAGCTAGTTCTGAAAGCAGTTTTAGGTATATCCTCTTCTTGTACCTTCAATTGATGATATCCGGAGCGTAAATCTATCTTAGAAAAATATCTAGCTCCTTGAAGTTGATCGAATAGATCATCAATCCTAGGTAATGGGTATCGATTCTTAATTGTAATCTTATTCAGTTCTCTATAATCAATACACATTCTCATCGAACCATCCTTTTTCTTTACAAACAACACTGGTGCTCCCCAAGGGGATGAGCTAGGTTGTATGAATCCTTTACTTAGTAATTCATCTAATTGTGTTTTCAGTTCTAACATTTCGGTAGGAGCTAACCGATAAGGTGCTTTAGCTATCGGTGTAGTTCCAGGAATTAGATGAATCCTAAATTCTACCTCCCTATCTGGTGGTAACCCTGGTAACTCTTCTGGGAATATATCTGAGTATTCTGAGACTACAGGAATCTCCTTAAGTTCTTTGTTCTTAGTATTAATGATTACAGAAATCATATATACTATTCCTTGCTTTCGTTCATAACTAGCAATTTTCATTACTGATATGAACTTCATGGGCTTACGTGGTTTATCTCCTGTAATCGTGATTACTTCTCCAATAGGTGCCTGAATTTCTACAGAATTCTTATCACAAAGGATTCGAGCATGTTTGGCTATTAACCAATCCATTCCTAACACAATATCAAATTCAGCTAATTTCATAGGTAACAGATTTGCAGAAAATTTATGACCTGAAAGTTCTATTTCTACTTTTTGCAAAACCTGATCTATTTTAACTGAATTCACATCTGCGGTTTCGACTGTAAAAATCTGTCTAATGTTGGTTAAAGGTAACTTAAGAGCTTGACAGAATAAAGTATTAATAAAACTTTGGTTTGCACCAGAGTCAAATAATACTTTTGCGTATACGTTGTGAACTAAGAACGTACCAGCTATCACATCTGGAATGAGTTCTGCTTCTTGAGTGGTTAGCTGGAATGCTCTGACATTCTTCTTAGTAGCTCCGTCGGTCGCCTTGGTTTTGTTGTCTGTAGGTTTGACCAATTTAGGATATTCTGTTTTGAAATGTCCAGCTTCTCCACAATTATAACAAATTGTGGATTTCTTCCTGCAGTTTTCTTCACGATGTCCTACAGTTTTGCAAAAATTGCAGGTTATATCGCATCTCCCATAATGTTTCTTTTTGCATTTCCTGCAGTATGATGGAGTTGAAGATTGCCCTAATCCTCTTCTCTTGAAGCTGTTATTATTACCCGTACGAAATCCTTAGGTAATTTTCTGAGCCAGTTCCTTCTTCCTGTTTTCATCTTGCGTGCGTATCAGTTCGTTAGTTAAGGTATTGGCTAATTCCACAGCATCGTCAATCGTACGAGGTCTCGCAACCTTAACAATGTTGCGGATTTCGCTAATTAATCCCCAAATGTAGCGGGAAATGAGTACCGGTTCTGGCGAAGCCAGTGTTGGTACCACCCTAGCATATTCGAAGAATGTCGAAGTATATCCTCGACAGTCCACATTAACCATCCGATGGTTTAGGAACTTATTTGCCATTTGATCTTTTTCATACTCGGGACAGAATTTTCTTTCTACAAGACTCTTGAATTCTTCCCAGTTCATGGCATAGGCCACAATCCTTCTTTTAGCTTGTAATACTGTGTTCCACCATTCTAATGCCCCTTCTTTAAAAAGATTGGAAGCATACATAACTTGATCTTCCTCAACACATTTACTTATACAATTACTGCCTCAGTTTTCTCTAACCAACGTAATGCTGCAATAGCCCCTTCGTTACCTGCAAACTCAGTTGGTTTACAGGCAAGGAATTCTTTGTAAGTGCAACCAGGTGTTGCAGCTTTCATTTTCTTGAAAATTGGGGCTTGCAGATCATTATTGTTATTAACATGATTTCCGCCTCCGTTTATACTGTTACTAAAATTGTCGCCTTGAGTACGTTTACTAGGAATGATTGATTGAGGTTTAACAGGTTTTTGAACAGCAGCAACAATTGCTGGAATAGCATTGGCTATTCCTTGTGCAACAATATCCTCTATATCTTGCCTATTTAACAATTGTTCTTCCTGAATTGGCTCAGATTGATTTACTTCATTTACTGGTTCATTATCAATGTTTGCCATCTGATAATTAATTTATAAATAAATAATTAGTATAAAAGAATTAATCCAATGTCACAATTAACTGCACATAATCACGGAAACGAATATACAAACAAAATTGTAAATTTTCTAAAAATTCCATTTGTTTTATAGGTTCTATCATGCTTCTATATACAACCGTTTTATGGGTTATTTCACACATACTGACTAGTATTACTGTTATTATACAAATACAGACTCATGACCCACTTCTCTCTCGTCATTTGTTTTCCTAAAAACGAAGCTCCCTTTCATCATATTTCCAGGCAATTTGTCCTCCTATCTCTCGGATCCTATTCCCAGCATCCATCAGCTCTTCACCAAAATGGCGAAGTTCAGCCATATTCTCGTTACTCATCGGTGGATTTGGTAAAGGTTCTGGATCAAATTGCGGAAGAAAGGTATAAGGACTATTGACAATGTTTTGGAATTGCCAATCATTTGTCCACCATTCGTCCATTCCCAGAGGTTGGGTATGGATTATTGGTTCTGGGATTGCTGGTGCAAGATTTATAGGGATTTGGGTTTCAATAGAACTATTAAAAACATTTGTATTGACAGGCTGAATAGTATCACAGCTTGCCAATATAAAATCTAATTCTTCCTGAAATGTCATTTCTTGGTTTCATTTAGAGCTTTCTCCAATTTCCATCTGAGTTTGTCTAGTACCTTTTCCAACCTCTGTTTCTATTTCCTTAGAATATTCCTCAAATTGTATTCCCATTTGCCTAGATTCTTCCCTGACTTCAGTCTCCAATTCCGGCTGTCTAGAACTTTCCCCGGTTTCAATTTCTTTTCCTTTTTCTAAGGGATTATTTATTTTAGGAAGTCTCTTAACTGGCTTTTTCCTACGTATACGACTCCCCCACACGTATCTCCTTCTTTTCTTTGGTTTTGGCTTTTCCAGAGGTGGAGCATTAAATTCTATTGGTTGTTCCACATCAGGAAAGTATCCAGTAAATTCTTTGGAAACTTCTATGTTTACGGGGTAAAGGTTGAGATTCTCTAGGGCTCCAGATAATTCATTCATGCTGTTTTAACATATATGTAAAAATAATTAATAATCTTCACATATTATTGCATACCATATAACTTACAAAACAACTAAAATTTAAAACATACTATGTTTTATTGTAAATTTATTTATTTACTGGATAGATTTTCTAGCTTGTGGATAGTATGGTTTGCTAAAACTGAAACAAGTTATTTAAAGATCTGCGTTTACTGCTACTGTAGCTAGCATATATAGATCTGCCCATTTTTCGTCTAAATTGTCTTCCCATGGTGATTTACTGATTAATTCCTGAGTTTCCTGTTTAACTTTCTTCTCTCTGGCTTTCTTTATTTTCTCTTTACTTTTCCTAATAATCAGACTTCTTTTACTAGGAGAAAGTGGTTCCTCATATTGTGCTTTTCGCACAAATATTCCTTCTTCAGGAGTTTGGGATGAACTTCCTTTTTCATTTGATGACCTATCTAATTTAAGATAGATGTTGGAAAGCTTTTGCTTACCCATACTGTAACTAACAAATAGTCAGTTAATAAAACACATAATCATATAAAAGTAATCAGGAAAAATTAAGTATTTCTAAATACTTAATTAGCTTAACTCAGTGGCTCTGATACCACCTTATTTCTGTCACGGCCCCCGACCCGGTTTGACCCATTTCAGGAGCCGCGGGACAGAAATCCCGTGGTATTTATTTAATTGAGTTTAACAGCGAAAGTTTATCATCAGGATCTTTTTCAAGCTAAAATTTTCCCAATTATTTTATTTCACAATTTGGGATAAAACCCCAGTAATTTACAATACTATGATTTCACGGAGAAATCTTTATTTTACAAAACATATTTCTTTATTTTAATAGGAGCCACTTTCTTAAGCTTGCAGTGCTTCCCGGCACTTTTCCTGGATTACAACAGATCACCTGAAACATGTTTGAAAAAGGTTTTGTCAGCGGAAAATACTGAGTGAATCATTCTATTTAATAAAACAGATTTGTTTGTTATAATTTACAGTATTAAGGGTGATTACATTGTTTCTATATCAAACCAACTACCCACGGTATTTGTCACTCGACCGGATCTGTGACTATGGTCATATCCCCCATTGGCTGCCCCAATGGTGACGATTATCAAGTAATGTATACAAAACCCCACATACCGGCTGTAACTTGGTGATTACAAAGACTTAATCCCCGTAATTATAACTTTGAAATAAACATGCTTTTGTAAATAGATTTGATAAAAAGAGAATGACTCACATTGCAGATTTAACACGGATATAGTCTAGTCTATGGATTAGCCTTGTTAACCTAATTTAAATAACAATGCACACAAAACTGGGTTAGTAATCAGTACAGCATTTACGATAACTCACGAGATCAAACCCTCACAACGAATGACAAAGTGCAATCACTTAAACATCCATCGGATTCACAACGAATGACAGAGTATTCCTCGAGTTCGGGTGGTACTCAAACATCCTGTCGGAATCACAATGAATGACAAAGGATAACCCTAATGTGGGCAGCACTTAAACATCCATTGGATATATTGATCGATCGGACAATGAATCGTAATAGCGATCGAATTATTACCCTGTTTTGCGGCAGCACTTCGTGAATCGTGTGTGTTTTGTAGTAAACAGCGTCTAACTTTGTGTACGTAAAGAAATTTCTCGTCGAAACATGCAAACAGTTCTAGTCCCAAGCCCCTGTATTTATAGCTTAAATTGGTACCTCCCGCGTGTCGCGACAGGGACACCTGATCCTGTCGCATATCGCGAGGGAAGCCAAAGTAGGCTAGGGTAGGCTTGTCACTGGTATAGGCCTGCTGAGTTGATGGATTTAAGGTTTACGTGTTTTAAAACTGTTTTCGAAGGATAATCGTTAAGTAGGGTTTATCCCCCCTGAGTTTTAGGGGCCCTAATCCTGCTTCTAAAAATTCTGAAAATTTTAGGGTTTGTGCAGAATCACTTAGGTGTCTCAATTAGGGTTTCCTATTGGGCAAATTAATTAAATAAATATGACTTTTGATGAGAGTTGTTACATTGTATTAGATTGAAAAAGAAAATCACTTTTAGGGTTTACAAGAGAAGTGTTTATATAGGACACCATGTTACACACTAGCCCCTATACTATAAATTCTTGTCTTCTTTCTGACACTCCCCCCAAGTTGAGTAGTGGGATCACCAATACTTAACTTGCTTAAGCAGCTACTAAACGCGTTTCCGTTGACAGCTTTTGTAAGAATATCTGCGAGTTGATCTTTAGATGGCACATATGGGAGCTCTATGATTTTTTCCTCCAGTTTCTCCTTGATGAAATGGCGATCTACCTCCACATCTTTCGTTCGATCATGCTGAACTGGGTTTTCTGAAATCTGAATTGCAGTCGTATTGTCACACATAATTTTGCTTGGTTCCCTTTGAGAGAAGCCGATGTCTTCTAGTAGCTTCCTGATCCAAAGAACTTCGCTTAACCCCCGAGCTATACCTCTAAATTCTGCTTCTGCACTCGACAGAGCAACCACATTTTGCTTCTTACTTCTCCAGGTAACCAGGTTTCCACCGACTAAGGAGAAATATCCTGATGTTGATCGTCGGTTTCCTTTATCTCCAGCCCAGTCTGCATCAGTGTAGAGCTCAACATTTAAACGTCCATTTGTTTTGAACAACACTCCATGGCCTGCGGTCCCCTTGAGATACCTTAAAATTCTTTAAGCTGCTTCCATGTGGGCAACTTGTGGTTGGTGCATGAACTGACTTACTACTCCAACAGCATAAGCTATATCAGGCCGAGTGTGAGAGAGATAAATTAACTTGCCCACGAGCCGTTGATACCTTTCTTTGTCTGCAAGCTCTCCATTAAGTTCCATGTGAAGGTTGTGATTCACCACAATTGGAGTATCCGCCGGTTTACAATCAATCAGCCCGGTTTCTGCCAGGAGATCAAGGACATACTTCTTTTGGCAGATGAAGATTCCCCATTTAGACCTGAGGACTTCTATTCCGAGGAAATACTTGAGATTCCCAAGGTTTTTCATTTCAAATTTTGAGAACAGATTCTTTTTCAGCCGTGTTATTTCTTCTTCATCGTTTCCGGTAATAATCATGTCATCTACATATATGATCAAGCATGTTACAAGACCATTTCTTTTCGTGAGAAACAGGGTATAATCAGCATTACTTTGGTGATACCCATATTCTTTCATGGCCAAAGTGAACTTTCCAAACCATGCCCGAGGAGACTGTTTCAGCCCGTATAAAGACTTTTTCAACCGACAGACTTCTCCTTCTTTAAAACCCGCTCCAAAACCTGGGGGTGCTTCCATGTAGACTTCTTCCCTTAGGTCTCCATGGAGAAACGCGTTTGTAACATCGAATTGGTGGAGAGGCCAATTCTTATTGGCTGCCATAGAGAAGAGGACTCTGATGGTGTCCATTTTTACAACTGGAGAAAAGGTCTTAGAGTAATCGATCCCATACGTCTGAGTTTAACCCTTGGCTACAAGCCGTGCTTTGTATCTCCCAATGGAACCATCTGGTTTATATTTGATTGAATACACCCACCGGCATCCAACTGTTTTCTTTCCTTTAGGAAGGCTGCACTTTTCCCATGTGTTGTTTTTCATAAGAGCATGCATCTCCGTTTCCATTGCTTCTTTCCAGTTCCTCTGACTTTGGGCTTCCTTTACGGAATTAGGTATTTGTTCGGAGTATAGAGAGGTAACAAATGCTTTCGCAGTGTTAGATAAGTTCTCGTCGGTCGTATTAGCTACAGGATACCTTGAAGTTCTGGTTTCCCTTTCTGGGGAGTACCGTTTTGGAGGAACCCCTCTATTGGCTCTCAGAGGTAAAACATATGTTCCCGGTGTTGTTCCAGAGCCTCCATCATGTTGTTTGTTAGATTCGACTTCCCTTTGGGCTTCGTTGTTTTGTTCAGCGATCTCCACCTGTTCCATTACCTCAGGACTTCCATGATTATTAGGATCCGATTCAATCACATTTCCAAGATTTTGAGAGTCAATAGTTTGAGAGTCACTTACCTCGGACACCAATCTGGGTGATTCTTGGGTGAGACTTTCGACAGGCTCAGTATGTGTGGATGTATGAGATGACTCGTCTTCGCTCACGGATGGAATCCACTTCAACCATCTCAGTGAGTCCTCATGCTCTATCTCCCCCTGACCACTAAGATGGGACTGATAGTAATATTCTGTTTCAAGAAAATCACAGTGGACAGTGGTAATTACGCGACGTCGTAATGGATTATAGCATCTGTATCCCTTCTGATTCACCCCATAACCAACAAAGACACATTTCTCGGCGCATGGGTCAAGTTTGGATCGTTCAGTTTTGGGTATATGGGGAAAGG
This sequence comes from Helianthus tuberosus, assembly GCA_030545235.1. Lineage (NCBI taxonomy): Eukaryota > Viridiplantae > Streptophyta > Magnoliopsida > Asterales > Asteraceae > Helianthus > Helianthus tuberosus. The sequence continues at coordinate 19,560,494 of CM060366.1, read as the reverse complement.
CTGTACACCCAAAGACTCGAGGTGGTAGGGTATATGGTGGAGGTAGTTTAGTGAATGTAGATAAGGTATCTAGGGGAGTCTTTAGATCAAGTGCTTTGGTTGGTAAACGGTTAAGGAGATACACAGCTGTATTTATAGCTTCGGGCCAAAAAGACTTAGGAACTTTGGATTCAAGCATAAGTGTTCTGGCCATTTCTACCAGAATGCCATTTTTCCGCTCAACTACACCATTCTGTTCTGGGTGTTTTGGGCACGTGGTTTGGTGGATCATTCCCTTCTCTTGAATAAATTGTTTCATGGAGTTATTAACATACTCCCCTCCATTGTCAGATCGTAAGATCTGAATGTTGGTTTTGAATTGAGTTTGGACCATGGTGTAAAACAGTCTGAATTTGTCAAAGACTTCAGATTTGTTTTTTAAAAAATACACCCATGTCATACGGGTACAATCATCAACAAATAGTAGAAAAAACCAGAAATTCTGACCTCCATTAGTTTCAGCTGGGCCCCAAACATCTGAATGTATTAGGGAAAACGGTTCACCGACCCTGGTGTTACTTGGTCTGAATGGTTTCTTATGGCTTTTGGCTAAGACACATGTTTCACAGTCTAATGTGATGTTGGACGGGAAGAGTACGGGAAGTAAAACTTGCAGATATCCTACGGAAGGATGCCCTAAGCGTCTATGCCAAAGCCATGCTTCTCTACTCTTTGTTCCGTGAGCAAGCATTGCGGTCCCTGACTGAGTCACCTCATCCACATAGTATAAGCCCTGTCGTTCAGTACCACGCCCAATTATCTTTCCAGTTCTGATGTCCTGTAAAATACAAAAATGAGGATGCATTAGAACTGTGCAGTTGAGTTCCTTTGTAACATGACTTATTGATAACAACTTGTGTGTTAACGAAGGAACATATAAACAGTTTGTCAGTCTCAGATTGGGAGATAGTTCAACAGTTCCTCCTCCCTTTACTAAGACATTTTCGCCATTTGCCGTTTTGATGTGGGTTCTGTTTGGTCTCTTTGTAGAGACGAAGTCCGATGGTTCGTACGTCATCGTATCACTGGCTCCACAATCAAAGATCCAAGGACTAACTTGATCACTACTTTTCTGTGTTGTTAAGTAGGCTTCTCCACTTGTTGATGGATAGTCTTTCAATAACCCATAGTTCCTTTGATTAACCATCGATAAAACTGAATCTAATTGTATTAAATCAAATTTCAATGAATTAATACCCTCTCCCACTTATCGAAAATCTAATTGGACTAACCACTTTTGTATCAAATTTTAAATCAAGATCACTGACAAATTCCTTCTTTCAAAACCCACTAACAAATTATAGAATATGTTGGGCCGAAAATCTTTTAAATTGATTGAGCTGTCACCTCTTTTTAATTGGACCAAACTTCACGTGATAATCTTTCAATATCCACTAACAAATTATAGAATATGTTGGGAATTCTTTGTTGAAGGTAAGGTTCGTCAAGGTAAGGTTCGTTGAAGGTAAGGTTCGTGAAGGTAAGGTTCGTCTGGCATCAAGGTTCGTGAAAGTAAGGTTCGTCGGGATGAGGAATTGACGAAGAACCTTTATGGTTCTTCGTTGAGTACTGTTAGGGTTTGCTGACAACAAGAACGTGGCGGCAGCGACACTGGATGTGACGGTCACGGCTGCCGGAGATTAGGTTTCTGACGTTGGCGGCTGTTGCTGTTGTTGTTTGATACGGATTGGAGATACGAATTGGCTGTTGCTGTTGTTGTTTTGATACGGTTTGATGTTTGATTTTGGTTTTGGTTTTGTTTGAGATAGATTGAAGATGACGAATCAAAAGGCTCACTAATCAGAAACACTGCTCTGATACCATGTAAGACGGTATAGAGAAAAACAGGGGCTTGTATTAGATTGAAAAAGAAAATCACTTTTAGGGTTTACAAGAGAAGTGTTTATATAGGACACCATGTTACACACTAGCCCCTATACTATAAATTCTTGTCTTCTTTCTGACAATATCATCATCATTCATGGCAGTAACAAGACGGGAAAACAATAAAATTCACCATTGAAATCTTCAATATTTGTTTTAGAGCTTAATGATAACTTTTGAACAGCCCATATCTTATATCATATAACAGCAAAGTCCTTATACTGAGATACATGAATAGCAAACACTATTGAAACAATCCTTATCTCTTTCTTATTTAAGTAACACCTTATAGTTAAACATAGATGATCCAGATGTTGGATCTAATTAGGTCTCTTTCTCAGAGATCCGAACATGAAATCCATTAGGAAATTGTAAACCTGGAGTTCGTACAATATCTCCTCCTTTGATTGGTTGCCACCTGAGATTGGAAACGAAAAACAAGTTAAATATATCTTTTTAATTCTTTTTCTACAGCATCAATATATTCTGATTTATCTTAACTGATATTTGGTCACTAGGCAATGAAGAAAGATAGCAATTTGAAGTTTAGCAAAATCCGCTCCAACACAAAACCTCTGGCCACCTCCAAAAGCCATAAAAGTCTTGGATGCACTTTTCAAATCCATATCCTGCTTGAAAGTTGTGATATGGTTTAAGATTTCACAATAATTTTGAGTTTTATTACCATTTCTTTGTTGTGAGATGTATGAGATTAAACAGAATTACCTCCCATCGCCATGGATTGAAGTCGAGTGGATCCTTATAGTTGACAAGATCTAAATGGACAGCAGGGGGACACACCATTACCGCCCAGCCAGATGGGATAGTATACTCTGCATTAAGGCAGTTTCTATATCATGTACTCCTGTGAATCTTACTATATCTTAAAATTTATGTGCCATATATTGTAGTTACCTTTAAACTTGATATCTTTTTTTGCTTTTCTGAACAGTACTGGAACTATGCTCGCCAGCCTGAGTGTTTCATTGATAACCTGTAAGCCATTTAGTTAGTTCATATTAGGGTACATGTGCATTCAGGCAACTTATATCCTTTTACTTTTAATATTCCTTGGCTTCTTCCGTCCTACATTGGTCCGAATTATATAAATTGGCTTCCATTACACTCTGTAAAATGTCTATAGCCCCCCCCCCCCCCCCCCCCCAACAACCGAAAAAGAAAAAAAAAACTGCCAACTCTATTACAGTGTTACCTGTTCCCCAGCCTAAAAAGGAACAGTTCAAAAGCGCCAAACCAAACAGGCATAAAGTCTGGTGGCCGGTCATGAAAACATTGCGAAAAAGCATTCGTGGGACAAACATGATCTGGCCCGAGTTTTGATCCCTTACCTAACCTCTACATCATGCACTTTTTACTTTCACTACTAATCATTAACATGGGATTATCTTCCCATGCACTACAAGAACAGGCCACCTTTAGCGGCGACAGGTGTTCTTCCCATGTAAGTCCAACCTGAAAGGTAAATCTCATCGACTTATATTCTTCCCATGTAAGTCCAGCCTTCGGGTTTTCGCGCTGTCTTAGGATTTTCTGGTGTTCTTCCTGCATTAAATAACATGCATGTTAAATGTGTAACGTCGTTTTAGGGATTTTACACTCTTTACATACCGTTAATTCCTTCAATGCCCGAGGGTTATGTGTTAGAAACTTGATTGCAACTGTTATCGCTTGGGAAGTGGTTTCAAAGTTGGCAAACAATAGCGCAAACATCAAATCCAAAGCAGTTGCTTCTGTAAGCATTGTATCATTTTGCTTGAGTTCATCAAGAACATAATCAAAGAAATCATTTTTGACTTTATTTGGCTTAGCCCGTCTTTCTTCTAGCATGTTCTTTAGCTTCATAATCATCTTCTTTCTTCCCTGTTTAAAGATCAAGAATGAGGTCTTGGGTTCTCTCTAAGATCCCATTACATCTCTCATTACAGGTGGAAAAATATATAACATGTTAATACTAGGGTCAGAGCTTAATTGGTGAAATTGGGTTGGTCTGAACAATAAAAGTTTTTCTCACATGTTTCTTGAATTTCATGGTTATAGTTGATGCGTTAAATATCCAGTAATGCAATCTGGATATTATACTCTACATGTCAAGAAAAACTTTCAGAGTCGGGGGTCTATGCGGAAGCAACCTCTTTGTCCTCATGAGATAGAGGAAACGTTTGTCCCCGTCATACCCTCCCCAGACCCTAACAATAACTTGTCAAATTCGGTCCCTGAGTTCAACGACTTGTGACTTGTTTAAACCCATCATGATTCACCACCTTGAGGATCCATACGGTTCAACCCTACCAGACTTGTTAGAGTCGGGATTATGCCCAACAAATATTAATACCAAGAGGCTTGTATTGGTATTAAGAAGCATAGTAAAGATGTTCTCCTTTAACTAGTTGAGGGTTCGTCTAGTCCCATATGGATACTGGTGTAGATTTAGGAGTATGTTTGTGTGAGTAGCCATTCTAATAATATGATTATTTTTTCATTAGTAAATGATAAGCTGGCATGTTTATTGGATAAATCATTTGTTTACCTGTAGACACTTGTAATAAGCAGTTCCAGGTATCTCCAAAGGGAACGAAATTAATCCTCGAATAAAAGCTTCAAAATTATCCCTTAAATTCTCAGATGACTTTTCTGGATCATAACTTATCAGTTTTTTCCCCATGAATTCAAAGACCATCTGATTAAACACCAAAATAGTACCATAAACATACATGAGTTAATAACTTGTCACTGAATAAAAATACTTACATTTCCAATTGAGGTTTTCAACTCCACTGTTTCTTGGCTAGCCCACGCCTCTAAATTTCTTGTTGCTACACTTTCAACTTCAGAAAACATCTTTTTAAGGCTTTCGGGACCGACTACAGATAGCACCATGTTCTTGAGATACTTATGTAAGCTCCCATGCAAAGAAGATATATTTTGGTTCCCAAATATCCTTCTGAAGCTTGGTGGGTACCAACTTTCGAAGGATTGACCTTCTTGTTGGAAAACCATATAACTAAGTTCCGAATCAGTTGATACTATAACTTGCAACCCAACCAAACTAGTTCGAAATATAGGCCCGTATCTGAAATTTAAAGTTAATGCTAAGATTTGGGTCATAAAACTATATATTATGGTTAATATATTCGTGTCTAGAAGTAATGACTTATGGATGCATATTATTAAAGCTATAAATGGAGAAAAGTTGGGGTCATTGATGGGATGGAGTCCGGTAATTCAACGCAAGTGGCAGAGTAACAAGGGGTAACCCCCGTTGCCCCTTGACGCTCCGGTGATAGTGTAAATTTTGGAAAAATTTGACGTTTTTTCGATTTCGTTGCCCCTTTAGAAAAGAAAATTTTGAAACCTTCCCCCTTGACGTTTTTTCTAGATCACCACCGTTCAACGGAGTGTGGAATTGTTCTTGTAGGCTGTTGAACAATAAAGCTATTGCTTCCTAGTCTATTGTAAAGAAAAAAGTGGGTATGTGGAATCGTATTATAAATTCTTTTGGAAAGATCCGTGGTTGGGTGATGAAATGTTGAGTGTGACATTTTCAAGACTTTATCTTTTAAAATCGCAGAGTGACAATATATTTAGTTAGCTCGAGGTATGGGGTAGATGGGTCATGGGTTGAGGTGGTCTTGGCGTCTGGCTTGTTAGGGGAGAGAGATGGATCAATTGAATCATATGATGCAGCTTCTAAATGATTTGAGGCTCAATTCGGAAGAAGATAGGTGGGTGTGGGACTTTGATGCGGAGGAGTCATTTTCGACGTAGGCTCATTGATAGTATGCCATTACCAGATAGGCCTAGGTGGAATTATAAGGCTATGCGGTACGGGGTTTGTCCCTGCCCCGTCCCGGTACGGTGCCGCCCCCTCTCCATTTCATGCCCTCCGTCGCCGGTCCAGCTTCGTCGCCAACGTCGGGATCTCGAGGTTTAGGATGGTCCTCCCCCTCTCTCATACACCAATAAACCCCCAAATCCAAAATCAAACCCTTCTCCCAAATCCAAAATCAAACCCTTTGAGAGAGCGTGAGAGAGAGTCACGAGATAGTGAGGAAGAGTCGGCCGACCTCCGACAGCCAGTGGGGTAGCAGCTTAAATGGTGGTGATGACATTCGAAGATGGCGGAGGCGTTGTCTCGGTGGCACCGATTGACTGAGTTGATGATGGTGATGGGGAAGGGTGGTAGTGGTTGAGAAGATGGTGGTGGAGCCGACGACAGCAGCGGCCGCTGGAGCTCCGGCTCATGACCCGTAGCAGCGGCGGCAAGCATTTAACAGAAACCCTCGGTCAGCATATGTTATCTTTGATAATTTATATTTTGTAATTCTTGGCTAAAGATAGATAATTGTTAAATGAAAGCTCATGGTTTTTCCTTTTGGCCGATTGTTGTTATAAACTCTTTGTGGGTGTGATTAAGAACCAAAATTGGGGTTTTTTATGTTGGTTGATCAGATGCAAAGCATCAATCTTGTTGTTGATTTGTGGGGTAGGATAAATTAAAAAGTAGATAAATTTAAAAAAAATTAAGATGGTGGGGTAGGATCATCCTCCAATTTCCAGTGTTTTACCATGGCGGATCATCATCCTCTAAGGGACTATGATGTGGCGCCTACGTGGCGGATCATCCTCTAAGGGAGGACCATCACCATACTGCATAGCCTAATGTTCCCGTTAAGGTAAACATTATGGGTTAGCGTGTTTTATTGAATCAGTTGCCAATCGGACCAAACTTAGGGAATCAAGGTACTGACATCTCAAGTGTGCTTTGTTCGGTTTGTGAGTCAGCGGAGGAGATTGTGGATCACTTATTTGGTTCTTGTGTCTAAGTTGCTCGAGTGTGGGTACTGGTTTTCAGTTGGCTTCATATTTTGGTGCGTGGTACTTTTTTTTTTTTTGGTAAAACGTGGTACTTTATTTGAACGGCAAGGAACAACATGGCAACCACCGTGATACCGGACGTTGTGGTCAAGCTCGACTACTCGACCGCCGCCAGCCCTTTGGCTCTCTCAGATGCGCAGAAACGACCTCCACCCGCCCGAAAGCACGACAGTGGAATAATCGGTAAAATATCGCCTCCCATCCAAGACGAACCGGCGCCACCCGTTTTCGCCCTTCACCTGGATGCGGTAGAAAATAATGGGGAGAGTGGGAGTCGAACTTGGGTCACAAAAAACACCAAGTCTTTCCCCAACCACTCCACCACTGGTGCATGGTACTATCCTTATAGTTTGGTGTGTCATTTGGAGGTTCCGTAACGACACAGTATTTGATATTAAGAATCGGCTTAAATGTAGCATTTTTATGCTATTCTTATGTTTTCTTTCTTGTGGAATGTGAACGGACAGTTAACATGTAGCATTTTTATGCTATTCTTATGTTTTCTTTCTTGTGGAATGTGAACAGAACATGTAGCATTTTTATGCTATTCTTATGTTTTCTTTCTTGTGGAATGTGAACAGAAATAGAACAATTAACATTAGCTAGACGGTAATCTGGGCAGGCTCCATAGGTTTGGCAATCTAGACAAGGGTTTAGGGCCACCAAAAAATAAGGGTCTTCAAGTTTTTAGAAAGTTTTTATATATATTATATGTAGGATAAAGATCAAATGCAAATAAAGTTAACGTACAAAACGTACGAATTGAAGGAAAAGATAAAAAAGTACGGTGTCATTTTTGTAATTATCAGTAACTATCAAAATTACTCTACAAGAGTAATTTTGATCTTTTGTAGAATAATTTTGTAAAATGTTCTTGTAGAGTAATTTTGTTCTTGTAGGGTAACGAGTTTACGCAAACCCGCACGTTGCGGCGGGACGTTGTGTGTAATTTCTTATTTGTTAGCCTTAAACCAAAAAGCCTCTATTGGAAGTTGGAATATAATTTAAACAAATTTTGCGTAGTAAGAGTTTTTATGTAGGTAGATCCCGCTTGAGATGTTCCTATCATTTGAATAAATGGTTTACGAATATTTCTACTATTATTATATGAGATGCGAAAACCCAATTCAAATTTGACACCTTAGGTACAATCCAAATTAACCAATAATATTTTACCTATTTGTTAGTATCATCACCATTAACACATTCGTCAATTTATTTGAAAACATTGATAAGCAACATATGCGCTTAATTTTATCAGGAAAGTGATTAAAAGAATTAATGATGGAGTTTTACAAAAAAAAAAAAAGTATATTCATAAGCGAATTATATTTTAAGTAAAACTAAGTTTCAGTGATCACTTGTGCAATTGTAAGTTGTGTTTTGAGTTTCAAAAAAGTAGGTTCATAAGTGAATTATATTTTAAGAAAAACATAGATAAAAGTTAATTAAAATAGTCACCGTGTTCATTAGATCTTTGGGTATAGCCCACTGGTCAGTGGCAATGAAGATAGTTCTGGTCCGACTGAAAGGTCACCGGTTCGATCCGAGCCCAACACGAGTTTTACATACAGTTACTCCAGAGAGTCTCGGCTCTTGTGGAGGCTGGAAACTTTCTCGTGGAATGCTTAGCCACACTTGTATCAGTTTGTGGGCACGGTTAAGACACCATGCTGGTACGAGTGGGGTGACAAGGCCTATCATGTCGACTGGTAGGTGCGGTCCTCTATCGTCTGTTGCAGTAACGATCGCCATTCAAAAAAAAAATTAACAAATAATATTTTCAATAAGATTTAAAAACTAAAGTAAAGAAGTTAATTACCTTTAACAAAAAGCCTCATTTCCTATCAAGAAGTAAAATAAAAATTGGTAACATTTGTATAAAGTTTTCCACATTATATTATATAACTATATTATACAAATGCCATTATTATGTATGGGGGCCGGCTAGGCCCGGCTAGGACCGGCGCCGGTCCCCCACACCGCCCCCTGAGGGTCGGCTCGGCCCAAACGGCTCCCCACCGCCGAATGAGACGTGGCCCCACTTCAAAAATCTAGCCGTTTGTAACGGCACTTTTCTTAAAAAAAAAATCATTTTTCAATTTAAATACCCACTATCTCATCCTTTTTTATACAATTCTATCATATTCTACTTCCATTCTTCTCCAATTCTCTTCTTTTTTATAAAAAACACTCCATATTTTTTATACCTTTTTCTCTAATCATGCATCCTTTCAACCCAAACAACCCCAACCCGAATAATTACAACCCGAACCAACCTAACTTTTTTTCGACCCCCGCTTACACTCCGAGTATGGATCAATCGTGGGGGGCTCCGCAATTTCCTTTTTCGGGTTTCCAACAAACACCCAACGCATTCTCACAAATGTCTCAAGTTCAACAACTCCAACAATACCAAGCGCTACAACAAATCATGCAACGCAACTCGTTTGAACAACTCCAATCGCAACCGCCAACTTCCCAACCGGTTCAACTTGACGATGATGATGATGAAGAAGTCGTCCCCGAATCGCCACCGCAAGAGCTCAACCGAAAAAAAAAACAAGGGGAAGGGGAAGAAGGTTGAAAACGTACCCGAAACCGCGCCAAAAAGCGGTTCGAGAAAACCGGGGAGACCTTGGACGAAAGTAGAGAAGGAGGCGCTAGCAATGGCGTTTTCTAAGTCCTCTACTAACCCGATAGTCGGTATGAACCAAAGTTTAAATTTTTAATTTAAATTTTAAAAGTTTTAAATTTTTATTTTTACTAATGCATTATTTTTTAAAATTTAGGGAACAATCAAACGGGTGATAGTTTTTGGAAGAAGGCAACGGCTAAATTTCATGAGATTATGGAGCATAGCTCGGATCGTGATGTAGAAGCCGTCTCGGGCAAGTGGCGTAAAATGAGCAAGATCATCAATAACTTTAACGCAATTTATAACCAAATTTACACTTGTCCTCCTAGCGGGAGTAACGAGACGGACATTCTTAACCTTGCTATCGCTAAGTGGGACTCTCAAAATGCAAAGCCTTTCCCGCACTTCCGAGCATGGAACGAAGTAAGGAAAGAACAAAAATGGAAGCCGATTCCAAATGAGGTAGCAACCGCCAAACGGACTAAAACTTCCGAGTCCGGAAGTTATAGTGCGGGAGGCTCCACCGGTCGTTGTCAAATCGACATAAACGACAACCCGGAAGATGACGAGGACGTGTTGCCCATTCACGAGTCGGAACGTCCCACCGGGAGGGACAAAGCAAAAAAAGAGGCGGCCGGAAAGCGCAAAGGGAGCGGCTCGAGTGGAGGGGGCGGCTCGGGTGGAGGGGGCGGCCCGAAGGCATCGGCGAAAATGGACGAGTTGATAAACGAATTCCGTTCGTTCAAAGAGTTCGCGGCCGAAAAATACACTCACAAGAAAACCGTGTCGGCCGACTATGCTCGAGCGGAGGATTTTAGGATCATGAGGTTGGATCTCGACTCGGTTCCGGAGGATGAACGCGAGGTTTATCGGAGGATGAAAGAAGAGGTGAAGAAAAAATGGACGTCGTAGGTTGTTTTTTTATTTTTAGGAAATGTAATTTTTTTTTTTTGGGTAATGTTTTTTTTTTTTTTTTAGGAAATGTAATTTTTTTTTATGTTATGAAGTGACTTTATTTATGTTGTTTTATGTTGTATTTTTTAACTTTTATAAATTTTTTATTAAGTTAATAAATTAAAAGTTAGAAAATTATAAAATAATAAGGTGGGGTAGCCTCATCCTCCATCCCCCTCAAATATGAAGGAGGCCCATCCCACACGAGCCGGTGACGTGGCGCTGACGTGGCGGCTCATCCCCTCTAAGCCCATCCTCTCCATACCCTTTAGTCTAAGTGTCTCACTTTCTACAACTTATTTATAACATACAAATAATATATCTATAGCAGTGTTGCAAAACAAAAAATTAGTCAAATCATGCATATCCATGGATTCACGCGGAGACATCATATCGAACCAACGATTAGTATGGATACATGTACAAAACTAACCTAAAGTAAAAATACATGGAAAGATTAAAAAAAAGCACAACATGCAAATTATATTTCTTTGCAGATTTCAACATAAACTAAAAAACCATTCAGTCTCCCCCGAATTATTAACACAAAAAAAAGTAACTTTCTTTTCAATTCAAAATCAATTCTATACAAAAACAAAACTAAAATTAAGAAGGATACAGACGTTGCATGACTGGGAAGAAATATATTTTCTCTTAATATATTTATTTCTTTTCTGTCTACTTTTTATCAATCAACTTTCACTTAATTAATATAATAAAAGCAAAACCATGACAAATATGATAAGTGTCTCTTTTGCCTAGAAGTAAAGATAATACCCCACTTTTACTCTCAAATATCTGACCATTTAAACCTCCGCTAACACGTCAAATTTACCAAGTAAACCCAATTTCTTAACAGATCTAACATGAATGTTGATCAAGGCGTATTAATTTTTTAAAAAGCGGCAAAAATAGAATTTGAATATGTTTGAATCAATTAACAAAGTGTAAAAACTATATGTGTTAAAAATCTAAACTCTGTATGATACCAAATTCAAAAAAGAAAAATATGGATACGCATGATAATGGTATGTAATTTAATCGTCTGATCGGAGTTGTAAACCATAATTGTGATTCAAGAAGCAAGAAAATCATAAACATGGAAACAACATATGCGAGAATTGATTGAAAGTAGTTAGAAACTGTTGCTGAGGATGTCGAACTAACGTCACTGAAGGATTCAACTGTATGTGAGAGATGGGTTGGGGTCGATGCGCTCCATATGTGGTAGACTGTATAAATGTAATGAGAGTTAACCAAAGAAGGCGAAATAGTAGAGAAAAGGGAAGAAGAAAATGACGTAAACAGAAGGAATATGTGGAGGAACAGGCGGTTGAAGATGATCATTAGATGAAGAAACAGAGGAGAGACGCAAAGACAGAAAACGGAATCGGGGGAGGGGTATCTGATGATTCGAATACACACGCTTTGTATAGATTTAGTGAGAGAATTGACAGTTGAAACTAATATATGCATCAAATAATCCAAATGTTGGATACATACTTACTGGTATTTATACTTATCCTAATTGACGGTTATACAATCGTTTTTACAGTTGCCAACGATTGAGATGGCAGCCAACTCGGAGTTGCACCGTTTGACATATTTTTTTTTTGAAAGGACACCGTTTGACATATGACTAGGGATGAGCAAACCCGACCGAATTTACCGGACCGGGTACTTTTTCGGTACCGACTTTTGACATTTTCGGTACCGGTTCGGTACGGTACCGGTTCGGTACCGGTATTTACCGGTTTTTACCCTCAAATACCGGTACCGTACCGGTACCGAACCGTACCGAACCGGGTATATTCGGTACCGGTACCGGTACCCACTTTTAGGGATTTTCGGTACCGGTTCGGTACCGGACGGTACCGAGCTCATCCCTACATATGACCCACCTATTTATACTATATAATAACGCTTTTTAGTGACACAATGATATAGAATAACTTTCACAATAAGATGTTTGATGCATAAGATTATTTCCAACACTTATTTGGTATTACGTGGCACAGGTTAAGTAGTGATGCCGTTAAAAGTTATTAAAGGAAGCGTTAAGTTGTTTTTGTAATGTTAATACAACATAATAGATAATATATTGTGAAAGGGTGTGTCTTAATATATGAAAGGGTGAAACTTTTTGAAGGGGTGTGTGTTACTAAAGGGTGTGACTTTTAAACAAATGAGACATACCCAAGTTGGTAATTGTATAACGGTATAATATAATATAATATAATATAATAATTTTTAACAAAGGGTAAAATGAAAGGGTATGAGTAAAATGAACTAAAGGGTATGACTTTTAAACAAATGACACATAACCCAAGTTGCTAATTGTATAAGGGTATAATTATCAAAATTACTCTGCATCAAAATTACTTTTACAAGTGAATCAAAATTACCCTGCAAGTTTATCAAACAACATACAATTCAAAATTACTATACAAATGATCCTGTAGAGTAATTTTGATATTTTGTAGAGTAATTTTGTAAAATAATCCTGTAGAGTCGTAATTTTGATCTTGTAGATGATGGAGAGTGTAAAACATGGATGTTCAAGTGATTATCTGACGTGGTTTAGCTTGTTTTATATGATTATATGCCTGGAATTAGCTTATTGCGAGTGATTGTATGTTTGCAGGCAAAACAAGTGAATTTGGTGAAGTTACGGAGTTTAATGATGAAGCGGAACATGTGATATTAATGAATGCGACCAGTGGAAGCATTTGGGAATGTTTCGGATCGAATAACTACTTGGAAACGAAAGAAATACGAAACATTGAAATTAAGGGATCTTTCGGTCATTATCGAAAAGTGAAACATAGGGTGATGGTCGAGCTTTATGAAAGGTTAAAGTCGAGGGGCTTATTTGTCATTATTCGAAAGTCAACATATGAAGGAAAAAGGAAATTGAAGGAGAGTCACGTGAATATTTAGGGACCCATCATCATAAATATTGATGGCAGACAAAGACTTTGGACATTTGAGGGATCATAATTTTATAAGAGAAACCATCAATTTATAATGACTATTATTCTAAAGAAGAGGAGAAATCATGGAGCCAATATTCACATAAAACAATCAGCGAACCTCATCACCTGTCCATCCTGGTCGTCGACTTTTGGGAGTCACGAAAATATGGGCAGCCATTGAGTATTATTATTTTTTCAATTCAAAAAGGATCTTGACTTCCAACCCATCATTGTTTGATAGCAGACAACACATTTTGGGCTCCCACTTTGTGGGCTTCATGGATCTCGATTGGCAGCAACATATATTGGGCCATTCATCTCGACAAGTGGGCAGCAATTAACAAAAGTTTTGGGGCTCTCAAAATCAAATATACTTCATCATCATCGAAGTATTGGAGCCGTATAACAACTTGGGGGTTCTCAAAATCACGATCATCATCATTCCAATTTCACTTACCGAATCAATCATGTTTTTATCATTCTTTGAAGCCATTGAGGATTGTTCGAGTATCATGAGCGGCTATATCTCTCGTGAACACTTCGGGTGAATGATTCTTGTGAGACACTTTTAATTCTAGTTTCTGTTTTGTATTGAGATTTGGATTTGTAGTCGGGTGACAGCCGACTATTTGCGTGATTATATAATTTGTGTGAAAGACAAATCCTGAGTCGCAGTCAGAGCTATAATTATGTTTTAAATCCAATTATGCTTTTGTTGATTGAATGCTTTCTATGTATGTTTGTTTTAATATTTATCTGATCAATTAATATTAAGATTTTGAACTGCATAGGTAATTGGTAGATGTGACAGATTTACTATTCAATCAATAGCATCCAATAAAATCAGAACTAGGTTACTAGTAATTATAGAATCAGAATCCCGGAGTGATCACCTTTTCTCATCATTGTTTATTACAACTCAATCTTTTTCTTAATTGCAACTTGTTTAATGTGTTTTTAGTTTCATATCAGTTTTATAATCATCAGCTAGTTTAGTAAAATTTACAAACAAAACGTGTAACACTAACCGCATGCTCCTCGTGGATTCGACACCCGACTTACCCTGTCTATAGGTAAAGTTATGTTATTTTGTTTTTGAGTGGCCCACGACAGCCTCATCAGTAGAGTAATTTTGTTAGCATTTAGTTATGAGGTTTAGCTTTATGGTTTAGTTTTTAGTTTGGGGGGGGGGGGGGGGTTAGGTTTTTTTTTTTAGGAGGGGGGGGGGGGGGATTATCAGTTTTATAATCATCAGCTAGTTTAGTAAAATTTACAAACAAAACGTGTAACACTAACCACATGCTCCTCGTGGATTCGACACCCGACTTACCCTGTCTATAGGTAAAGTTAGGTTATTTTGTTTTTGAGTGGCCCACGACAGCCTCATCAGTAGAGTAATTTTGTTAGCATTTAGTTATGAGGTTTAGCTTTATGGTTTAGTTTTTAGTTTGGGGGGGGGGGGGGTTAGGTTTTTGGGGGGTGGGGAGGTGGGTTAGTGTAATTTTGATAATTACCCTACAAGACCAAAATTACTCTACAAAAGATCAAAATTACTCTACAGTTTTTTTTTTTTTTTTTTGGGGGGGGGGAGGGGGGGGGTAGTGTAATTTTGATGATTACCCTAAAAGACCAAAATTACTCTACATGAACATTTTACAAAATTACTCTACAAGAGTAATTTTGATAGTTACTGATAATTACAAAAATGTCACCGCCTCCTTTTGTCCTTTTTATGCAATTCGTATGTTTAGTACGTTAAGTTTATTTGTACAGTAACTTTCCCCATTATATGTATTAGACCTAAATAAATACGTTTATTTCAAAACTAAACTGATTTTTCATTGAAGAAGCCCCAAATAAATATTGTTTAGCAAACAAATGCCAAGTTTCAAAACCCATTTTGCCTTGATTTTCAACTATTACAACACAACAATCATCGACCTAATCATCAATATTTAGTGGCCTAAAGCCCCTAAATACAGCCGCAATCATCGTTCCCACTTTCCATCACAACATGCTTTCAATTTCTAGGCTATCGGCTATCACTAGACGAAAAAAGTAAGGGTAATCACCCATTGCGTCAGGATTGGAGGAGAGTTTATCGGCGAAATTAGGGCTCCTACTTCATAGTTTGCTTAGGTTCTCCAAAAACGTAGGAACGACCCTGACGAGAATGTTACAAAACCTGCTTTTCTTTGTCTAATGTTTTTGTTTTGGTGTTAGCTATTGGCTAGCTGTTTTTAATATGATTTCTCGGTTAAAAAAAAAAAACCTAAACCAAATTGTGTTAAACTTTGTGAAAGTTGTCTAAACTGTATTTAAAGTTCATAAAACCTCCTAAATTGATATTTGAAAAAAACAAGTTGGGTTATTTGTTAAATATTTTTTTAGTCATGGCAAACGCATAACTAGTCACATAAGTAATTGTGGACCTCAAAAAAACAAACGTTTACCTTTTTATTCTGTTCTTGATGAAAGGAGTATCGTTGGTTTGATTGGGAGTGAAGAACTCTAGAGTTTCACCGAGTAGCGGCAAACCCATTGAACCAGGAGGAAGCTTTCCATTACATTTAGGGTTCCTCCATCTGTAAACCCAATGGGTAATGCTTACTAGTTACTACAAACAAAGCCGCAATGCATAGACCAACATGCAACATTTGTAATGTGCAAGAAAATTATAGACGGGAAAGAAGGTAGAATGAGAATGATTTGGCGAGGAGAAACAATTGGTGAGGAGGTAGTTATATAGCCATGCATGAAGAAAGATTGAAGTACAAAATAGTCCCTCAACAATCTGTCACGTCAATATGCTAATTCTTCCCGGTTTTTGACTGATAATTTTGCTTTTACGAGAGATTTTGAAAAAAAAAAAAAAACTTAATTGGAAAATAGGATAAAGTTATAGGTTCTACAAAACTAGTAATTAAGTGGTTGAATATATGAAGGTGAATTTAAATGGGCTGATGTGTTTAAATACAGATTATTATTGACCATTTAAATATAACAACACAATACCTAGCTATTTTCCAATTGTGTTTGTGACGTGTTTCATGTTACCCCTAGAAAATAGCATAGACTAGATTTTCTTAAGATGATTATGAACTCATAAACAAGAGCAGATCTAGAATGAGACTGGACTCAGATGCAGCAAGATTTTCTCAAGAACTAATATAAACCAAGCGGAGGTAATTAAGCATAAAGTAATTTGGTTTCGCTAGAAACCAAAACGGTACCAAAATTTGGTAATTTAGTTTTTGTTCTTTGAAACTGTTTGGTTTCAGTTTTTATAGTGTTGCTACACGTAATCAGGCTCGCTCTTTGATGTCGGGTCAGTTCATATCTAACATTCCTAATTTTAGATCCTGACAACAACATACAATGAACACGCAAGAAGGTGACATGGAGCGCCCCAAGGCCAAGAACACCCTCAAATCATTAATCTATATAAGATAAACATGTATGTAAACACATCCACAATATATAGGCATATAGTGTGAGGTTCAATTGAAAATCGAAAAAAAAGTGAGGAACTCAGAAACCTTGTAAAAAACCCAGAAAAAAATATTTTTTACATGTAAAAAATAACTTTTTTGCTAAGCATTTTCATATAAACACATATAGAAGCCATTTTAATAAAAGTATTTAAAAAAAGTTCAAAAAACGTAAAAAATTAAAAAATAATGATTTTTCCTATCTGAACCTCTTCTACGTGTGTTTATATGAGAAGATCTAGATAAATTATATAAACTAATTTTTATTCTATTTAAAAATGATTTTTTAATGATTCTTTAAAATATAAAATTAGTAGTTCCCTCGTTCCCTATTTTTTGTGATTCGACAATAAACTCACCCCTAGGAATATACGTGTATAATTAAGGGTATGTGGTATAGAGTGGTGGAGAGGTTGTCACATGCAAACAAGGAAGACAACGTATTGTCAATGACCAATTAGAGGTGCACAAACGGGGTTTCCGGTTGAAACTAGGTATTGGATGGAACTGGTTTGGGTATAGAACCGGTTCCTAGCAACACCTCGTTCTTGGCTTTTTTTCACGATCTAATGCAAATGATTATGTTGTTACTAGCAGATGTGACAGTTGAAATATGTGGAATGATCCTCTATGCATATTTCATAGAGGCCATTTGAATAACCTTAATGAGTTTGCCCAAATGGGGGATAATTTTTTTTTTTTTGAACGACAAACTTGGATCACTGACGGAACACTAGAGTATCACCGTGCCATTAGTGAAACCATTCAATCATATCTATCTCTACTAGGCAATAATGCCTACACACCAATTCAGGAGGAAACACAATAAATCTGAGAAAAAACACCCTTGTGGAAATCGAACCCAAGACCAAATGGTCCTTAAGCCTTATCCCACACCCAAGTGACAATGGCATGGACCAAATGGGGGATAATTAGGCTCAACAGTTGAACACTGCCATCATCAGGTGTTTTGTGCTTGCTCAAGTTAAGCCCAATAATCTTTAAATCATTAAACTGAACCAAGAAAATAGGATTTTATTGAAATTGAAAACCTGTTTTTTTTTTTTTTTTTTTCAAAAAGGTTTAATTTTGCCAATAAATTCACTTTAAAAAAAAATCTCCTTATGAAAAAAATAGGCCACGTGATTAAGAAATTCAATTGCTTAATAGGCGCATAAAGTCCATTCTCTGTTGCATGTTTTCAACCATATAACGCCAAAAATATATAGTTAAAGACACCTCTACAACTAGCAACAGGCTTTTTATTTAGTCCGCATGTAATAAAAATCTTTAATTATGTAACTCACTAGAGTTATGCGCCGTCCGCATTGCGGGGCGCTAAACCGAGTATTTCTTAGTTTAATAACATGTACGTCTTTACGTCGGTTAGTTATACATGCTACCTATAACACGATATCAAAAAAGATACATTAAGTTAACCAATTAAAGAAAAACAGTACCATAGTTATGATAAAAAAATAACTAAAACGATGACAAGCGTGTAATTTAGAGTTAGGGGCAAAACAATAATTTGTCAGGACCAATTAGCGAATGCTAGACAGCTGTTTGGCATGAATAAAAACAAAATTGAGTCAACAAAGTAAAATAAAACAGTACCATGGTTTTGCCAAAAAAAACGATGGCAAGATTGCAATTTTTAGCTAAGGTAAAATCGTAATTTTAAAATTGAGGTAAAATAATATTTTGAACTGAGAGCAAAACCATTTTTTTATCTTGAATTGGGGGCAAAATCGTAATATTTTAACTGCGGGCAAAATCGTAATATTTAACTGGGGGCAAAATTGTAATTTTAAATTGGGAACGAAATCGTAATTTGGCAGGACTCTAGCTGAGGGAAAAACCATAATTTTATTTTGAACTGTGGACAAAATTGTATTTTTTAACTGAGGGCAAAATCGTAAATTTAAGCAGGGGACAAAAGCAAAATTTTATTTTGAATCGGGGGCAAAATTGTAATTTTACACTTGGGATAAAATTGTAATTTGGCATGACCTATAAATAACTATTATATGAAAAAAGAAAAAAAAGTGGCCGCTACTTTTGGCTAACCACTTAAGAAAACTATTCCCGCCATGACGCCATCAACTTGTAAATGTATGTTTGTAAATGCGTCCATCACCAATGTAAATAGGTAAATGCACTCGTAAATGTTTTCAGTCAACTGTCACATCAGATTTTTACAAATGCACAAAGAATATTCATTTCCTCTCAGATTTTCACAAATGTACAAAAAAATTCAGATTTTCACATCTAATTTTTCTATACTCAATTGTTTTTATGGTTATGTGGAAGGAGGTGCATGAAGACACACGCACTTAGTAGGAGGTGTCATCATCCTGATGGTGTTTTCACGTTCTCTAGAAAATCCGGGTCTGATGAGGATTTTGTCGTGGGGATCCCAAGGCCCCAAGATCCTGGGATGGTTTTTGAGCTTAGGACCCCGCAGGGAGTGATGGGATATGTCGCTCTCCTTGAACGTGTTTTCTCCCTTCCGGTTCGAACTGTTAAGAGCATCCCCCAAGCTGTCGTTTGGCATTTGCACAAGCTTTGACAGGTACCGTCCATAAAGTAGTACTTCCCCTAGGACTTTTGAAAGCTGGGTCAAACTCTTGCTCTTACCCCGTTGTACCCTTAAGGTGGTTAAGCCATCTTCCAGGCAAGAGCGAAGGTCGGGTAATCGAAAGTCCTTGCAATGTGATAGTATTTTGCGGGCCTTAGCTATGTGGAAGAAGGGCTCTGGTTTTGAGGTTTTGGTCAATTTCCTCATCGCCGATAGTGGAGAAGGGAATTCGCCTGTAACACCCCGAAAAATATAAAACTTTATATTAGAATTATAAAGTATAAATAAATGAGAATTTACCAACTAGGAATTTTAACCTAGTTAGTTACAAGTTAGAAATAACCTATATTAGGGTTAAAAGCAACTAAACTAAATGTTGATCAAAATGGAGGGACCTAAGTTGTAAAAATTAAAACTTTATTTCAATTAAATTAATAAAACACACCAAACACCCCACAAGGAGGTGTCTGGTCGATCAGAACATCAGGGGGCGACACCCTACTTCCAAAAACCCAAGAATTCTACTAAAACTCTCAAATTGGAGGTGCAAATCTGGTCCAAACGAAAATCCGAGCTTAAAAGCGTGATCCTCATCGCAAGAGGATTACAAGGTATGTAAAATTTAGTGAAAACTCTTAATTTGAAATTCTCATGAAATTGGGAAAATCTGAAATTAGGGTTGCATGTTTATGTTGTGATGATTTAAGAACAACTATGGTGTCTAGGGACAAACCCTAAACAAACACAAGCTGAAATCATGTAAAATTTTAGTGGAAACTATGATCACCATTGTAGGTGATTAATGGGTTATGTGTTAATTGATGAACACTAGGATTGTGGGTGTTAATCTTGTGCAATTTGACAATTTGAAAGTGATTTCAGAAATCTAGAGACTAATAATCATGTAAAATGTTGATAGAGGTGAGATTAGGGCTAAATGATAAGTTATAAACTTGTCATATAATCATGTGAAAAATCTGCCTTTAAGGTGTTTGTGAAAATGCCTCAAAGAAGGCTTAAAATAGAAATTTAAAGATTTAACGCATAATTATGATGTTTCGATGTATTATGCGAAGTAAGGTTTAAATAGAGTTCTAAACATGTCTTGAATTGAACTCTATAGGAAAGGATACCGGAACATCAAGTGGACAAGCCGGTAGTGATTTGCGGTTGAAGGGCGTACACTAAGGTATGTAACTTGACCCGTTACACTAAGTAGATTTTGATGATTATATAATGCGTAATTGAATTTTTGAATAAGAGTTGTTTCAAATTAAGCGGTGAAGTCGCTATACTGAATGATTGGTCAAATTTGGTTGGAACTCGTTGGTAGTCGTCATATGGAAGGATTCCTTAGACGAGCCAACGGGTCGAATAATCAAGTAAAGCATGGTTAATGCTCCGGAATATGATGGATGATCTTTTATATAGGTTAATATATAACATGTTAGAAATACGAAAATTTAATGTATTGGTTTGTTAGAAAAGCGAAATCCGAGAGTTGGGTTTGAGTACAATGAACAAAACAAACGAATTATGGATTTCCAGGAACTACCGTAAGTTACGGTAGTACCGTAACTTACGGTAGGGGTCAGGTGTTTACGGCAGATATCCCCTGGTTTACGGTGATCCAGAAATTTCCAGAACCTACCGTAACTTACGGTGACACCGTAAGTTACGGTGGAACCAGAAAACAAAACAGTATTTTATTATTCAAATTTTGATGTTGGATCTTGTATTTATGTACTATATAACAATGTCAGAACTAATGTTTTAAAGGTTTTGACCGTAGGTAACAAGGTGGATCTTACGGATGGCGGTCAAGCGAATGATGAAGAACCGAACACTACTTTTGAAGCTTCCGCAATGTTTTTAAATCTTTACTAAACTTGGTTTATGGGTTGTAAACAATTTGTGAAGTAACTTTTGAAATGTTTTTAACTTAGTGTAGTGGACTAAGGTTATGCTACATGTGAACTTTTTGGTATGAAATATTATGTTAAGTAAGGAACCTTTATTACAAACGGTATAATGTATTATTAAAATCAAGTGAAAATTTAAGGGTGTTACATCGCCCCATTGCTGTGGGGGCAATTTGGAGAAGGTTGGTCTCCGAAGTGTCACACCCCGATATTTTCACGTATTACCGGTGGGACCGGTGGGGAGTATCGTGACGTAGTTGATATCATCATAGTCAAACAACACAATTTCAAATGCACAGCGGAAGCAAAAGATAGAATTATTTCAACCAAATAAATTGTAATATTAAGTATCACAAAATAGTTGAAACAGATCCACAGGCGGATCAAATAAAAAGGAAACATAGTTCATCAGACTTTAATGCATCCAAGCTTACGAGACTCTTAATGATGCTAAGGAGAGGCCAGCCTATTACGCTTAGTACCTGCACTTAACCTTTTTGGGAAAATACGTCAGTTTACACTGGTAAATACAATTAACTGACTCATTTTGAAAAGGTTTAGAAAATTGATTTGAATGCACAAGGCACAAAACATTTTATAACTTGGGATAATTATTTATATATAAACTTGTAAGAGAATTACATGTTCGTTATACGTTCAGTAGCCCGGATTGACACCAGGTTAAAGATTAACAGACACACCACATAATATAGTCCCGCGGCGGGTTATTCCCGAAACCGGCGGTTATACCTTATTATTTATTTATGCACTGTCGGGTGTACGCCTACACCCCGTGCTTAGGTCGTGGCCATTTCGTAAAATGATGCCAAGGATATCCGGGACATGGTCATTAACCCCCCAAAGGCTTTAATCAAACAAAACAATTTAAACGGGACATTTCAATAAATTAATCTTCATACAATTAAAAATTCAATGCCCGACCAAGCGGTATTTTATATACCGTACCCCAAGCCCGTATAGGGAAAATAAGTTAAAAGTATTTACCTTTGCAAGTATAAATCACAAACAGCAAGTGCGGGTAGCTTTTACCGGGTCTCCTATTTTGGAACAAAGGTTTTTAATAACCAATTAGATTCCTAACGGGCCTTTAATTAAGCCTAAACTTAGACCGGTTAGTTTTAAAGGAAGATACGGTTCAAACGCACGATTAAGCGAATACCGGAATGGAATGTGATTTAGACCCGACAAGTTTGAAGACTTGTATAATATGGGTAAACTAAATATATTCTGGATTTTGAGACAAAGATGACAAGGTTTTACCCGTTTCGATCAATTTATGCAAACTAGTTACATAAACCGAACCGAACGCGAAAGATGCGTAACGGGTAACCATAAGAGTCACATACAGGTTTCCTAAGTTAATATGCCTTAAATATGTTGTGACATCAGTAAGATATCTTCTATTATGCCCGAAATGGATTTAAACTCAAACTATGCCCCGTAGGGGCATTTTGGTCATTTTAAAGGTTATAAAAGAGTTTAAATAATAATCTGAGTTACAGGTCTGATATAATCAGTAAAAATACTTAATTTAATAAGTTATAACAGTAGGGTATTACATATATGTAATATTTATCATTAAAAACCAAACTATGCACCT
This sequence comes from Helianthus tuberosus, assembly GCA_030545235.1. Taxonomy (NCBI): domain Eukaryota; kingdom Viridiplantae; phylum Streptophyta; class Magnoliopsida; order Asterales; family Asteraceae; genus Helianthus; species Helianthus tuberosus. Next base: position 19,537,493 of record CM060366.1, on the reverse strand, counting down.
TAGGGGCATTTTGGTAATTTCACTTAAGCCTAAAAGGTCAAAACTGGAAACCTGAGTTTAAAAACTTTTGCTTATTGTTAATATATGAAAATTTACTGAAAATATCAGTAGGCATCAAACCTTATATGTTTAAAATAGTTTTAATACATACTATGCGTAAAAAACGCTTAAAAAGGCGATTTTGAGCTATTTCCGGGTTTTTTAAGGAAAAGCTGATATTTTTATTATTCCAGAAGGCTCAAAATATTTTATTTATCATATAAAATCAGTATCAAAAGGTTTGGAATCAAAAAGATTTGTAAAACTCATTTTATAGCCCAAAAGGGCAAAACCGACAATTACCGAATCAAGCCTAGAACTCTATGTTATGCTCAGCCTAAAATTAAATAAAAATCTTCAAAAATCTCAAAGTATTATATTATGTCAGTAGGTAAGAAGTTTGGTATTAAAAATTGGGTTTAGATAGGCTATATGCTAATTACGCCGTATAATTATTAAAAAGCTTTCTAATTACGCTAATGAGAATAACTCCTAATCTACACCTCAAACTGATGTCAAATTTTAGGGACAACTTTATAAATCAGTAACTAAGGTCTTCATTCTTTTACATTTTCAAAAATCACATTTTAAGGTCAAAAGGGCATAATAGTCAACATTTAAGCATTTAACGGAAACATGCATATGAATCGGATAACTAATGAACCAAGTTGTATAACCTCAGAGGGTTATACTAACATAAAGCCTGGTCCTAATAAGGCTCTAAGGCATTTCTAAAACATGCTACATCGGGTCAGAACTGAAAGTCAAAGCAAAAGCCAAATAATGCGATTTTCGGTTCCGAACCGAGCCTAAACTGAAAATTGTCAGGTTGAACATGTTTAGACATGTTCTTACATTAATTACCAAGTTATATTAGTGACAAAACAGGTTGCATAGCTTCTACATTGCTAATGATGCATTAATTTGAAAATAAGCTTTCTGTTGACTTTTTAAGATTAGCTTTGACCCGACAATTGACCTAGTTAGAGTGGGAGTCAGAGGGTGCCCTTTTAAGGGTTTATTGCCCACATAATTACCAACTCATAGGTATTTTCAATTCGAAATTTGACTGGACAATTATTGATTAATCACGAAGTCAAACTCTAATTACGACGGTTTGACTTTAAGCTAATTAACTAAGCTAAATTGAATTAAGAAGGGTTATGGAAGCTTACAATAGTCCTATGCACGATTAGTGACTGCTAAGAAATGTCCTTGAGCTCCAGCAAACTCCAGAAGTTGAGTTGTGAGAGTTCCCAAGTGAATGTGCACAAGAGTTGCAACTTGGAGCTCTTTATATACTCAGTTTGATCATCTAAGATCATGCCAAGGAGGTCTACAATTGTTTCCAGATCAAGACAAGTGCCCCCTATGCATGAAATACCATTGGGGCAGCCCTGGTATGCAAAACAAGCTTCCAAAGTTGGTTAACAGGCCTGGACAGACACCTGTGCGCATTTTCTGATGATGGGGTGCTCAGGCAGCCCGTGTAAGGGACCTGTGTGGTCTTACGCGGCCGGTATGGTCATCCAGAACAGGCCAAACAAGTTTTAAACTTTGCATTTTAGGTCCTTGGTCCTTCCAAACGTGGTTTTGAGTTCCAATTTTGCATTTTCAGCCCTCTAACTTGACTTTTAAGGGCCTTAAGACTTATACAAACTTTGTTAAGTCCTTGGTTAACTTTGTGATCACCCGTCAGGCCTTAGATTTCAACGTTGACGCTTTTAACCCCTCGTATACGAATGTTGTCATAACTTTCTCATACTTTAACGAAACCTCGTGAAATTTTTATCACATATTCTAGTGAGTATATTTTATCGTTACAAAGCTTCGGGTTTGCTAAAAAGGTCTCTCAGAGGTATACTTTAAACATGTTGACACATTTAACCCCTGTAGTTTGTAATCTCACTTTCTTTCACGATTAGCTTCGTATGATCCATGATTCATTCGTTTAAGGGTATAAACATCATGTAGGGTTATTGTAAGGTATATTTATCCATTGTTGACACTTTGAACCCTTATATTCACATACTTTCAATGTTTGTCAACTTTAATCCCTCTAAAGTAATCTTTTACACGTTTAAAGCTTATGGCACGTGTCAATACATTATTAGACATAAATTTTCGAGGTGTTACATCCTCACCCCCTTAAAAGAAATCTCGACCTCGAGATTTACTGAAACAAATGAGGGTATTTTTCTTTCATTGTGGACTCTACCTCCCACGTATACTCGGGACCTCTGCGGGCATCCCATTTGACCTTTACAATCGGCACATGCTTCCATCGAAGCTTCTTAACCTGTCGATCCTTAATCGACAAAGGTTTTTCCACAAATTTCAAACTCTCATCTATATGCATATCCGTATGTGGCATGACTAGCGATTCATCAGCTAGACATTTCTTTAGATTGCAGATGCGGAATACATTGTGAATACCACTGAGCTCTTCAGGCAAGTTTAACTTATAGGCCACGGATCCGACACATTCGATGATCTCAAATGGTCCTATGTACCTTGGGCTTAATTTTCCTTTCTTACAAAAACGCATCACTCCCTTCCAGGGTGATACTTTAAGCAACACTTTGTCACCAACCTCGAACTTTAGAGGTTTACGCCTTAAGTGTGCGTAGCTTTTCTGCCTATCTCTGGCAGCTTTCAGGCGGTCAGGAATTTGGACAATCTTGTCCATTGTTTCAAAGACTATGTCAGGTCCTGATAACTGAGCTTCTCCTACTTCTGCCCAACAAATAGGCGTTCTGCATTTCCTACCATATAATGCCTCAACAGGCGCAGTCTGAATGCTTGTATGGTAGCTATTGTTATAGGAGAACTCAATCAATGGCAGGTGGTTATCCCAACTACCACCTAAGTCAATCACACATGCATGAAGCATGTCTTCCAAAGTTTGGATGGTACGCTCACTCTGCCCGTCCGTCTGAGGATGGTAAGCCGTACTAAAATTCAAGTGTGTGCCCAAAGACTGTTGGAAACTTTTCCAAAAATGAGATGTGTATCTAGTATCTCTGTCCGAGATAATAGACACTGGTACGCCATGTAGAGATACAATCTTATCTACGTACAACTGGGCAAATATGTCGGAGCTATGAGTCTCCTTGATGGGCAGGAAATGTGCTGACTTAGTCACTCTATCCACCATGACCCATATAGTATCATTTCCTTTCTTTATCTTTGGAAACTTGGTGATAAAATCTATTGTTACCATTTCCCACTTCCAGGTGGGAAGTTCAGGTTGTTGTAGCAAACCTGACGGCTTCTGGTGCTCAGCTTTAACTTGGGCGCACGTCAAACATTTGGCTACATAGGTAGCTATAGACTTCTTCAAGCCTATCCACCAATAATTTGCTTTCAGATCCTGGTACATCTTGTCAGCTTCAGGATGAACGGAGTATTTAGAACTATGGGCTTCCTGGAGGATCACATCCCTAAGTCCTCCATAAATTGGAACCCATATTCGTCCATTTAGTCTCAGGATTCCATCCTTGCCATAGAATAACTGCTCTTCAGTTACTCCTAGCTTTTCATCAGGATAGTTAGCATCTAATACAGCTTCCTTCTGTGCAGCTAACAACCTTTCATTCAAACTATTCTTTAATTCAATGCTCTTGGCATTGATTCTTATAGGTTTAACCCCTTCTTTCCTACTTAAGGCATCGGCGACTACATTCGCCTTGCCTGGATGGTATCTTATTTCACAGTCATAATCATTCAAAGTTTCCATCCATCGTCGCGGTCTCATGTTCAAGTCCTTCTGATTGAACAGATGTTGAAGGCTTTTGTGATCAGAATAGATCACGCACTTGGTTCCATACAAGTAATGCCTCCACAATTTTAGTGCAAATACAACGGCACCCAACTCCAAGTCATGGGTGGTGTAATTCTTTTCATGCACTTTTAATTGTCGAGAAGCGTAGGCAATAACCTTGCTTTTCTGCATAAGCACACATCCCATACCTGTGTGCGACGCATCACAATAAACTACAAATTCCTCTATTCCATCAGGCAATGACAATACTGGTGCATTGCTCAACTTTTGCTTAAGTATGTCAAAGGATTCCTGCTGCTTAGGACCCCAGTCAAACTTGATATTCTTACGCGTCAACGAAGTTAGGGGTGCAGCAACCCTTGAGAAGTTTTCTATAAATCGCCTATAATATCCTGCTAAACCTAGAAAGATACAAATCTCAGTAGGCGTCTTTGGCTCTTGCCAATTCATGACAGCTTCAACTTTAGCGGGATCTACTTGGATACCACGCTCACTAACAACATGTCCAAGAAATTGGACTTCACGAAGCCAGAATTCACATTTTGAAAACTTGGCATAGAGCTTTTCCCGTTGAAGCAGCTTAAGAATACAACAGAGATGCTTCTCATGGTCAGCTTGAATTTTTGAGTAAATGAGAATGTCATCGATGACGACGATGACGAATTTATCTAGGTAGGGCTTACAGACACGATTCATGAGATCCATGAATGCGGCAGGTGCATTAGTGAGCCCAAAAGGCATCACTAAGAACTCGTAATGACCATAACGAGTTCTGAATGCAGTCTTGTATACATCTTCATCTTAAACCTTCAGTTGATGATAGCCTGACCTCAAGTCGATCTTAGAAAAGTAACTTGCCCCTTGCAATTGATCGAACAGATCGTCGATCCTGGGTAAAGGGTACCTATTCTTGATAGTGACCTTATTAAGCTCACGATAATCGATGCATAGACGCATTGACCCATCCTTCTTCTTCACAAACAGGATTGGTGCTCCCCAAGGAGATGAACTAGGACGAATAAAACCTTTTGCCAACAACTCGTCTAGCTGAGTCCTTAACTCTTTCATCTCTGTTGGTGCCAACCTGTAAGATGCCCTTGCAACAGGTGCTGCTCCTGGAATAATGTCAATTTTGAATTCTACTTGCCTATCTGGTGGCAAACCAGGTAGTTCTTCAGGGAAAACTTCTGGGTACTCAGAAATGACGGGAATATCTTCAATCTTAGACTTCTGCTCGTCAATAGTTACCTGTGCCATATAAATGACACAACCCTTCTTCAAACACCTGGATGCCTTGAGCATAGAAACTTGCTCAGGCAGTCCATACTGGGAATCTCCCTGAATGGTAAGTGGCTCACCAGACGGAGTCTTGACCACTACTTGCTTCTTGTTGCAAACAATCTGGGCCTGGTTATGAGATAACCAGTCCATGCCTATAACTATATCGAAACCGGCTAACTTCAAAGGAAGTAAGGACAAAGGAAAAGAGTGGTTCCTAATGGATATGAAACATCCATCTAACACGGTTGATGCGGTTTCTAAGGTGCTATCGGCTAATTCAACCTCATATTTTATGCATAGGGTTCTAACAGGTAGGTTTAACAACTTATAAAACTTATCATCAACAAATGACTTATCTGCTCCAGAATCAAATAAGACCCTTGCATATACATCATTAATAGGGAAGGTACCTGTTATGACATTATCATTCTGGATCGCCTCTTGTGCGTTCATCTGGAAGACCCTAGCATTGGTCTTCTTTCCTTCCTCGGCCTTCTTAGCAAACTTTAGGCAATTTGACTTGATATGCCCTTTTTCGTTGCAGTTGTAGCATGTAGCATCCTTGATTTTCTTACAGTCTAAGGTCTTGTGCTCAGAAGATTTACAAATCCCACAAACTCTCGGCTGTGACTGGGATTTCGATTCGAATCTGCATTTCCCAAAATGGTGCTTCTTACAGACCTTACACTTGGGCTTATCACCCGACTGATGACCATCTTTCTTAGTTCCAGAACTCTTCTTATGGTCATTGTTTCCCTTACGCTTCTTGTCTGAACGTCGTGAGTTCTCATCCTCACGCTTTCTCTTCTCAGCGTCTGTGTTTCTCAGCGATCTCTGCCTGACCGCGTCCAAAGTAAGGGACAATGATATATCAGTTGCATATCTGAAAGTAGCTGGTCTGGACGACTTCACACTGGCCTTGATTTCTGGGGCCAAACCCCCAACGAAACGAGCTATTCTCTTGGGTTCCGGAGTCACCAGATACGGAACCAACGACCTCCACCAAGCTAGTGCCTCACCCTTGAATGACTGAGATACAAACTTCACCACATCCTTATCAGCGCAACCACTGATATCTACTACAGTGTCCATCTCGTCTAACCATGACATGCAGTCAACTGCTCCCTTCTCTCCAGTAAAATCCCTGGGTTTGCAGGAGACAAAGTATTTATAGGTGCAACCTTTGGCACGTGGTTCTTGGTTCAGCACAATTCTCTTAGATGGAACACTCCTCTGGTTCGTTGAGTGATGAGAATCACTCTTGTGAGCAGTGTGAGTCCTAGAGGGTGGTTTAGAGTGTGGTACAGACTGGGTCCTTACATGGGTACCACTGGATTCATTGAACTGCCTCTCCAAGGCTCGTGTAATAACATTATCTATTAATGCTTGTAATTCTGCTCCTGCTACGTTGACCCTTGAGGTGTCATGATTCTCTCTGGGGTGACTGTTGGCTTCGTCTGATCCGGCCATGTAGCTTGATTGCTACATAAAGCAATGATTTTAATTCATTCAGAGGTCTATAACAGTTCTATTATTCTAGAAGATTTATTAATCATGGTATTTAAGAACCATTTTGATTAATTTGTTAGGCATACATATATATATTCAGGATTTTATAATAATCTTTAGTTAGAATTAAAATATATTAATGGCAAAAAGGGCCTAGTCACATGGACGGTTTTAAATTTTTAATCATGATCTTATAGGGTCATGGTATTGAAGTTTTAATTATAATTCATTACCTCTTCTTAACAGGGGTCGAAGACCACAACTGACTTTTGTCTTATATGACAATGATTATAGCCCGTAGGCGTTATATCCTTAATGGATGTTTTAAATAATTAAAAGTATTAGGGAGAATCAAATATAAGGATGACTTATGCGATTTTATCGAATCACATTTTGTCAAGAGTGTTAACATATTTTTAGATGTTAACTAGGATTGGAACCTTTTGAATAGGTTTTACCATCTTTGTCATGTCTGCAACGACTTATAGACTAGGTTTTACCTTTAAGATTCTTTTTAATATTTAACGCAGAACAATCCTAAATTGAGGTGTTAATAAGGATCTGAATCTAATTTGTGGAATTACCATCTTGGCCTTGTCTTATAATGACACATTGCTAGGTTTTGTCCCTTTTTAGATATTTATTATTTTATTATAATGGTAGGTCTCATAAGAGGAATGTTATATTTTCATTTATTTCACATATTATATTTATGCATATAATTTAATCAAAAATGAAATTTTAAATTAAATTAAACCATTCCACTACAAAATTAAACAAGTACAGATTTGCCCTAAACGGGACTTTTACAGAAATAACATGCCCGCGCAGGGGCGAAACAACTAAACATACCCACGCAGGGGTTAAACAGAAAAACATGCCCACGCAGGGGCGGAATACAGAAAGGCATGCCCACGCAGGGGCATAATACAAAGACAAATGTCCACGCAGGGACATGATAACAACATTAAACACAAACAAACAAATAAGGATTTAATGATCCTTCTTGCTTTTTCCCTTAATTAAATTCACCAGACTCTTGAACATTCCTCGGTTTTATCTGTGGTCTTCCCGCACTTCCTGCCGTACCTCATTAATCCTTTGAAGAATCTCTTGATGCTGCGGCTGCGGGGGTTGCTGATGTAGCGGAGGTTGAGGAGGTGGCGGTTGATGATACCCATATGGTGGGTACCCATAGGGTGAGTATCCAGCCTGGTATGGGACTCCAAAGGTCCCCTCGGGATGGAGAGCGTTGTAATCCCATGTTGCCTGGTACGGGTCAACACTAGCATAGTTGTAGTTAGTGTGGGTCGGCTGCTCAAAGGGATTATACGCCGCCGCACCGGTGTATGTAGGAATTGGGTCTCCAAAACCCAACGGTGGTGGCGCGACAGGCGCAGAGTTTACTTCCGAGACGGGGTTTGAAGATCCACCCATCTGTGGTTCTTCATGGAGTGGAGAATAGCGGCTGTTACTCGAAGGTTGAGGGGTGCTGATACGCACTCCTCCTCGCACGGACATCCGTGCGTTCGATCTCCTTCGCCTCGGTGGCTCCGGAGGCTGTTGCTGGACTGGTGGTGGTGGCGGAGTGACCGCGATAAAATGAGAATCCTCGGAGGGATCCTTCTGCTGCTGCTGTGGTGAGTTGTGGTAACTGGGAGTAAACACCTAGTCGATCTGTCGGAACCTTTCTTCATAGCTGTCGGGACCATTATAAGGTGATCCCACGAAAGGTGACACATCCGAAATTTCGATGGGGTGGTTAGGGGTTCCGGACGGTGGCTCTGCGGGATCGGTATCCTCATCCATGTCCATTGCATGGTTTCCTGAGAAGTGGTCTTCAGGTCCTAGTGGGTTAAAACCCACTAGTTCTCCATGGTAGTTTGCCGGGTTGAACCGGCTCTGGAAAAAGGGTGTTGGGTCATCAAAAGGTGACTTGTGGCCCTGGAGAGGAATGTAAGATAGGTGGGAATTATGGGGATCATTTTCAGAATGAGGCCCAAAGGAGTGTTGAAACGAAGGGGAGGAGCTCAGCGAAACAGAGCGCCTTGCTGGTTCAGTATAGGTCCTCCAGTTATCTTGAGGACTCTGGTTATGGGAATCTGGCGGTGTTCGCCGGTGCGAAGGCCCGGCCTCATGATCATTCGGGGCGACGAGTGGCCACTTGCCTCTTCCTCTCCCTCTCACTCTTGGTGGCATCTTGTTCAACATGTCACAACAAACAAGGATAACAACAAGGAAAATATATATAAAGACAAAGTTAGAAATAAAACAAATTTGGATAAATCCTAAGTTCTTTGTCTAGACTCGAGAATCGAGGAATGTGCAACTGTGTAACTAAGATTAAACACAAAAGGCTAGTGTTTAATTCACTCAGTGTTGGCTCTGATACCAACCTGTCACACCCCGATATTTCCACATATTACCGGGGGGTGGGGAGTATCGTGACGTAGTTGATATCATCATAGTCAAACAACACAATTTCAAATGCATAGCGGAAGCAAAAGATAGATTTATTTCAACCAAATAAATTGTAATATTAAGTATCACAAAATATTTGAAACAGATCCACAGGCAGATCAAATAAAAAGGAAACATAGTTCATCAGACTTTAATGCATCCAAGCTTGCGAGACTCTTAATGATGCTAAGGAGAGGCCAGCCTATTACGCTTAGTACCTCCACTTAACCTTTTTGGGAAAATACGTCAGTTTACACTGGTAAATACAATTAACTGACTCATTTTGAAAAGGTTTAGAAAATTGATTTGAATACACAAGGCACAAAACATTTTATAACTTGGGATAATTATTTATATATAAACCTGTAAGAGAATTACATGTTCGTTATACGTTCAGTAGCCCGGATTGACACCGGGTTAAAGATTAACAGACACACCACATGATATAGTCCCGCGGCGGGTTATTCCTGAAACCGGCGTTTATACCTTATTATTTATTTATGCACTGTCGGGTGTACGCCTACACCCCGTGCTTAGGTCGTGGCCATTTCGTAAAATGATGCCAAGGATATCCAGGACATGGTCATTAACCCCCCAAAGGCTTTAATCAAACAAAACAATTTAAACGGGACATTTCAATAAATTAATCTTCATACAATTAAAAATTCAATGCCCGACCAAGCGGTATTTTATATACCGTACCCCAAGCCCGTATAGGGAAAATAAGTTAAAAGTATTTACCTTTGCAAATATAAATCACAAACAGCAAGTGCGGGTAGCTTTTACCGGGTCTCCTATTCTGGAACAAAGGTTTTTAATAACCTATTAGATTCCTCACGGGTCTTTAATTAAGCCTAAACTTAGACCGGTTAGTTTTAAAGGAAGATACGGTTCAAACGCACGATTAAGTGAATACCGGAATGGAATGTGATTTAAACCCGACAAGTTTGAAGACTTGTATAATATATGTAAACTAAATACATTCTGGATTTTGAGACAAAGATGATAAGGTTTGACCCGTTTCGGTCAATTTATGCAAACTAGTTACATAAACTGAACCGAAAGCGAAAGATGTGTAACGGGTAACCATAAGAGTCATATACAGGTTTCCTAAGTTAATATGCCTTAAATATGTTGTGACATCAGTAAGATATCTTCTATTATGCCCAAAATGGATTTAAACTCAAACTATGCCCCGTAGGGGCATTTTGGTCATTTTAAAGGTTATAAAAGAGTTTAAATAATAATCTGAGTTACAGGTCTGATATAATCAGTAAAAATACTTAATTTAATAAGTTATACCAGTAAGGTATTACATATATGTAAAATTTATCATTAAAAACCAAACTATGCATCTTTGGGGCATTTTGGTAATTTCACTTAAACCTAAAAGGTCAAAACTGGACACCTAAGTTTAAAAACTTTTGCTTACTGTTAATATATGAAAATTTACTGAAAATATCAGTAGGCATCAAACCTTATATGTTTAAAATAGTTTTAATACATACTATGCGTTTTTAACGCTTAAAAAGGCGATTTTGAGCTATTTCAGGGTTTTTAAGGAAAAGCTGATATTTTTATTATTCCAGAAGGCTCAAAATATTTTATTTATCATATAAAACCAGTAGCAAAAGGTTTGGAATCAAAAATATTTGTAAAACTCATTTTATAGCCCAAAAGGGCAAAACCGATAATTACCGAATCAAGCCTAGAACTCTATGGTATGCTCAGCCTAAAATTAAATAAAAATCTTCAAAAATCTCAAAATATTATTTTATGTCAGTAGGTAAGAAGTTTGGTATTAAAAATTGGGGTTAGATAGGCTATATGCTAATTACGCCGTTTAATTATTAAAAAGCTTTCTAATTACGCTAATGAGCATAACTCCTAATCTAGACCTCAAATTGATGTCAAATTTTAGGGACAACTTTATAAATCTGTAACTAAGGCCTCCATTCTTTTACATTTTCAAAAATCACGTTTTAAGGTCAAAAGGGCATAATAGTCAACATTTAAGCATTTAACGGAAACATGCATATGAATCGGATAACTAATGAACCAAGTTGTATAACCTTAGAGGGTTATACTAACATAAAACCTGGTCCTAATAAGGCTCTAAGGCATTTCTAAAACATGCTACATTGGGTCAGAACTGAAAGTCAAAGCAAAAGTCAAATAATGCGACTTTCGGTTCCAAACCGAGCCTAAACTGAAAATTGTCGGTTGAACATGTTTAGACATGTTCTTACATTAATTACCAAGTTATATTAGTGACAAAACAGGTTGCATAGCTTCTACATTGCTAATTATGCATTAATTTGAAAATAAGCTTTCTGTTGACTTTTTAAGATTAGCTTTGACCCGACAATTGACCTAGTTAGAGTGGGAGTCAGAGGGTGCCATTTTAAGGGTTTATTGCCCGCATAATTACCAACTCATAGGTATTTTCAATTCGAAATTTGACAGGACAATTATTGATTAATCACGAAGTCAAACTCTAATTACGACGGTTTGACTTTAAGCTAATTAACTAAGCTAAACTGAATTAAGAAGGGTTATGGAAGCTTACAATAGTCCTATGCACGATTAGTGACTGCTAAGAAATGTCCTTGAGCTCCAGCAAACTCCAGAAGTTGAGTTGTGAGAGTTCCCAAGTGAATGTGCACAAGAGTTGCAACTTTGAGCTCTTTATATACTCACTTTGATCATCTAAGATCATGCCAAGGAGGTCTACAATTGTTTCCAGATCAAGACAAGTGCCCCCTATGCATGAAATACCATTGGGGCAGCCCCTGGTATGCAAAACAAGCTTCCAAAGTCGGTTAACAGGCCTGGACAGACACCTGTGCGCATTTTCTGATGTTGGGGTGCTCAGGAAGCCCGTGTAAGGGACCTGTGTGGTCTTACGCGGCCGGTATGGTCATCCAGAACAGGCCAAACAAGTTTTAAACTTTGCATTTTAGGTCCTTGGTCCTTCCAAACGTGGTTTTGAGTTCCAATTTTGCATTTTCAGCCCTCTAACTTGATTTTTAAGGGCCTTAAGACTTATACAAACTATGTTAAGTCCTTGGTTAACTTTGTGATCACCCGTAAGGCCTTAGATTTCAACGTTGACGCTTTTAACCCATCGTATACGAATGTTGTCATAACTTTCTCAAACTTTAACGAAACCTCGTGAAATTTTTATCACATATTCTAGTGAGTATATTTTATCGTTACAAAGCTTCGGGTTGGCTAAAAAGGTCTCTCAGAGGTATACTTTAAACATGTTGACACATTTAACCCCTGTAGTTTGTAATCTCACTTTCTTTCATGATTAGCTTCGTATGATCCATGATTCATTCGTTTAAGGGTATAATCATCATGTAGGGTTATTGTAAGGTATATTTATCCATTGTTGACACTTTGAACCCTTATATTCACATACTTTCTTTGTTTGTCAACTTTAATCACTCTAAAGTAATCTTTTACACGTTTAAAGTTTATGGCACGTGTCAATACATTATTAGACATAAATTTTCGAGGTGTTACATCCTCACCCCCTTAAAAGAAATCTCGACCTCGAGATTTACTGAAACAAATGAGGGTATTTTTCTTTCATTGTGGACTCTGCCTCCCACGTATACTCGGGACCTCTGCGGGCATCCCATTTGACCTTTACAATCGGTACATGCTTCCTTCGAAGCTTCTTAACCTGTCGATCCTCAATCGACAAAGGTTTTTCCAAAAATTTCAAACTCTCATCTATATGCACATCCGTATATGGTATGACTAGCGATTCATCAGCTAGACATTTCTTTAGATTGCAGATGTGGAATACATTGTGAATACCACTGAGCTATTCAGGCAAGTTTAACTTATAGGCCACGGATCCGACACATTCGATGATCTCAAATGGTCCTATGTACCTTGGGCTTAATTTGCCTTTCTTACCAAAACGCATCACTCCCTTCCAGGGTGATACTTTTAGCAACACTTTGTCACCAACCTCGAACTTTAGAGGTTTACACCTTAAGTTTGCGTAGCTTTTCTGCCTATCTCTGGCAGCTTTCAGGCGGTCACGAATTTGGACAATCTTGTCCGTTGTTTCAAAGACTATGTCAGGTCCTGATAACTGAGCTTCTCCTACTTCTGCCCAACAAATAGGCGTTCTGCATTTCCTACCATATAATGCCTCAAAAGGCGCAGTCTGAATGCTTGTATGGTAGCTATTGTTATAGGAGAACTCAATCAATGGCAAGTGGTTATCCCAACTACCACCTAAGTCAATCACACATGCACGAAGCATGTCTTCCAAAGTTTGGATGGTACGCTCACTCTGCCCGTCCGTCTAAGGATGGTAAGCCGTACTAAAATTCAAGTGTGTGCCCAAAGACTGTTGGAAACTTTTCCAAAAATGAGATGTGTATCTAGTATCTCTGTCCGAGATAATAGACACTAGTACGCCATGTAGAGATACAATCTTATCTACATACAACTGGGCTAATATGTCGGAGCTATGAGTCTCCTTGATGGGTAGGAAATGTGCTGACTTAGTCAGTCTATCTACCATAACCCATATAGTATCATTTCCTTTCTTTGTCTTTGGCAACTTGGTGATAAAATCCATTGTTACCATTTCCCACTTCCAGGTGGGAAGTTCAGGTTATTGTAGCAAACCTGACGGCTTATGGTGCTCAGCTTTAACTTGGGCACACGTCAAACATTTGGCTACATAGGTAGCTATAGACTTCTTCAAGCCTATCCACCAATAAATTGATTTCAGATCCTGGTACATCTTGTCAGCTCCAGGATGAACGGAGTATTTAGAACTATGGCTACCTGGAGGATCACATCCCTAAGTCCTCCATAAATTGGAACCCATATTCGTCCATTTAGTCTTAGGATTCCGTCCTTGCCATAGAATAACTGCTCTTCAGTAACTCCTAGCTTTTCATCAGGATAGTTAGCTTCTAATACAGCTTCCTTCTGTGCAGCTAACAACCTTTCATTCAAACTATTCTTTAATTCAATGCTCTTGGCATTGATTCTTATAGGTTTAACCCCTTCTTTCCTACTTAAGGCATCGGCGACTACATTCGTCTTGCCTGGATGGTATCTTATTTCACAGTCATAATCATTCAAAGTTTCCATCCATCGTCGCTGTCTCATGTTCAAGTCCTTCTGATTGAACAGATGTTGAAGGATTTTGTGATCAGAATAGATCACGCACTTGGTTCCATACAAGTAATGCCTCCACAATTTTAGTGCAAATACAACGGCACACAACTCCAAGTCATGGGTGGTGTAATTCTTTTCATGCACTTTTAATTGTCGAGAAGCGTAGGAAATAACCTTGTTTTCTGCATAAGCACACATCCCATACCTGTGTGCGACGCATCATAATAAACCACAAATTCTTCTATTCCATCAGGCAATGACAATACTGGTGCATTGCTCAACTTTTGCTTAAGTGTGTCAAAGGATTCCTGCTGCGTAGGACCCCAGTCAAACTTGATATTCTTACGCGTCAACGAAGTTAGGGGTGCAGCAATCCTTGAGAAGTTTTCTATAAATCGCCTATAATATCCTGCTAAACCTAGAAAGCTACGAATCTCAGTAGGCGTCTTTGGCTCTTGTCAATTCATGACAGCTTCAACTTTAGCGGGATCTACTTGGATACCATGCTCACTAACAACATGTCCAAGAAATTGGACTTCACGAAGCCAGAATTCACATTTTGAAAACTTGGCATAGTGCTTTTCCCGTTGAAGCAGCTTAAGAATACAACGGAGATGCTTCTCATGGTCAGCTTGACTTTTCGAGTAAATGAGAATGTCATCGATGAAGACGATGACGAATTTATCTAGGTAGGGCTTACAGACGCGATTCATGAGATCCATGAATGCGGCAGGTGCATTAGTGAGCCCAAAAGGCATCACTAAGAATTCGTAATGACCATAATGAGTTCTGAATGCAGTCTTGTGTACATCTTCATCTTTAACCTTCAGTTGATGATAGCCTGACCTCAAGTCGATCTTAGAAAAGTAACTTGCCCCTTGCAATTGATCGAACAGATCGTCGATCCTGGGTAAAGGGTACCTATTCTTGATAGTGACCTTATTAAGCTCACGATAATCGATGCATAGACGCATCGACCCATCCTTCTTCTTCACAAACAGGATTGGTGCTCCCCAAGGAGATGAACTAGGACGAATAAAACCTTTTGCCAACAACTCGTCTAGCTGAGTCCTTAACTCTTTCATCTCTGTTGGTGCCAACCTGTAAGGTGCCCTTGCAACAGGTGCTGCTCCTGGAATAATGTCAATTTTGAATTCTACCTGCCTATCTGGTGGCAAACCAGGTAGTTCTTCAGGGAAAACTTCTGGGTACTCAGAAATGACGGGAATATCTTCAATCTTAGACTTCTGCTCGTCAATAGTTACCTGTGCCATATAAATGACACAACCCTTCTTCAAACACCTGGATGCCTTGAGCATAGAAACTTGCTCAGGCAATCCATACTGGGTATCTCCCTGAATGGTAAGTGGCTCACCAGACGGAGTCTTGACCACTACTTGCTTCTTGTTGCAAACAATCTGGGCCTGGTTATGAGATAACCAGTCCATGCCTATAACTATATCGAAACCGGCTAACTTCAAAGGAAGTAAGGACAAAGGAAAAGAGTGGTTCCTAATGGATATGAAACATCCATCTAACACGGTTGATGCGGTTTCTAAGGTGCCATCGGCTAATTTAACCTCATATTTTATGCTTAGGGTTCTAACAGGTAGGTTTAACAACTTACAAAACTTATCATCAACAAATGACTTATCTGCTCCAGAATCAAATAACACCCTTGCATATACATCATTAATAAGGAAGGTACCTGTTATGACATTATCATTCTGGATCGCCTCTTGTGCGTTCATCTGGAAGACCCTAGCATTGGTCTTCTTTCCTTCCTCAGCCTTCTTAGCAAACTTTGGGCAATTTGACTTGATATGCCCTTTTTCGTTGCAGTTGTAGCATGTAGCATCCTTGATTTTCTTACAGTCAAAGGTCTTGTGCTCAGAAGATTTACAAATCCCACAAACTCTCGGCTGTGACTGGGATTTCGATTCGTATATGCATTTCCCGAAATGGTGCTTCTTACAGACCTTACACTTGGGCTTATCACCCGACTGATAACCATCCTTCTTAGTTCCAGAACTCTTCTTGTGGTCATTGTTTCCCTTACGCTTCTTGTCTGAACGTCCTGAGTTTTCATCCTCACGCTTTCTCTTCTCAGCGTCTGTGTTTCTCAGCGATCTCTGCCTGACCGCGTCCAAAGTAAGGGACAATGATATATCAGCTGCAGACCTGAAAGTAGCTGGTCTGGAGGCCTTCACACTGGCCTTGATTTCTGGGGCCAAACCCCCAATGAAACGAGTTATTCTCTTGGGTTCCGGAGTCACCAGATACGGAACCAATCTTGACATAGTATTGAAGCTCGTAAGGTAGGCTTGACAATCTAGGTTCTTCATAACCAATGACAAGAAATCAGCTTCAATCTTTTCAACCTCATGCTGAGGGCAGTAGTTTTCCTTAATGAGAGTAACAAACTGATCCCATGTCAGATTGTACAATGGGATCTTCCCAGTAGGTTGGATCAACGACCTCCACCAAGCTAGTGCCTCACCCTTGAATGACCGAGATACAAACTTCACCACATCCTTATCAGCGCAACCACTGATATCTACTAAAGTGTCCATCTCGTCTAACCATGACATGTAGTCAACTACTCCTTTCTCTCCAGTAAAATCCCTGGGTTTGCAGGAGACAAAGTATTTATAGGTGCAACCTTTGGCACGTGGTTCTTGGTTCAGCATAATTCTCTTAGATGGAACACTCCTCTGGTTCGTTGAGTGATGAGAATCACTCTTGTGAGCAGTGTGAGTCCTAGAGGGTGGTTTAGAGTGTGGTACAGACTGGGTCCTTACATGGGTACCACTGGATTCATTGAACTACCTCTCCAAGGCTCGTGTAACAACATTATCTATTAATGCTTGTAATTCTGCTCCTGCTACGTTGACCCTGGAGGTGTCATGATTCTCTCTGGGGTGACTGTTGGCTTCGTCTGATCCGGCCATGTAGCTTGATTGCTACATAAAGCAATGATTTTAATTCATTCAGAGGTCTATAACAGTTCTATTATTCTAGAAGATTTATTAATCATGGTATTTAAGAACCATTTTGATTAATTTGTTAGGCATAAATATATATATTCAGGATTTTATAATAATCTTTAGTTAGAATTAAAAGATATTAATGGCAAAAAGGGCCTAGTCACGTGGACGGTTTTAAATTTTTAATCATGATCTTATAGGTTCATGGTATTGAAGTTTTAATTATAATTCATTACCTCTTCTTAACAAGGGTCGAAGACCACAACTGTCTTTTGTCTTATATGACAATGATTATAGCCCGTAGGCGTTGTATCCTTAATGGATGTTTTAAATAATTAAAAGTATTAGGGAGAATCAAATATAAGGATGACTTATGCGATTTTATCGAATCACATTTTGTCAAGAGTGTTAACATATTTTCAGATGTTAACTAGGATTGGAACCTTTTGAATAGGTTTTACCATGTTTGTCATGTCTGCAACGACTTATAGACTAGGTTTTACCTTTAAGATTCTTTTTAATATTTAATGCAGAACAATCCTAAATTGAGGTGTTAATAAGGACCTGAATCTAATTTGAAGAATTACCATCTTGGCCTTGTCTTATAATGACACATGGCTAGGTTTTGTCCCTTTTTAGATTTTTATTATTTTATTATAATGGTAGGTCTCATAAGAGGAATGTTATATTTTCATTTATTTCACATATTATATTTATGCATATAATTTAATCAAAAATGAAAATTTAAATTAAATTAAACCATTCCACTACAAAATTAAACAAGTACAGATTTGCCCTAAACGGTAATTTTACAGAAATAACATGCCCGCGCAGGGGCGAAACAACTAAACATACCCACGCAGGGGTTAAACAGAAAAACATGCCCACGCAGGGGTGGAATACAGAAAGGCATGCCCACGCAGGGGCAGAATACAAAGACAAATGTCCACGCAGGGACATGATTACAACATTAAACACAAACAAACAAATAAGGATTTAATGATCCTTCTTGCTTTTTCCCTTGATTAAATTCGCCAGACTCTTGAACATTCCTCGGTTTTATCTGCGGTCTTCCCGCACTTCCTGCCGCACCTCATTAATCCTTTGAAGAATCTCTTGATGCTGCGGTGGCGACATCACTGGCGGCTGCGGGGGTTGCTGATGTAGCGGAGGTTGAGGAGGTGGCGGTTGATGATACCCATATGGTGGGTACCCATAGGGTGAGTATCCATCCTGGTATGGGACTCTAAAGGTCCCCTCGGGATGGAGAGCGTTGTAATCCCATGCTGCCTGGTACGGGTCAACACTAGCATAGTTGTAGTTAGTGTGGGCCGGCTGCTCAAAGGGATTATACGCCGCCGCACCGGTGTATGTTGGAATTGGGTCTCCAAAACCCAACGGTGGTGGCGCGACAGTCGTAGAGTTTACTTTCGAGACGGGGTTTGAAGATCCACCCATCTGCGGTTCTTCATGGAGTGGCGAGTAGCGGCTGTTACTCGAAGGTTGAGGGGTGCTGATACGCACTCCTCCTCGCACGGACATCCGTGCGTTCGATCTCCTTCGCCTCGGTGGCTCCGGAGGCTGTTGCTGGACTGGTGGTGGTGGCGGAGTGACCGCGACAAAATGAGAATCCTCAGAGGGATCCTGCTGCTGCTGCTGCTGTGGTGAGTTGTGGTAACTGGGAGTAAACACCCAGTCGATCTGTCGGAACCTTTCTTCATAGCTGTCGGGACCATTATAAGGTGATCCCACGAAAGGTGACCCATCCGAAATTTCAATGGGGTGGTTAGGGGTTCCGGACGGTGGCTCTGCGGGATCGGTATCCTCATCCATGTCCATTGCATGGTCGCCTGAGAAGTGGTCTTCAGGTCCTAGTGGGTTAAAACCCACTGGTTCTCCAAAGTAGTTTGCCGGGTTGAACCGGCTCTGGAAAAAGGGTGTTGGGTCATCAAAAGGTGAGTTGTGGTCCAGGAGAGGAATGTAAGATTGGTGGGAATTATGGGGCTAATTTTCAGAATGAGGCCCAAAGGAGTGTTGAAACGAAGGGGAGGAGCTCAGCGAAACAGAGCGCCTTGCTGGTTCAGTATAGGTCCTCCAGTTATCTTAAGGACTCCGGTTATGGGAATCTGACGGTGTTCGCCGGTGCGAAGGCCCGGCCTCATGATCATTCGGGACGACGAGTGGCCCCTTGCCTCTTCCTCTCCCTCTCACTCTTGGTGGCATCTTGTTCAACCTGTCACAACAGACAAGGATAACAACAAGGAAAATATATATAAAGACAAAGTTAGAAATAAAACAAATTTGGATAAATCCTAAGTTCTTTGTCTAGACTCGAGAATCGAGGAATGTGCAACTGTGTAACTGAGATTAAACACAAAAGGCTAGTGTTTAATTCACTCAGTGTTGGCTCTGACACCAAGCTGTCACAACCCGATATTTCCACGTATTACCGGTGGGCCCGGTGGGGAGTATCGTGACGTAGTTGATATCATCATAGTCAAACAACACAATTTCAAATGCACAGCAGAAGCAAAAGATAGATTTATTTCAACCAAATAAATTGTAATATTAAGTATCACAAAATAGTTGAAACAGATCCACAGGCGGATCAACTAAAAAGGAAACATAGTTCATCAGACTTTAATGCATCCAAGCTTAGGAGACTCTTAATGATGCTAAGGAGAGGCCAGCCTATTACGCTTAGTACCTGCACTTAACCTTTTTGGGAAAATACGCCAGTTTACACTGATAAATACAATTAACTGACTCATTTTGAAAAGGTTTAGAAAATTGGTTTGAATGCATAAGGCACAAAACATTTTTTAACTTGGGATAATTATTTATATATAAACTTGTAAGAGAATTACATGTTCGTTATATGTTCAGTAGCCCGGATTGACACCGGGTTAAAGATTAACAGACACACCACATGATATAGTCCCGCAGCGGGTTATTCCCGAAACCGGCGGTTATACCTTATTATTTATTTATGCACTGTCGGGTGTACACCTACACCCCGTGCTTAGGTCGTGGCCATTTCATAAAATGATGCCAAGGATATCCGGGACATGGTCATTAACCCCCCAAAGGATTTAATCAAACAAAACAATTTAAACGGGACATTTCAATAAATTAATCTTCATACAATTAAAAATTCAATGCCCGACCAAGCGGTATTTTATATACCGTACCCCAAGCCCATATAGGGAAAATAAGTTAAAAGTATTTACCTTTGCAAGTATAAATAAAAAACAACAAGTGCGGGTAGCTTTTACCGGGTCTCCTATTCTGGAACAAAGGTTTTTAATAACCTATTAGATTCCTAACGGGTCTTTAATTAAGCCTAAACTTAGACCGGTTAGTTTTAAAGGAAGATACGGTTCAAACGCAGGATTAAGCGAATACCGCAATGGAATGTGATTTAGACCCGACAAGTTTGAAGACTTGTATAATATGGGTAAACTAAATACATTCTGGATTTTGAGACAAAGATGATAAGGTTTGACCCGTTTCGGTCAATTTATGCAAACTAGTTACATAAACCGAACTGAACGCGAAAGATGCGTAACGGGTAACCATAAGAGTCATATACAGGTTTCCTAAGTTAATATGCCTTAAATATGTTGTGACATCAGTAAGATATCTTCTATTATTCCGGAATAGATTTAAACTCAAACTATGCCCCGTAGGGGCATTTTGGTCATTTTAAAGGTTATAAAAGAGTTTAAATAATAATCTGAGTTACAGGTCTGATATAATCAGTAAAAATACTTAATTTAATAAGTTATAACAGTAGGGTATTACATATATGTAAAATTTATCATTAAAAAGCAAACTATGCACCTTAGGGGCATTTTGGTAATTTCACTTAAGCCTAAAAGGTCAAAACTGGAAACCTGAGTTTAAAAACTTTTGCTTACTGTTAATATATGAAAATTTACTGAAAATATCAGTAGGCATCAAACCTTATATGTTTAAAATAGTTTTAATACATACTATGCGTTTTTAACGCTTATAAAGGCGATTTTGAGCTATTTCCGGGATTTTTAAGGAAAAGCTGATATTTTTATTATTCCAGAAGGCTCAAAATATTTTATTTATCATATAAAATCAGTAGCAAAAGGTTTGGAATCAAAAAGATTTGTAAAACTCATTTTAATGCCCAAAAGGACAAAACCGACAATTACCGAATCAAGCCTAGAACTCTATGTTATGCTCAGCCTAAAATTAAATAAAAATATTCAAAAATCTCAAAATATTATTTTATGTCAGTAGGTAAGAAGTTTGGTATTAAAAATTGGGTTTAGATAGGCTATATGCTAATTACGCCGTTTAATTATCAAAAAGCTTTATAATTACGCTAATGAGCATAACTCCTAATCTAGACCTCAAACTGATGTCAAATTTTAGGGACAACTTTATAAATCAGTAACTAAGGTCTCCATTCTTTTACATTTTCAAAAATCACTTTTTAAGGTCAAAAGGGCATAATAGTCAACATTTAAGCATTTAACGGAAACATGCATATGAATCGGATAACTAATGAACCAAGTTGTATAACCTCAGAGGGTTATACTAACATAAAACCTGGTCCTAATAAGGCTCTAAGGCATTTCTAAAACATGCTACATTGGGTCAGAACTGAAAGTCAAAGCAAAAGCCAAATAATGCGACTTTCGGTTCCGAACCGAGCCTAAACTGAGAATTGTCGGGTTGAACATGTTTAGACATGTTCTTACATTAATTACCAAGTTATATTAGTGACAAAATAGGTTGCATAGCTTCTACATTGCTAATTATGCATTAATTTGAAAATAAGCTTTCTGTTGACTTTTTAAGATTAGCTTTGACCAGACAATTGACCAAGTTAGAGTGGGAGTCAAAGGGTGCCCTTTTAAGGGTTTATTGCCCACATAATTACCAACTCATAGGTATTTTCAATTCGAAATTTGACTGGACAATTATTGATTAATCACGAAGTCAAACTCTAATTACGACGGTTTGACTTTAAGCTAATTAACTAAGCTAAACTGAATTAAGAAGGGTTATGGAAGCTTACAATAGTCCTATGCAGGATTAGTGACTGCTAAGAAATGTCCTTGAGCTCCAGCAAACTCCAGAAGTTGAGTTGTGAGAGTTCCCAAGTGAATGTGCACAAGAGTTGCAACTTGGAGCTCTTTATATACTCAGTTTGATCATCTAAGATCATGCCAAGGAGGTCTACAATTGTTTCCAGATCAAGACAAGTGCCCCCTATGCATGAAATACCATTGGGGCAGCCCCTGGTATGCAAAACAAGCTTCCAAAGTCGGTTAACAGGCTTGGACAGACACCTGTGCGCATTTTCTAATGTTGGGGTGCTCAGGCGGCCCGCGTAAGGGACCTGTGTGGTCTTACGCGGCCGGTATGGTCATCTAGAACAGGCCAAACAAGTTTTAAACTTTGCATTTTAGGTCCTTGGTCCTTCCAAACGTGGTTTTTAGTTCCAATTTTGCATTTTCAGCCCTCTAACTTGATTTTTAAGGGCCTTAAGACTTATACAAACTTTGTTAAGTCCTTGGTTAACTTTGTGATCACCCGTAAGGCCTTAGATTTTAACGTTGACGCTTTTAACCCCTCGTATACGAATGTTGTCATAACTTTCTCATACTTTAACGAAACCTCGTGAAATTTTTATCACATATTCTAGTGAGTATATTTTATCGTTACAAAGCTTCGGGTTTGCTAAAAAGGTCTCTCAGAGGTATACTTTGAACATGTTGACACATTTAAACCCTGTAGTTTGTAATATCTCACTTTCTTTCACGATTAGCTTCGTATGATCCATGATTCATTCGTTTAAGGGTATAAACATCATGTAGGGTTATTGTAATGTATATTTATCCATTGTTGACACTTTGAACCCTTATATTCACATACTTTCTTTGTTTGTCAACTTTAGTCCCTCTAAATTAATCTTTTACACGTTTAAAGCTTAAGGCACGTGTCAATACATTATTGGACATAAATTTTCGAGGTGTTACACAAAGTAGCCATGAAGAAAGTTGAGAAAGAAGTTGTTAAGTACTTGGGGGACTACCAATTTGGGGTGGGGGTCCCCAATGGGGCGGAGGCGGTGCTGCACAGAGCTAACAGGTTCCTTAATTCTTTTCATTCAGTTGGCTCGCTGGCCATGCTTACGGTTGATTTTTCCAACGCTTTCAATTTAGTTGATCGTTCAGTTTTGCTTCGCGAGTTCCATTGCCATTGCCCCTCCATATTCCCGTGGGTTCAATTTCTGTATGCCCAACCTGCTAAGCTATACGTGGGAATAACCGCATCGGATCACTCACGTGGGTCTAACAAGGGGATCCGTTGGGACCTTTGCTTTTTGCCCTGGCCTTACACCCCTTAGTGCTTCAGGTGTTCGAAAACTACAAAACTCCCCTTCCATGCTTGGTACTTGGATGATGGGACGGTTATCGCGGACGTTGTTCAGGTTGCTAAAGCTCTTGACATTATCGGTTTGAAGGGTCCAGCATTATGGCTACGACTTAATATTAGAAAAACTGAGGTATTTTGGCCGACATGGAACGGGGTGAAGGTCCGGCTAGGGCTTTTCCCCGGTGAGATTGGGAGGCCGAAGAGAGGTGTCAAACTGCTAGGAGGGACAGTAAGTCGTGATGCCAGTTTTATTAGTGGTCTAGCGGCTAAGAGGGCAATGCGAGCTATTGACATTATAAGACACCTTCCCATGTTGCGGGATCCTCAAAGCGAACTCCTCTTGCTTAGATCTTGTATAGGGGTTGCAAAGTTGCTATTTGGTTTGCGAACTTGCCAGCCCCCTTTGTGTATGATGTTGTTTCATGTTTTGATAAAGGTCTTGAGGAGGCAATAGAAGACATTGTCGTATGTGAGGGGCCTTTTTTGGTGAACTCCAGTGGCGGATCGCGACTTTGCCGATGCGGCTTGGTGGGTTGAGCCTTCTCTCGGCCCGGGATGTGGCTGCCTATGCCTTTGTGGCTTCCAGGTCTCAATCTTGGGAGTTGCAAGACCACATCTTACGTAACAGTGGGGTTGCTAACACTGACCCAGATTATGCCAACGCCTCGGAATGCTTGCATGAATCTCTACATGACTTTGAACTCGGCGGTTTCTCTAACATGGACATCGCCCCCAAAAAGCCACAGAAAAACTTTGGCGAAGCCCTTTTTTTGTCGAATCGCACAAAGTTTGGGAGAAGATTTCTATTTGTCCCCCCGCCAGAAAGCCGTCATTGAATGCCTACAGAGGCCTCACGCTCAGGATTTCTTAACTGTTATTCCTATTGAAGGTCTGGGTCAACATATCTCAGCGGTGGAGTACCGGTCAATCCTTAAGTACTGCCTGATGATCCCCATATGGGGAGCATGCGTTACACTGTAGAGATTTGCCGGGATTTAAGTATCGCCATGACTTTGTTCGAGACGCGTTAATGGATATTCTCAGACGAGCAGGGATCTCGGCAAAGAAAGAGGCACTGGTTAATTCTCTTACAGACCCGACGGAAGGGAGGTCCACCCTACGCCCGGCTGACGTGCTAGTTTTTGGTTGGGAGGGCGGGAAACATGCTTGTGTCGATCTCACAGGCATATCCCCCTAGCCGGGTTTCGGGAAAATGGGTTTGTGGCGGGGCAAGTGGTACTGAAAGCAGAGTCAAAGAAGGTGGAAAAGCACGCGGAAGCTTGTGAGGATAGTCAGCATGCCTTTGTCCCCCTAGCATTTGACATGTTCGGCTCCTTGGCGCCGGAGGCGGTTCGGTTCTTGGCTAGAGTTCAGCGTGTGGTCCACAACAACTTTTTGACCCCTCAGGGGCGAGGCTTGTTTTTAGCAGATTAGGGTTTTCTATTCAGAAGGGGATGGCGGCGCAATTTGTTGCTCGTCTACATGCTATCCTTATGTAATTTGCCCTGGTGCTTGGAATGAAATCATTATAATTCTTCAAAAAAAAAAAAAAGTTAGGGGATGTTTGTTTACCTCTTAATGAGGCTCTTAATGGTTCAGACCCCTTACTATTTCGGCACTTAATGGTTCAGACTGTTTGTTTCGTGAGCAGATATCTGAATGGTTCAGACATTTGCCTCTGAATGGTTAAGTATTATACTGAGTCTGAATAGTTAAGACATCTAATCTGAATTGGTCAGAC
Organism: Helianthus tuberosus; assembly: GCA_030545235.1. Classification (NCBI taxonomy): domain Eukaryota; kingdom Viridiplantae; phylum Streptophyta; class Magnoliopsida; order Asterales; family Asteraceae; genus Helianthus; species Helianthus tuberosus. The sequence continues at coordinate 19,512,109 of CM060366.1, read as the reverse complement.
ATTTGCCTCTGAACGGTTAAGTATTATACTGCCTCTTAATGGTTTAAACCTTTTACTGGTTCAGCACTTAATAATTCAGATCTCTTACTAGTTTAGCACTTAACAATTCAGAAGTAGTCAAACAGCCCCTTAATCTACTTGCTATTTTCGTGTTATTAAAAATATTATAAACTAATTAAAATAACTAAATTATATAAAACAAAAAAAAAAAACGAAGTTAATGAAATATAAAACAAAACAGTTAAGTAATTCAAGGTTGGTGTAATTTGAAATTGATATTTTCTTTACTTAGCTACTGTTAATCGAAAAAAATTAAAAATTGAAACAATGTTACTTTGAATTTTTTTTTCTTTACTTTGCTACTGTTAATGGAGAAAGAAAATAAAGATTGAACCAATGTTACTTTGCTTTATTGGTTTAACTAGGTTAGAATCTCGTGTATTATACGGGTTGAATAAATTTAATTTTATATATTAAATAATAAAAATTTATATCTTTATGAATCTCGTATATTATACGGGTTAAATAAATGTAATTTTATATATCAAATAATAATAAAAAGTTATATCTTTAAAAACCATGTCTATTACACAGATTAAATAAATGTAATTATGTATACTAAATAGTAAAAACGTCGTATCTTTAAAAAACCCGTGTATAATCAGGTTGAATAAATCTACCAAATAATAAAAAATTACATCCTTAAAAACCTTGTATATTACACGTGTTGAATACATCTAAAAAAGAGTTATATCTTTAAAAACCACGTGTATTACACAGATTAAATAAATGTATTTTGTATATTAGATACTAAAAACGTAGTATCTTTAAAAAACTCGTGTATAGTCGGGTTGAAAAATCTACCAAATAATAAAAAGTTATATCCTTACAAAATCACGTGTATTACACGTGTTGAATAAATCTAATTTTACATAGCAATGACAAAAAGTTATATCTTTAAAAACTTCGTGTATTACACGGGTTATATAAATGTAACTTTGTATACTAAATAATAAAAAAAAATATATTTTTAAAACCCCCGCGTTTTACACGAGTTATATAAATATAATTTTGTATACCAAATAATCAAAAAAGTTATATTTTTAATAAATTATGATAACATTTAATATTAATTTATTATTTATATATTTCACATAAGATAACTAGGAAAGAGATGCATTTGTTTTAAAAACATATTAAATTAACAATATAGATTTGAGGATAATATTTTATTAAAGTATGATAAGATTTAATATTAATTTATTATTTATTTAGTTAATATAAGATATAAGTATAGATTTGAGGATACCTTCAATGAATGACACGTGTCTAAAAATTAGTTTATTTTATTATAGTAGATAGATAAAAAAACATGCTTTTAATTAGGTTCAACCATTCAGGCCCTACCACTATCCACATACAACCACACGTACCCATCACTAACACACTCTCTAAATGCGCTGCTTCACAATGCAGCCCTTGGGGCTTGCTTCTCCACCTCAGCCCAAATACAAGCTAAATGCTTTACATTAGGTTTGATCTGAGAATCATCTACCAAGCATTAAGTTTGATCTAAGAATCTTCTACCGTTTTTGTTTTACCATTAGATTATGTGTAACAGTTTAATTAGCCAATATGGTATAACCTAACTGGTCAGGAGATTTTTCACTAAGTGGTTTTCTCCAATGGTTTTTAAACCCGGACCGGGTCGGCCGGTCGGACTGGTCCGGCCAGGACCCGGAGACAAGAGCGGGCCGGTTCGCTTGTTTGAGCCGCTTCAACATTGGGCCGATGGTCGGGCCGGCAGCCGGGCGGTCGGGTCGGCGAGTCATAGCCAGTGGGTCGGGCAGGTCCATGATGAAATCAGCCCTTCTTGTTCACATCTTCTTCATCAGCGACATCCCTTCGTGTTCGACTAACCCCTTCTCCATCAGGGGTGGATCTAGTGTGGTGGAAGGGGTAGAGAAATAATTTTAAAACTAAAAGGAAGGGAGAAGAGAGAAATAACTCAACCGAACGAGGAAGATGAAGTGGCGGATCAATAGAAAATGGGTACTACATCACGCCATTGCTGCAGCGGTTGAAGTAAACTAGGATGATGAGAATGAGATTAACCTAATATTTGTTGGGTTGAAGTGGGCTTTCAACAGCCTGATATCTACATTAAGTATAATTAGGGCTGTAAATGAACCGAAAGAACACGAACAAGGCCTTGTTTATGTTCGTTCGTTAAGGAAATAAATGTGTTCACGAGCAGAGCGAATTACTATCTATACGACTCAATTTACATCAAACCCTTGCTAATTTTCAAATTCGTTTATTTATATTCTTCCCATAGATAGCCCATATATTTTACCTACCCTTGAATTAATTTATCTATTTTCAGCTAGGGTTTAAGCGTTAAGTTAACGATCGATACTGATCGATGTATTTTAAGTACACTTTTTTAAATATTTATTATATTTAAGATGCATCAATTTTCGTACATAATATATTAGTTTAATTGACTTTTATGTTTAATATAATAAATATTTTTAAAAAAGAATTAAATGAGGGCATTCACATCTAGCCCCCTAAAATTATACATACATTCCACTAAAAAACAACTCATATATCAATATATTTTCACTAAAAACAAATACCTTTTCTCTCTCCTTTTCAATTAAATAATATTTTTATACCTTTATCATTACATTTTTCTCTCTCCTTCAATCACAACCACTTTAAATATATATTAAAAAATTATAGTGGGTGAACAGTGTCCCCCCAAATATACAGATGAACAGTAACATTTTCTCTCCTCCACTCACAACCATCTTTTATACTCTTTATATTTTAAAAACCCCACACTCACAATTTAGTTCTTTGGATGTGAATGCTCTCAAGATGATAGTGAATTTGCGTAAACAAGTAAGAAAGTCACATATAAGACTAGACAATTAATTTGAATTTAATGTTTACATTAATTAATTGCTTGTGAATCATATGCAAGGAAACGAGAAAGTGCATTTTAAAGCTAATTCAAATGAGCTCATTTTTTTTTGAATGGTAAAGAATGATGTGCCAATCATCATGACACCGGGCACTGTGGCCAAGGTCGATTACTCGATTGCTGTCAGCCCCTTAGCTCTCTCAGATGCGCAGAAACCCAACCTCCACCCGCCCAAAGGCACGACAGTGGAATAATCGGTAAAACCTCGCCTCCCACCCAAGACGAACCGGTGCCACCCGTATTCGCCATTCACTTGGATGCCGCAGAAAATAATGGAGTGAGTGGAAGTCGAACCTGAGTCACAAGAAACACCAAGTTTTTTCCCAACCACTCCATCACTACCTCATTGGCTCAAATGAGCTTAATTAGTAAAGAAAAAAAATATCAAGTGGGCTATGACTAGATAAAATATTGGAGTTAAATCAAAGTGCACTGTTAGGCTTATTAATTGTTATTATTATTATTATTATTTTTATTTGCGTGAACTATGGGCTACGATAATTAGAACTAGTTCTATATCTGTTCAGTGGATGGGTGCATTATCGTATGACACAAGTATTTTATTCTTTATTATCTAAACAAATATATTATTTATTAAAAACCAACCAAAATTTGTGGGATGTTTCATCAAAAACATAGCAAAGCGAGGTTGTTTGCAAATACAATGAATCAGAGTGCATCTAGTCTTTTATTGAGCCATTGACTATTAAAACACAAGAACATAAATAGTCAGGTGAAATAACAATATCAAGTAACAATAATATAAGCTAAATTACAACCAACATGTGTTAAATATTTCAAGAAACACGCATGTTCTCTACTCAGTATATGGTTTTCGCTTCCGATGTGATCTCCTTGGCCTTAGTTACTCATGAGATTCATTTGTGGCACACACAACAACTGATGTGTTGGGAACTTTGACATCGTTAGTATTAACCTCTTGTGTAGATGTATCATAATTTATGGCTTCCTCAATAGAAACAAATGTCTGCATTTACCACAGTGACAAGTCTTTCTTTTCTTTGCCCGGTGGCGGGCTATTTTAACGTCATAATGACAAGTATTTTTCCTTCTCATTCTAAACATAAACACTTTTTTGTATGAAAGCAGATATAACAACGAATTTGTTGGGTTTTTGGGCCCATGAGGGAAGCCCAACAATATGGCCCATTAATACCTTTTTTAAAGGTGAATAAAAGGATAACATGATAAGGTTTTCCATAGAGTTTTACAGCCACAAAATTAGTAGAAGTGTGTTGTTGAAGCTTTAGCAAGAAAAAGAGAGAACAAGATTTTCGTCACTTTTGAACCTAGCTGTAGAGACTGTCGATTTCCCGGAGAGTGAACCGTTGGATCGTTCTGATTTCTGGACAGAGTGTTCACAACATCTAGGTGACCTTATCCAATGGTGGGTTTGTGTTAATCACGTCTAGAAGTCGGGTTTCACACCTTCTATTCGCAGCTGTAGATTTTGGTGACATCTCTTTTCTTTTGTCTTTGTTTTGATGCCATATGCTTGAAGTTGTTGATTCCAAGTATATGATGTTTGTTGTATGCCTCTAGTCTTCTAGAGAAGACTTTGTATTGCTCTAATTTTGTGATAGTGGATTTGAAGCGGCTCTATTAGTCCCGTGATTTTTACTCTCGTCTTGAGAGGTTTTCCACGCTAAAATTTGGTGTCTTATTATTATTGTTTTCGGGTTGTTTAGATTGTAGTCGATATACCCTATTTGTTTGCATCCTCATAGGTTCATTCGAGTTTGGGAAAATTCTTGGTCAAACGAAGTTTGCTTCCGTGTTTGTGTTTACCGTTTGTGACCGGGTTTCGCGTTTTCCCATCATAGTGGTATTAGAGCCATTGGCTCTTGTTATTGGGTTAAGACTTGTTTGAATGATGGAAGCTAATACAAGTAGGATCGTAAATTTGAATGGTTCTAATTATCATGTTTGGAAAGGCAAGATGGAAGATCTCCTTTATGTGAAGGATTATTATATGTTGTTTTTTATTACCGACAAATCGGATGATAAAACAGATGAAGAGTGGAATATAATGCACAGAAAGGTTTGTGGTTATATTCGCCAATGGGTTGATGATAATGTTTTGAACCATATTAGCGGTGAGACTCACGCTCTACTTTGTGGAACAAGTTTGAGGAGTTGTATGCTCGAAAAACCGGAAATAATAAACTGTTCTTGATTAAACAGTTGATAAATTTGAAGTACAATGACGGAACTCCTGTCACTGATCATTTGAACATGTTTCAGGGTCTCATTAATCAGCTTGCATGAATGGGTATTAAGTTTGAAGACGAGATACAAGGCTTATGGCTTCTTGGTACTTTATCGGACTCTTGGGAAACTTTTAGGACATCATTGTCCAACTCTGCAGCTAATGGTATCATTACTATGGAATTGGCTAATGGCAGTATTTTAAATGAAGAGATGAGAAGAAAATCACAGGTTTCCTCTTCACAATCAGTTGTCTTGTTCTTCAAGTGCCTCAGTCATCTTTGTGTTTAGTATTTTGTTTATTTCATATGTGATCTTTGTTTTCTTCTGTACAAGTTATTTTTCATTCTAGTTTCTTTCTGTAATAGTTTTTATTTCCTTTGTATTGTAATCTGAAATATAATAAAATTGTTTGCTTATTTCTTTTATGTTAATTTCTTGAACGGTTGTCCTACAAGATTAAAACAGATTTTTGAAACACCGTTCCTTTCTGTTTTAAAAAAAAATTGGATTACATAACAGTTTGTTAAACTGTTTATTTTCTTTCTACAAATTTCAGTAAGTTTGTTTGGTTTTGTTTAAACCAACATTTCTTCAAACTGGTTATTTTTTACTCTTGTTTCGGAAATGGCTACTGTTACATCAACCACTGTTGGATCCACATCCACTACCATGGGACCATTAGTTGGTAGCCAACTGGCTCAAGCGGTTGCTTAAGGGGCTGAAAAACCAGAGTTTACTGGTTTAAATTTTAAGAGATGGCAACAACAGATGTTGTTCTATTTGACCACTCTGAACCTTTCGAGGTTTTTGACTGAGTCCCCTCCTGTTCTCACAGAAGGGACATCTGATATCCAATATGTGAGTGCTGTTAATGCTTGGAAACATTCTGAGTACCTATGTCGCAACTATGTGTTGAATGGCCTGTCAGATGCCATGTATAACCTGTATCTCAAGGTTCCAACTGCCAAAGAATTATAGGAGTCATTGGAACACAAATACAAGACTGAGGATACGGGTACTAAAAAGTTTGTTGTGGCTAGGTTTTTGGACTATAAAATGATTGATTCAAAAACTATGATGAGTCAAGTTTAAGAACTACAAATTATTCTCAATGACATTTTGTCTGAAGGAATGAATCTTAGTGAAACATTCCAAGTGGCAACAATTATTATGAAATTACCTCCTGGTTGGGTAGACTTCAAAACTTACCTTAAGCATAAGTGAAAGGAAATGACTACTGAAGACCTTGTGGTTCGTCTTCGTATTGAGGAAGACAATAGGTTGTCACACAAAGGGGGTCAAGTTGAAGCTTCTTTAAAGCAAACCTTGTGGAACATGGCCAATCCTCAAGGGGTTACAAAGGTAACAAAGGCCACAAGTTCAATGGCAAGGGGAAAAACAAAGGTGTTGACGTTGGGCCAAAAATAGGTGGTGTGAAGAAGAAGGTTGGTTCTTTTAAAGGGAAGTGTTACAATTGTGGACAAACTGGTCACCGTGCTGACCAATACAAAGAGCCTAAACGTGACAAGGCTCCTATGGTTGATGATGATATGCCCTTAGTGGCCATGATTTCAGACCTCACTTCCATGATGGAGGAGGTCAATCTGGTGGCTAATGAGCCAAAAGGGTGGTGGGTTGATACTGGGGCTACCCGCCATGTGTGCCCAGACAAGACCCTCTTTAATACATTTAAAAAGGTGGTGGGAGATGAGAAGTTGTACATGGGGAATGCTGCTACAGCTGATATCAAGGGAGAAGGTGATGTGATCATGAAGTGGACTTCTGGTAAAGGGCTCACCTTGAAGAATGCGTTCTATGTTCCTGACCTTCGCAAGAGTCTTGTGTCAGGTTGGTTGCTTAATAAGTTTGGTTTTCGTTTGGTTTTTTTAGAGTGATACGTTTGTTTTAAGCAAGCATGGTATGTTTGTTGGAAAGAGCTATGCCCAAAATGGCATGTTTAAACTCAACGAAACTACAGTTAAGAAAACCATGAATAAGAATGGTTCTACTTCTGCTTATTTGGTTGAGTCTCCTACTGTTTGGCATGATCGTCTTGGTCATGTAAATTTTTATTTGATGTGTCGTTTAATTGAATTAGATTACATACCAACTTTTGCCATTGACTTTAAATCAAAATGTAAAACATGTGATGAAGCCAAACAACCAAGATCATTCTTCAAATCAGTTGAAAAAATAATTGAACCCCTTGATCTGATTCACGCTGATGTGTGTCACTTAAAATCAATTCCCACCAGAGGTGGTAATAAATATTTTATTACCTTTATTCATGACAATACGCGATATTGTTATGTTTACTTACTTGAGAGTACAGATGAAGCAATTAACAAGTTTATCTTATATAAAGCTGAAGTTAAGAATCAACTTAACAAGAAAATAAAACGTGCGATAAATAATAGAGGAGGTGAATATGTTTCACCATTTGGGGATGTATGTGCAAAAAGTGGCATAACACACGAGTGTACCCTTCTTCATACACCCCAATCGGATGGCATTGTAGAATGAAGGAATATACACTAAAAGAAATGATGAATGCCATGTTGATAAGTTCTGGGATGGGCCATGACATGGGGGGCAGGCCATTTTGTTGGCCAATTTTCTATTAAATAAAATACCTTTCAAGAATAAGGAGGTAATACCTCATGAGTTATGGTGGGGACATAAATCATCCTATAAATACATGAAGGTGTGGGGGTGCCTGACCAAGGTGATTGTTACACCTCCTAAGGCACTTAGAATAGGGCCCAAAACTGTTGATTGCATTTTAATTGGATATGCAAAACGGTAGTTCACATCGTTTTCTTGTATATGAATCTAAGAATCTTGATGTGCACAAGGACTTGATCATAGAGACAAGGCTAGGAAATGTGACTTATTTTGAAGAAGAGTTTCCAATATTAGTACAAACTCATGTGAGTTCTTCCACAACAAATCATGCATGTTCATCAACAACGGTTGATGAGATTGTTTGAGAGGAAACTCGAGAACAATCAGAGGCTAAAGAGGGTGAACCAAGAAAAGGCAAAAGGCAAAGGACTGGGAAATCCTTTGGGTCTGACTTTCTTAAATACATGGTTAAGAGGGAGCTTCAAACCTATCGGGAAGCAGTCACCTCTTCAATTGGACCTCAATGGAAAGAAGCCATCAAGAGTGAAATTGATTCTATCTTGCAGAATCAAACTTGGGAGCTAGTCGATCTTCCATTAGGGGCAAGCCACTTGGATATCGATGGATATTCGAGAAAAAGATGAAAGTTGATGGCTCTGTCGACAAGTATAAGGCAAGGCTTGTGATCAAAGGGTTTAGACAAAAGGAAGGTCTTGACTATTTTGACACATACTCACCTGTGACTAGAATAACCTCTGTTAGATTGGTGCTTGCAATTGCACCTTTTAAAAACTTGGAAATACATCAAATGGATGTAAAAACTATATTTCTCAATTGTGAATTAGAGGAAGAGATTTACATGGAGCAACCAGAGGGTTTCTCTGCGCCTGGCTAAAAGGGCAAAGTGTGTAAACTCGTCAAATCATTGTATGGCTTGAAGTAAGCTCCAAAACAATGGCATCAAAAGTTTGACCAAGTTATGCTTAATATTGGTTTCAAAATAATGAGTGCGACAAATGTGTCTATGTGAAAGACACTTCTAAAGGTTATGTGATCTTATGCCTTTATGTAGATAATATGCTTATCATTGGGAGTGATGATAAGATCATCAGATCTACTAAAGACATGTTAAAAGCGAGATTTGACATGAAAGATATGGGTCTAGCCGATGTGATCCTTGGAGTGAAGATCATTAGAACCCAAACTGGTTTGGTGTCAAGTCAATCTCATTATGTAGATAAGATCCTTGAAAAGTTCAATCCAGAGGACACGAGTGTGGCTCAAACTCCAATTGATGCCTCTCAACCTTTGTCAAAGAATAGAGGCGAGATTGTTGCTCAATTGGAATACTCAAGGATCATTGGTAGTCTTATGTATCTCATGTCATGTACTTGGCCAAACTTAGCATATGCTGTGAGTAGGCGAAGTAGATATACCAGTAATCCTAGTTCTGAGCACTGGAAGAGTATGACAAGATTACTAAGGTATCTGAGTGTCACACCCCGATATTTCCACGTATTATCGGTGGGCCCGGTGGGGAGTATCGTGACGTAGTTGATATCATCATAGTCAATAATCACAGTTTAAATGCACAGCGGAAGTCTAAAAGTAATTATACAAATCGATTTGAAAGTATAATAAAAATATTACACAACGGGTTGTAAATGGATCCACAGGCGGATCAAAACAAAAGAAATATTGTTCACAGACTTAAAGTGATAAAAGCTTGCAAGACTCTTTATTTAACCACTCAGGAGTTTCTAACCCATTTCGTGTAGTACCTGCACTTAACCTTTTTGAAAGATACGTCAGTTTACATTGGTAAATATAATTAACTGACTCTTTTGAAAAGTATTTATAAAATTGATTTAAATGCACAAGGCACAAATATTCTTTTATAACTTGGACAATTATATAAAATAATCTTGTATACAGATTTATATGTTTGTCGTCCATTCGGGACCCGGTTAGAAGAGCCGAAACAAGATTAATAGACACACCACTAATATAATCCCATGGCGAGTTAACCTCAACGAGTGGTTATATCTTTTACATACGAAACTGTCAGGTGTATGCCTACACCTCGTGCTTAAGTCATGGCCATTCAAATGAATGAGCCGAGGATATCCAAGACACGGTCATTAACCCCCCCAAAGGCATTGCATCAAACAAAACAGATTAAAACGGGTTATCTCAATGATTTAACCACTAATGGATTAAAGATTCAATACCCGACCAAGCGGTATTATTAAATACTGTATCCCAAGCCCGTATAACGGAAAATAAGTTAAAAGTATTTACCTGAGCTAAAATATAAATTTAATCTCAGCCGAATATCAAATCAGCAAGTACAGTAGCTTTTACCGGGCTCCTAATCTGGAACGAAGGTTTTAATAACCTATTAGATTCCTAACGGGTCTTATTTAAGTTATAACTTAGACCGGTTAGTTTTAAAGAAAGGTATAAGGTTCAAAACGCAAGATTAAGCGAAGACCGGATCAGAATGTGATTTAGACCCAATAAATATGAAGACTTGTATAAAATGGGTAGACTAAATACATTCTGGATTTTGAAGTAAAAATGATAAGGTTTGACTCGTTTCGGTTAATTTATGCAAACTGGTTACATAAACCGTACCGAACGCGTATATGCATAACGGGTAACCAAAAGAGTCATGAACAAGTTCCACAAGTTAATATGCTTTAAACATGTTATGATATCAGTAGCATATCTTCCATTATGCCCAAAATGAATTTAAAATCAATTTAAGCCCCATAGGGGTATTTTGGTCATTTTAAAGATTATAAAAGAGGTTAAATAGTAATCTGAGGTTATGGTCTAAAATAATCAGTAAATATATTTATTTTAGCAAGTTATATTAGTAAGTTATCATACATATGTGAATTTTATCATTTATGGCCAAACTATGCACCGTAGGGGCATTTTGGTCATTTTACATATGCTTCAAGGGTTATTATTTTTTTTTTGGAAATCTGAGTTCAAAACTTTTACTTACTGTTAAAGTATAAAAATTTGCTTATAATATCAGTAAGTAACAAGTCTTAGGTGCTAGATATAGTTTTAACCCATACTATGCGTTTAAAAAGCGTAAAAGTCGGTATTTGACGATTTTCGGGTTATTTAAGGAAATCTGAGATTTTGATCAGTCTCTAAAGCTTAAATATTTTACTTAACATATGAGATCAGTAGGAAAAGGTTTGGTATCAAAATGTTATGTAAAACTCATTTTATCAAAGAAAAGGGCAATTTCGTCAATATCGAATTTACACTAAAACTCTATAATATAATCAGTATAAATATTGACAAAAATTTCCAAAAATCCCTAAATATTATATCATATCAGTGGGTAGAAATTTTAGTGCCAAAATTTGGGTTTAAATATGATTTATACTAAAAATGCCATTTAATTAATAAAAAGCTTTCATTTTACGATATTGCGCATAACTTCTATTTTAGACCATGAACTGATGTCAAATTTTTAGGACATGCTTATAAATCAGTAATAAAGGTTTTTGTCCTCTCACATTTTCAAAAATCTCGTTTTTATATCAAAAGGGCATAATGGTCAACTTTTAAGCATTTAACGAAAACATGCAAATGATTCAGATTTCAAAGGGTCCATATAGTATAATCTCATAGGGTTATACTAACATGTAATATGGTCCTAAAGGAACCCTAAGGCATATCTAAACTAAGCTAAATTGGGTCAGAACTGAAAGTCAAAGCAAAAGTCTACTTTTGCGACTTTCGGTTGTGAATCGAGCCTAAACTCAGAATTGTCGGGTTGAACATGCCTAAACATGTTCTTATATTATTTACCAAGTTATTTAAGTGTTAAAACATGTTCCATAACCTCTGTATTATCAGTTATGAATTAATTTGAAAAAACTGACCCGTTTGACTTTTTATTAAGAGTAAATTACAAGTTTTGTCCTTTATCTTTGTACCAAATTGCAGGCGGTGTCCTTTACCTTTAAATTTGACGAGTTTTGTCCTTAATGTTTCAAAATCCTGCACGTTATGTCCTTTAGCCCTAACTCAGTCAGATTTTTTTGTTAAATATGGTCATGTGCCTTGCACATGAGGGTATTCTTGTCATTTTACCTCTCCAAGGACTATTGAGTAAATAACTTATATCAAGGGACTAAATATGTAAAAAGATTAAAGAATAAGATATAAATAAAAAACCTAATTAATATTTAAAAACCTAAACTCGCACATGAACTCAACACTCTGTTTTTCTCAACTGTCATGCCATCAGAACCGAAACTGTATTCCGTCGTAATCCGTAGCGTAAACAAACAATCGTCAACAATGGGTAAAAAACAAAGAAGCCGGAAAGGGGAAGGAGAAAACGGAGAGAAAAACAGCCAAAGCAGAGGACAAAAAAAGCCCATAGGGAGTCCAAGAAAGTCTCACCTGAAGACGACATTGATGCCATTATGGTACTCTCCTTAAACACATATTATTGTTGAATAAACAGTTGTTTTTTCGCTTTTGTTTTTATACTTACCAAATTTTTGTTTTTGAGTGTTTAGTTAAGCATTTAGAAAGAAGAAGCTAAGAAAAAAGAAATGCATGTTGAAGAAAACATGCCTCGACCGTTTCCGCGGTCCAATTGCTCGGTATATTACTCAATTTTGTATTTAAATTAGATAATTAGTAAGGATGTGCTGTGAATGTAGGATTGACTAGGGGTGTTGTGTTTCTCACAGATTTTGAGCACCCATTTATATAAAAATGGGAGGTGCGGCAACCAGAAAGTCAGTGGGGAAGATAGTGTTCCTAGAGGCGGTGGGTAGATGGTGGTGGTGGCGATGAAAGGTAGAGATGGTGGTGTGTGGTTTAGAGTGGAGAAGATGAAGTAGGTAGGGTGGGTGGTGGGTCCCATATAAAATTTAAATATTAATTAGGTTTTTTTATTTATATCTTATTCTTTAATCTTTTTACATATTTAGTCCCTTAATATAAGTTATTTACTCAATAGTCCCTAAAGAGGTAAAATGACAAGAATAGCCTCATGTGCAAGGCACATGACTATATTTAACAAAAAAATCTAATTGAGTTAGGGCTATAGGACATAACGTGCAGGATTTTGAAACGTTAAGGACAAAACTCGTCGAATTTAAAGATAAAGGACACCGCCTGCAATTTGGTACAAACATAAAGGACAAATCTTGTAATTTACTCTTTTATTAATAAGTTTGACCTGACAATTTACTGAGATAACGTGATAATTTGAAGGTGGCCTTTTAAGGGTTTATTACCTACATAATTACCAACACATAGCCACTTTCAATTCGAATAATGGCTGGACCGTTTGTGATTAATCACAAAGTCAAAGCTTAATTACGATAACTTTGACTTTCAGTCATTAAGCTAATAAAACTTAAACTTAGGAAGCTAAGAACACTTACTATAGTCCTTAGCACGAATATTGAACTTGGGAAAGCTTCCTTAATCAGCAGGAGGCTTCAGAGAGTGAGTTGTGAGTTAAAAACTTCAAGTGTGCAAATGAAGAATGAAAACCAAGCTCTTATATAGGAATTTAGATGCTCTTGGATCAATCCATCTGTTCCTAGAGGTAATCCTGATGTTTACAAGTGTCCCTAGGGTAGTAAAACCAGTTGCATAGACCCTTGTATCAAAATACTAGCTTGCAAAGGCAGTGCAATGGCTGTAACCTGCAGCTGTCCATTTTACTGCCCAGTTACAGGTCTTACGGACCGTAAGCTTAAGGCCTTACGGTCCGTATCCGCTTTTCCAATTTCATCGCCCAGATCAGCCACCTTACGGTCCGTAAGCTACCCTCTTTGCGGCCCGTAAGCCTTAGTCAGAAGACAAAAATTTTGAGAACTTTTAGATTTTGACCATGCAATCTTTGTAACTCGAATCTAATGTCATTTTCAGTAGGAGGGTCCATTTGTTCAGTTCTGAAAAGTACTTGAAAGTAATGTCATGCAAAATATAGTATTGGAATCATTGAAAGAGGCCATGAAATGAAAATTTATTTCTCAAAAGATTTAACCGAATGCCTTTAAAATCTTTATCAGATATTTATGAGAACAAATTAATGTTTTATCAAGAGTTGGAAACGTTAAAGGTAACTCAAAGGTAATAATTAACATGTTGACACTTTTAATCCTTCCAGTTATCTTTTAACATGATCCGGGTTTATAACACGTTTAAAGTTCATGACACGTGTCTTTATTATATTGGGCATGATTTTTGCGAGGTGTTACATCCTCACCCCCTTAAAAGAAATCTCGACCTCGAGATTTACTGAAATAAATGAGGGTATTTTTGTTTCATTGTGGATTCAACCTCCCACGTGTATTCTGGGCCTCTACGGGCATCCCATTTTACCTTGACGATTGGTACATGCTTCCTTCGAAGCTTCTTAACCTGTCGATCCTCGATCAACAAAGGTTTTTCAACGAACTTCAAACTCTCATTGATCTGCACGTCCTTATGTGATATTGCTAGCGATTCATCGGCTAGGCATTTCTTTAGATTGCAGATATGGGGTACATTATGTATCCCACTAAGTTCTTCAGGCAGATTTAGCTTGTAGGCCACAGTTCCGACACATTCGATGATCTCGAATGGCCCTATGTAGCTTGGTCTTAGCTTGCCCTTTTTGCCAAAACGCATCACCACTTTCCAGGGTGATACCTTAAGTAGCACTTTGTCACCTACCTCGAATTTTAGAGGTTTACGCCTTTTATCTGCGTAGCTTTTCTGCCTACCCCTGGCAGCTTTGAGACGATCACGGATCTATACAATCTTATCTGTCGTCTCCAGGACTATATCAGGTCCTGTTAGTTGGACATCTCCAACTTCCGCCCAACAAACTGACGTCCTACACTTCCTTCCGTACAAGGCCTCAAAAGGCGCGGCTTGGATACTTGAATGATAGCTATTATTGTACGAGAATTCAATCAACGGAAGGTGGTCATCCCAACTTCCACCTAAATCAATAACACAAGCCCTTAGCATATCCTCGAGTGTTTGAATCGTACGTTCGCTTTGGCTATCCGTCTGAGGATGATAAGCAGTGCTGAAGTTTAAACGAGTGCCTAAGGATTGCTGAAAGTTTTTCCAAAAGTGGGACGTGTATCTAGTATCCCTATCGGAGATAATAGATACTGGCACTCTGTGGAGAGATACAATCTCATCCACGTACAGCTGAGCTAGCTTGTCGGAGCTGTGTGTTTCTTTAATAGGTAAGAAGTGAGCTGAATTGGTCAGCCTGTCGACTATAACCCAAATAGTATCATTCCCATGCTTTGTCCTTGGTAACTTAGTGATAAAATCCATAGTTACCATTTCCCAGTTCCAAGTGGGAAGTTCAGGCTGTTGCAGTAAACCTGACGGCTTTTGATGTTCAGCTTTAACCTGAGCACACGTCAGACATTTAGCCACATAAATGGCTATAGATTTCTTCAAACCTACCCACCAATAATTTGCCACATAAGTGGCTATAGATTTCTTATCACTGCCAGGATGGACTGAGTATTTCGAATTGTGAGCTTCCTGAAGGATCACGTCTCTAAGTCCCCCATAAATAGGGACCCAGATTCGACCATTTAATCTTAGGATCCCATCCTTTCCATAAGATAATTGATCAGCTGTGACGCCTACCTTCTCATTCAAATAGTTAGTGTCCAAAATAGCTTTCTTCTGAGCAGCTAACAACTTTTCATTCAAGCTGTTCTTTAGTTCAATGCTTTTGGCATTGATTCTAATAGGCTTGACCCTTTCCTTCCTGCTTAGAGCGTCAGCTACAACATTCGCTTTACCTGGATGGTAGCGAATTTCGCAATCATAATCGTTTAAAGTCTTCATCCATCGATTTTGCCTCATGTTAAGATCTTTCTGATTGAACAAGTGTTGAAGGCTTTTATGATCAGAATATATTACACACTTGGTTCCATATAAATAATGCCTCCAAAGCTTCAGTGCAAACATAACAGCACCCAATTCCAAATCATGGGTGGTGTAGTTCTTTTCGTGCACCTTTAATTGTCGTGAGGCATAGGCAATGACCTTGCCTCTCTGCATGAGCACACAACCCATACCAGTGTGCGAGGCGTCGCAGTATACAACAAATTCTTCAATCCCTTCTGGCAGTGTCAACACCGGAGCATTGCTCAACTTTTGTTTAAGAATCTCAAAGGACTCTTGTTGTTTAGGACCCCAATCGAACTTTATATTCTTGCGAGTTAATGAAGTCAGGGGTGCAGCAATCCTTAAAAAAATTTCAATGACACACCTGTAATATCCTGCTAGACCCAAAAAGCTGCGAATCTCTGAAGGTGTTTTCGGTGCTTGCCAGTTCATAATGGCTTCAATCTTAGCGGGATCTACCTGGATACCACGCTCACTCACTACATGTCCAAGAAATTGGACTTCACGAAGCCAAAACTCACATTTTGAAAACTTGGCGTAGAGCTTCTCTTGCTGAAGAAGTTTAAGAATACACCGGAGATGTTTTTCATGATCAGCCTGATTCTTCGAATATTGTCACACCCCGATATTTCCACGTATTACCGGTGGGCCCGGTGGGGAGTATCGTGACGTAGTTGATATCATCATAGTCAATAATCACAATTCAATGCACAACGGAAGTCTTAAAGTAAAATATATTACAAACCGAATGAAATATCAAAGTATTACAAACGGAATGTAAAGGATCCACAGGCGGATCAAATAAAAGATAATTGTTCAACAGATTTCAAGTGACCAAGCTTGCAAGACTTTTATTTATTCACTCAGGAGTAGCCAGCCTATTTCGCCTAGTACCTGCACTTTAGCCTTTTGGAAAATACGTCAGTTTACACTGGTAAATACAATTAACCGACTCATTTTGAAAAGAGTTTAAGAAAATTGATTTGAATGCACAAGGCACAAAATATCTTTTATAACTTGGGACAATTATTTAGAAATAATCTTGTATA
Organism: Helianthus tuberosus; assembly: GCA_030545235.1. Taxonomy (NCBI): domain Eukaryota; kingdom Viridiplantae; phylum Streptophyta; class Magnoliopsida; order Asterales; family Asteraceae; genus Helianthus; species Helianthus tuberosus. Next base: position 19,495,279 of record CM060366.1, on the reverse strand, counting down.
CAGTTTTACATATTTGTCATCCGTCAGGGCCGGTTAGAAGAGCCGGACAAGATTAACTGACACACCACAGGTATAATACCCACAAGGTTAATTCGTTATTATGGAGTACCTTTTTACATACGCAACTGTCAGGTGTATGCCTACACCCCGTGCTTAAGTCGTGGCCATTTCAATGAATGATGCCAAGGATATCCGGGACATGGTCATTAACCCCCCAAAGCGGGTTATGTAAATGTATTAATCACAATCCGATTTAAATAACTACATACCCGACCAAGCGGTATTTTTATAATACCGTATCCCAAGCCCGTATAACGGAAAATAAGTTAAAAGTATTTACCTGAGCAAATATTCAAATTTATCTCAACCGTATTCAATCAGCAAGTGCAGATAGCTTTTACTGGTCTCCTAATCTTGAACGAAGGTTTTAATAACCTATTAGATTCCTAACGGGTCTTACTTAAGTTTAAACTTAGACCGGTTAGTTTTAAAGGAAGATATATGGTTCAAAACGCACGATTAAGCGAAGACCGGATTAGAATGTGATTTAGACCCGACAAGTTTGAAGACTTGTATAATATGGGTACACTAAACACATTCTGGATTTTGATATAAAAATGATAAGGTTTGACCCGTTTCGGTTAATTTATGCAAACTGGTTACATAAACCGTACCGAACGCGAATAATGCATAACGGGTATCCAAAAGAGTCATGCACAGGTTTCACAAGTTAATATGCCTTAAATATGTTGTGATATCAGTAGGATACCTTCCATTATGCCCAAAACGGATTTAAACTTGCCCCGTAGGGGTATTTTGGTCATTTTAAAGGTTATAAAAGAGATTAATTATAAATCTGAGGTTCAGGTCTGAATTAATCAGTAAAAACATTTATTTTTATAAGTCATAATAGTAGGGTATTGCTTATATGTGAATTTTATCATTTTTAACCAAACTATGCACCGTAGGGGCATTTTAGTAATTTCACATGAGCTTTAAAGGTCAAATTTGGAAATCTGAGTTCAAAACTTTTGCTTACTGTTAACGTATAAAAATTTACTAAAAACATCAGTAGGTATCAAGTCTTATATGTTAAAAATAGTTTTAACTCATACTATGCGTTTAAAACGCGTAAAAGTCGCCTTTAAGCGATTTTTGGGTTATATAAGAAAAGCTGATATTTTTATCATTCCAGAAGGCTTAAAATATTTTATTTATCATATAAAATTAGTAGCAAAAATTTTGGTATCAAAATGTTTTGTAAAACTCATTTTATTCAAGAAAAGAGTATAACCGACAATTACCGAATCAAAGCTAGAACCCTATGTTATGCTCAGCTTAAAAATAAATAAAAATCTTCAAAAATCCCAAAATATTATATTACATCAGTGGGTAAAAAGTTTAGTATCAAAATTTGGGTTTAAATAGGCTATATGCTAATTATGCCGTTTAATTAATAAAAAGCTTTCAATTTACGCTATTGACCATAACTCTTAATCTAGACTTCAAACTGATGTCAAAATTTTAGGACATGTTTATAAATCAATAACAAAGGTTATTGTCCATTCATATTTTCAAAAATCTCGTTTTAAGGTCAAAAGGGCATAATGGTCAACATTTAGGCATATAACGAAAACATGCAAATGAATAGGATAAATTAGGAACCAAGTTGTATAATCACAGAGGGTTATACTAACCTATAACCTGGTCCTAACAGAACTTTAAGGCATGACAAGCTTAGTTAAAATTTTTAATTGTCTAGGTTTAACTTGGGAATTTAAAGTTCTAAAAAGGTTATATTTTTACGAATTTACAACCGAGAGCGTCGTGATAAAAAGAACCAACATAAGAAAATTATGAAAAGGCATGACAAGCTTAGTTAAAATTTAATTATATATACTTGATCACATAAAAACCCATTCCCACAAAAGTGAGTTTTGAGCCTTTATTGAGCATACAAATATATATCTTTAAACTAAATGCTCATTTTTCGTTTCTTGTGTGAATAGCCGCTTGGTTCTTACGACTCTAGAACTTGCCACGGCGATACATTCCCGGTCCTTACCAACTTAAACCCGAGTAAGTAAATGACGGAGGCATTAGGACTAACCCTTTTTATTTCTACACCATTATTTTTTTTTACCACCTACCCAAAATCCCCCTAGTTAGCCCCTTTGAGCCTAAACCTTTTCATTTCATAACCCAAACAAACAACCTTTCACCCACCAAAAACCTTTTTCATTTTTAACCCTTTGTTTTAGTAACAAGTTCGGTTTCTCATATGACTTTCAAAAAAAAAAAAAAAATTTAAAAATATTTTGTTGATGATGAAGCAAAAGCAAATAAACAAACAAGTTTATAAAAAAAATGACTTTGTTTGAATAATGGCTTCATCAAAATAAAAGTTGAAAAATAGAAAGTCTTACGAAAACCGATACTTGTTACGCTTTTCGCCCTTTTTCTACTAACCACTAACCCAACCACCAACCTTTAACCCAAGCCTAACCCTTCACCCAAAAAGTCATCTTGATATTTACAAAGGTATATAAGTTAAAAAGGAGGAGGATTGATTGCTTGGCAAGCCTATGGTAGGAGTAAGTTCCATGCCGCTCTCGAGTGATCCACAAAAATACATTTTCGGCCGAGTGTTGAGTGATCCCCGTGAGGTATGTGAACTTGTATATAAATAGAATTTTAAAGAGGCATGTTATGCCCTAATAAGTAATTTATCTTATGAAAAGTTTTAAATAAATCATGACGAATAGGATTGTAAATAAATAAAAATAAAACTAAATAAAGAATCTTGGAAATCCCGACACTCTATGACAAGCCCAAAACCTTCTTTTCTACCCATTCCATTTGGGAGTGTAATAGCCACATATTAAAGAGTTTTGCTTGAGGACAAGCAAAGATTCAAGTGTGGGGGTATTTGATGTGTGCAAAATGCAACATATAAATTACATCAATTGTGGCATAAAACTAACCATTTTTTAGTACTAATGTTGGAAAAAGTGTGCTTTTGTCTTCCTTTTGTATTTTCAGGATTAAATGAGCTCAAATTAACAAAAGAAGCAAAAAGACATCAAAATCTAACATAAATACAAGAACAGGAACAAGACGTGACATGCCCGACCCCACGACAGCATCTTCCCAAGCAAAACAAGAAGACAGAAGACTGAACACGCCCCGTGCTCAGCCAGCACGGGGGCGTGCCCAAGTGTCTGCAGAAAAGACAAAGTGGTAGAAGCTTCTATTGCCCACCACGGGGCCGTGCTCAGCGGACACGGGGCCGTGGTCAACTATAAGATTCGCACAATCCAGGCAAATCTTCATAGTACAAAGATTCTTCTGCACACGGGGTCGTGCTCAGCGGACACGGGGGCGTGGTCAACTAATAAGACAAGCTGCATTAAATGAAGAAAGAGAAGGATGTGGACACGGGGCCGTGCCCACTGGACACGGGGCCGTGCCCGAGCTTCTGTTCAGCCTATTAATAGGAGTGCTTGGCTCAAGCTCAAACCATCCCTTGGCACACCACCTCTCTCACACTTCACCCACCAGCCACCACCACCATAACACCATCATCCACCACCATCATCCATTGTCCATCATAGAGTGTGTGAGTCGTCTCGGGATCCAAGATTGATCGTAAGAGTTCTTGACAATCAAGGCCATGTTTGCCTAAGTCTCTTACATCACTTGGTGAAGACAAGTGTCTAGTGTAATACTTTTTATTTCTAATCTTTTCGCACTTTTTACTTGGTTTTGTATTAATGACTTTAATAACTAGTTTCTTATTTTGAAGGTGATTCTTCCTTATCGTTTGTCCGTGGTGTCTTGGCATTATTTTACTGTCTATATAAAATAAAAGATTTTCACCATTCATATCTCCACGGTCTATATGGAGGTATGTTGGCTACCTGGTCGGGGGTTAAGGGAACGGTTTGGTAAGAGTCTTGCCATTGTTCAGCATTTAGAGGTCCTGCAATGGACCTGGGTCAAATTTAGTAGGACCTCCTTCAATACTTAACGGTATTGGATGGCGGGGGTCCAAACTCTTTGATCCCCTCATAAGTTAACTACTATTAATACTATAACCCGGCTATTTAGGTCTGTATCCCTGCTGACTCAGACTACTTAGTCGAGGGTAACGTCACCTCCAAAAGAGGGGCCTACCATAATTTGCATTAATAACTTAATTCATTATCTTTCAATAATCCGACCCTTTAGGATTGTATCCTTGCTGACTCAAACTACTGGGTTGAGGGTAACGTCACCTTCAAAAGAGGGGCCTACTACAATAACTAAGATAATCTCTTAAATAAGTGCAAAAGTGCGGAAATAATCAAAGGTTACACTATACACGAGTCGGAGCCAAGTGATTCATCTTGTCTATCTGTTTTTCTTTTATTTTTATTTTTATTTTCAGCATTTTAATTAGTTTTTATTTTTCTTAGCTTAAAACATTTTTCTAAACTTTTTGATTTGATTAGACGTTGAGGATAAACCGGTACTAAAAGCTCTTGTGTCCTTGGACGACCTCGGTATCTTACCAACACTATACTACGCTCACGATGGGTGCACTTGCCCATATGTGTGTTTAGTGTTAGTAAATATCGTGTTTTATAAATTTAAAACTTGGCTAAAGAAAGTGTAAAAGGGCTTAAAATAAACATTAAAACCATAACACACTTTACGCACATCAATAACCCACATGCAATCGGCTTCGATTGCGACTTTGAATCAAACCTGCATTTTCCAAAATGACGTTTCTGGCAGGTTTTTCACTTTGGCTTCTCATCCGATTGCTGATTACCCTTGTTGGATCCAAACTTCTTCTTGAGGTCTGTGTTCCCTTTATGCTTCTTGTCAAAACATCGTGAGTTATCATCCTCACGTTTCCTCTTTCCTTCTTCAGAGCTCTTAAGCGATCTCAGCCTGACCGCATCCAGAGTAAGGGATAAAGATAAATCAGCTGCTGACCTAAAAGTAGCAGGTCGAGATGCCTTTACACTAGCCTTGATCTCCGGGGCTAAACCCCCAATGAAACGGGCTATTCGCTTTGGTTCCGGCGTCACCAAGTAAGGAACCAATCGAGAAATAGTGTTGAAGCTTTTAAGGTAAGCTTGACAATCCAGGTTCTTCATAACCAATGACAAGAAGTCAGTCTCGATCTTTTCAACCTCATGCTGAGGACAGTAATTCTCTTTAATAAGCGCAACAAACTGATCCCATGTCAGATTATATAATGGGATCTTTCTAGTAGCTTGTATTAAAGACCTCCACCAAGCTAGTGCTTCTCCTTTAAACGACTGAGATACAAACTTCACCACATCCCTATCAGCGCAACCACTGATGTCAACCACAGTATCCATCTCGTCTAGCCATGCCATGCAATCGATGGCTCCTTTTTCCCCAGTGAAGTCCCTGGGCTTGTAGGAGACAAAATACTTATAAGTACAGGCTCTTGCTCGAGGCTCCCTATCTAATACAATTTTCTTAGATGGAACACTATGCTGATTTGAAGAGTGTCGGTCATCATCCTTCCTGGACTCATGGTTTTTAGTTGGTGGCTTGCTATGAGCCTCAGAGTGAGGCTTTGGGTGAGATTTGGAATGAGGTGCGGATAGGGTTTTGCTTCGAGTCCCGCTAGATTCGTTAAACTGCCGATCCATGGCCTTGGTAACAGCATTATCAATTAATGCTTGAAGTTCCGCACCGGTCACATTGATCAAGGCAATAAGGTTTGAACATAGTTCATTACCTTTTCTTGACAGGGAGTAGTAGACTACAACTGTCTTTTGTCTTATATGACAATGAATATGGCCCGTAGGCATTACATCGCTAATGGATGTTTAATTAATAAATAAGGAAAGGATTTGAAAGAATCCAATATAAGGATGACTTATGCAATTTTACTGAATCACATTTTCCAGGAATGTTAACATGTTTTCAGATGTTAACAAGGATCTGAATCTTAAAAAGGAACTACCATCTTGGCCCTGTCTTTATATGACATATGGACTAGGCTTTGCCTTTAAGATTTTTATTTTATATAATGGCAGATCTTATAAAAGGAATGATAATTTTTATTTATTTCATATTTTATGTTTATGCATATAATTGACAAAAATGAAATTTTAAATTCAACATTCCACTAAAATTTAAAAGAGTACGTGATTGCCCTAAATGGGACTTTTAACAAAAATGACTTACCCACGCAGGGGCTAAACAGAAATGACATGCCCACGCAGGGGCTAGACTGGAAATACTTGTCCTCGCGGGGACTGAATACAGAAATAGATGTCCACGCAGGGACTTGATTTAAACATGGAAATTACAATACAAATAAACAAATAAGGAATTTTCAAAAATCCTTTTTCTTCTTTCCTTTGATTAAACTCGCCAGACCCTTGAGAAATCCTCGGTTGTGCCTACGTTCTTCTTGAACCTCCCACTCCACCTGGCTCAACCTTTGTAGAATCTCCTGTTGTTGCGTTAGCGGTATCAATGGCGGCTGCTGATGTGGAGGTTGAGGAGGTGGCGGTTGTCGGTACCCATAAGCTGGGTATCCAATCCCCCAGGGAGCTCCATATGGCCCCTCAGGATGGAGAGCATTGTAGTTCGCCGCTACAAGGTATGGGTCGGCTTCAGCGTAGCTATAGTTAGTATGGGCCGGCTGTTCAAACGGGTTATATGTCGCTGCACCGGCGTATGTAGGAATTGGGTTATCGAAACCCATTGATGGTGGTGCGACTGGCGCAGAGTCCACCTCAGAGATGGGGTTTGAAGGCCCACCCATCTGCGGGTCTTCATAAAGTGGCGGGTAGTGAATGCCACTGGAAGGTTGAGGGGTGCTGATATGAATTCCCCCTCGCACGGACATCCGTGCGTTTGATCTTCTTCGCCTCGGTGGTTCCGGAGGCGGCTGCTGAACTGGCGACGGTGGCGGTGGAGTGACCGCTACAAAACGTGAATCCTCGGAGGGATCCTGCTGCAGCTGCTGAGACGAGTGGTAAGAGGGAGTAAACATCCACTCGTATTGGGCGAACCTCGCCTCATAGCTGTCTGGACCGCGATAAGGCGATCCGTGGAAAGATGACCCATCAGAAATCTCTATGGGATGCGTGGGCGTCCCAGATGGTGGCTCGGCAGGATCTGTGTCTTCATCCATGTCCATGTCTTGATCACCGGAGAAGTGATCTTTGGGTCCCAATGGGTTAAATCCCACTGGTTCTTCAATTAGGTTTGCCGGGTTGAACCGGCTCTGAAAATAGGGTGTTGGGTCATTGAAAGAGTGGTGTGAGTTTGAGCGTTGGAGAGGGATGAAGGAGTGATGTGAGTTGTGGGGCTCGTTCTCTGATTGCGGCCTGAAAGAATGGTGGTAGGAGGGTCATGAACTTAGCGAGACAGATCGCCTCGCGGGCTCCAAATAGGTCCTCCAATCTTCCTGAGGACTTGTGCTCATGGTTACTGATGGGGTTCGCCGGTGAGAAGGTCCGGCTTCATGGTCGTGGCTGGTAAATGGGGCTTTGCCTCGTCCTCTTCTGAACCTTGGTGGCATTTTGTTGAACCTGTCAAAATAAACAAAAGAATAACAAAGGAAACAATAAAGGACAAAATAAAATGAATTAGGATTTGTCCTAAGTTCTTTGTCTAGACTCGGAAGTCGAGGAATGTGCAACTGTGTCATTGAGATTAAACACAAAAGGCTAGTATTTAATTCACTCAATGTTGGCTCTGATACCAACCTGTCACACCCCGATATTTTCACGTATTACCGGTGGGCCCGGTGGGGAGTATCGTGACGTAGTTGATATCATCATAGTCAATAATCACAGTTCAATGCACAGCGAAAGTCTTAAAGTAAAATATATTACAAACCAAATGAAAATATCAAAGTATTACAAACGGAATGTAAAGGATCCACAGGCGGATCAAATAAAAGATAATTGTTCAACATATTTCAAGTGACCAAGCTTGCAAGACTTTTATTTATTCACTCAGGAGTATCCAGCCTATTTCGCCTAGTACCTGCACTTTAGCCTTTTGGAAAATACGTCAGTTTACACTGGTAAATACAATTAACCGACTCATTTTGAAAAGAGTTTATGAAAATTGATTTGAATGCACAAGGCACAAAATATCTTTTATAACTTGGGACAATTATTTAGAAATAATCTTGTATACAGTTTTACATATTTGTCGTCCGTCAGGGCCGGTTAGAAGAGCCGGACAAGATTAACTGACACACCACAGGTATAATACCCACAAGGTTAATTCGTTATTGTGGAGTACCTTTTTACATACGCAACTGTCAGGTGTATGCCTACACCCCGTGCTTAAGTCGTGGCCATTTCAATGAATGATGCCAAGGATATCCGGGACATGGTCATTAACCCCCCAAAGGCCATATACCAAACAAAACAGATTAAAACGGGTTATGTAAATGTATTAATCACAATCCGATTTAAATAACTACATACCCGACTAAGCGGTATTTTTATAATACCGTATCCCAAGCCCGTATAACGGAAAATAAGTTAAAAGTATTTACCTGAGCAAATATTCAAATTTATCTCAACCGTATTCAATCAGCAAGTGCAGATAACTTTTACTGGTCTCCTAATCTGGAACGAAGGTTTTAATAACCTATTAGATTCCTAACGGGTCTTACTTAAGTTTAAACTTAGACCGGTTAGTTTTAAAGGAAGATATACGGTTCAAAACGCACGATTAAGCAAAGACCGGATTAGAATGTGATTTAGACCCGACAAGTTTAAAGACTTATATAATATGGGTAAACAAAACACATTCTGGATTTTGATATAAAAATGATAAGGTTTGACCCGTTTCGGTTAATTTATGCAATCTGGTTACATAAACCGTACCGAACGCGAATAATGCATAACGGGTATCCAAAAGAGTCATGCATAGGTTTCACAAGTTAATGTGCCTTAAATATGTTGTGATATCAGTAGGATACCTTCCATTATGCCCAAAACGGATTTAAACTCAAATTATGCCCCGTAGGGGTATTTTGGTCATTTTAAAGGTTATAAAAGAGATTAATTATAAATCTGAGGTTCAGATCTGAATTGATCAGTAAAAACATTTATTTTTATAAGTCATAACAGTAGGGTATTGCTTATATGTGAATTTTATCATTTTTAACCAAACTATGCACCGTAGGGGCATTTTGGTAATTTCACATGAGCTTTAAAGGTCAAATTTGGAAATCTGAGTTCAAAACTTTTGCTTAGTGTTAAAGTATAAAAATTTACTAAAAACATCAGTAGGTATCAAGTCTTATATGTTAAAAATTGTTTTAACTCATACTATGCGTTTAAAACGAGTAAAAGTCGCCTTTAAGCGATTTTTGGGTTATATAAGAAAAGCTGATATTTTTATCATTCCAGAAGGCTTAAAATATTTTATTTATGATATAAAATCAGTTGCAAAAAGTTTGGTACCAAAATGTTATGTAAAACTCATTTTATTCAAGAAAAGGGCATAACCGACAATTACCGAATCAAAGCTAGAACCCTATGTTATGCTCAGCTTAAAAATAAATAAAAATCTTCAAAAATCCCAAAATATTATATTACATCAGTGGGTAAAAAGTTTAGTATCAAAATTTGGGATTAAATAGGCTATATGCTAATTATGCCGTTTAATTAATAAAAAGCTTTCAATTTACGCTATTGACCATAACTCTTAATCTAGACTTCAAACTGATGTCAAAATTTTAGGACATGTTTATAAATCAATAACAAAGGTTATTGTCCATTCATATTTTCAAAAATCTCGTTTTAAGGTCAAAAGGGCATAATGGTCAACATTTAGGCATATAACGGAAACATGCAAATGAATAGGATAAATTAGGAACCAAGTTGTATAATCACAGAGGGTTATACTAACCTATAACCTGGTCCTAACAGAACTTTAAGGCATGACAAGCTTAGTTAAAAATTTTAATTGTCTAGGTTTAACTTGGGAATTTAAAGTTCTAAAAAGGTTATATTTTTACGAATTTACAACCGATAGCGTCGTGATAAAAAGAACCAACATAAGAAAATTATGAAAAGGCATGACAAGCTTAGTTAAAATTTAATTATATATACTTGATCACATAAAAACCCATTCCCACAAAAGTGAGTTTTGAGCCTTTATTGAGCATACAAATATATATCTTTAAACTAAATACTCATTTTTCGTTTCTTGTGTGAATAGCCGCTTGGTTCTTACGACTCTAGAACTTGCCACGACGATACATTCCCGGTCCTTACCAACTTAAACCCGAGTAAGTAAATGACGGAGGCATTAGGACTAACCCTTTTTATTTCTACACCATTATTTTTTTTTACCACCTACCCAAAATCCCCCTAGTTAGCCCCTTTGAGCCTAAACCTTTTCATTTCATAACCCAAACAAACAACCTTTCACCCACCAAAAACCTTTTTCATTTTTAACCCTTTGTTTTAGTAACAAGTTCGGTTTCTCATATGACTTTCAAAAAAAAAAAAAAAATTTAAAAATATTTTGTTGATGATGAAGCAAAAGCAAATAAACAAACAAGTTTATAAAAAAAAATGACTTTGTTTGAATAATGGCTTCATCAAAATAAAAGTTGAAAAATAGAAAGTCTTACGAAAACCGATACTTGTTACGCTTTTCGCCCTTTTTCTACTAACCACTAACCCAACCACCTACCTTTAACCCAAGCCTAACCCTTCACCCAAAAAGTCCTCTTGATATTTACAAAGGTATATAAGTTAAAAAGGAGGAGGATTGATTGCTTGGCAAGCCTATGGTAGGAGTAAGTTCCATGCCGCTCTCGAGTGATCCACAAAAATACATTTTCGGCCGAGTGTTGAGTGATCCCCGTGAGGTATGTGAACTTGTATATAAATAGAATTTTAAAGAGGCATGTTATGCCCTAATAAGTAATTTATCTTATGAAAAGTTTTAAATAAATCATGACGAATAGGATTGTAAATAAATAAAAATAAAACTAAATAAAGAATCTTGGAAATCCCGACACTCTATGACAAGCCCAAAACCTTCTTTTCTACCCATTCCATTTGGGAGTGTAATAGCCACATATTAAAGAGTTTTGCTTGAGGACAAGCAAAGATTCAAGTGTGGGGGTATTTGATGTGTGCAAAATGCAACATATAAATTACATCAATTGTGGCATAAAACTAACCATTTTTTAGTACTAATGTTGGAAAAAGTGTGCTTTTGTCTTCCTTTTGTATTTTCAGGATTAAATGAGCTCAAATTAACAAAAGAAGCAAAAAGACATCAAAATCTAACATAAATACAAGAACAGGAACAAGACGTGACATGCCCGACCCCACGACAGCATCTTCCCAAGCAAAACAAGAAGACAGAAGACTGAACACGCCCCGTGCTCAGCCAGCACGGGGGCGTGCCCAAGTGTCTGCAGAAAAGACAAAGTGGTAGAAGCTTCTATTGCCCACCACGGGGCCGTGCTCAGCGGACACGGGGCCGTGGTCAACTATAAGATTCGCACAATCCAGGAAAATCTTCATAGTACAAAGATTCTTCTGCACACGGGGTCGTGCTCAGCGGACACGGGGGCGTGGTCAACTAATAAGACAAGCTGCATTAAATGAAGAAAGAGAAGGATGTGGACACGGGGCCGTGCCCACTGGACACGGGGCCGTGCCCGAGCTTCTGTTCAGCCTATTAATAGGAGTGCTTGGCTCAAGCTCAAACCATCCCTTGGCACACCACCTCTCTCACACTTCACCCACCAGCCACCACCACCATAACACCATCATCCACCACCATCATCCATTGTCCATCATAGAGTGTGTGAGTCGTCTCGGGATCCAAGATTGATCGTAAGAGTTCTTGACAATCAAGGCCATGTTTGCCTAAGTCTCTTACATCACTTGGTGAAGACAAGTGTCTAGTGTAATACTTTTTATTTCTAATCTTTTCGCACTTTTTACTTGGTTTTGTATTAATGACTTTAATAACTAGTTTCTTATTTTGAAGGTGATTCTTCCTTATCGTTTGTCCGTGGTGTCTTGGCATTATTTTACTGTCTATATAAAATAAAAGATTTTCACCATTCATATCTCCACGGTCTATATGGAGGTATGTTGGCTACCTGGTTGGGGGTTAAGGGAACGATTTGGTAAGAATCTTGCCATTGTTCAGCATTTAGAGGTCCTGCAATGGACCTGGGTCAAATTTAGTAGGACCTCCTTCAATACTTAACGGTATTGGATGGCGGGGGTCCAAACTCTTTGATCCCCTCATAAGTTAACTACTATTAATACTATAACCCGGCTATTTAGGTCTGTATCCCTGCTGACTCAGACTACTTAGTCGAGGGTAACGTCACCTCCAAAAGAGGGGCCTACCATAATTTGCATTAATAACTTAATTCATTATCTTTCAATAATCCGACCCTTTAGGATTGTATCCTTGCTGACTCAAACTACTGGGTTGAGGGTAACGTCACCTTCAAAAGAGGGGCCTACTACAATAACTAAGATAATCTCTTAAATAAGTGCAAAAGTGCGGAAATAATCAAAGGTTACACTATACACGAGTCGGAGCCAAGTGATTCATCTTGTCTATCTGTTTTTCTTTTATTTTTATTTTTATTTTCAGCATTTTAATTAGTTTTTATTTTTCTTAGCTTAAAACATTTTTCTAAACTTTTTGATTTGATTAGACGTTGAGGATAAACCGGTACTAAAAGCTCTTGTGTCCTTGGACGACCTCGGTATCTTACCAACACTATACTACGCTCACGATGGGTGCACTTGCCCATATGTGTGTTTAGTGTTAGTAAATATCGTGTTTTATAAATTTAAAACTTGGCTAAAGAAAGTGTAAAAGGGCTTAAAATAAACATTAAAACCATAACACACTTCACGCACATCAATAACCCACATGCAATCGGCTTCGATTGCGACTTTGAATCAAACCTGCATTTTCCAAAATGACGTTTCTGGCAGGTTTTTCACTTTGGCTTCTCATCCGATTGCTGATTACCCTTGTTGGATCCAAACTTCTTCTTGAGGTCTGTGTTCCCTTTATGCTTCTTGTCAAAACATCGTGAGTTATCATCCTCACGTTTCCTCTTTCCTTCTTCAGAGCTCTTAAGCGATCTCAGCCTGACCGCATCCAGAGTAAGGGATAAAGATAAATCAGCTGCTGACCTAAAAGTAGCAGGTCGAGATGCCTTTACACTAGCCTTGATCTCCGGGGCAAAACCCCCAATGAAACGGGCTATTCGCTTTGGTTCCGGCGTCACCAAGTAAGGAACCAATCGAGACATAGTGTTGAAGCTTTTAAGGTAAGCTTGACAATCCAGGTTCTTCATAACCAATGACAAGAAGTCAGTCTCGATCTTTTCAACCTCATGCTGAGGACAGTAATTCTCTTTAATAAGCGCAACAAACTGATCCCATGTCAGATTGTATAATGGGATCTTTCTAGTAGCTTGTATTAAAGACCTCCACCAAGCTAGTGCTTCTCCTTTAAACGACTGAGATACAAACTTCACCACATCCCTATCAGCGCAACCACTGATGTCAACCACAGTATCCATCTCGTCTAGCCATGCCATGCAATCGATGGCTCCTTTTTCCCCAGTGAAGTCCCTGGGCTTGTAGGAGACAAAATACTTATAAGTACAGGCTCTTGCTCGAGGCTCCCTATCTAATACAATTTTCTTAGATGGAACACTATGCTGATTTGAAGAGTGTCGGTCATCATCCTTCCTGGACTCATGGTTTTTAGTTGGTGGCTTGCTATGAGCCTCAGAGTGAGGCTTTGGGTGAGATTTGGAATGAGGTGCGGATAGGGTTTTGCTTCGAGTCCCGCTAGATTCGTTAAACTGCCGATCCATGGCCTTGGTAACAGCATTATCAATTAATGCTTGAAGTTCTGCACCGGTCACATTGATCAAGGCAATAAGGTTTGAACATAGTTCATTACCTTTTCTTGACAGGGAGTAGTAGACTACAACTGTCTTTTGTCTTATATGACAATGAATATGGCCCGTAGGCATTACATCGCTAATGGATGTTTAATTAATAAATAAGGAAAGGATTTGAAAGAATCCAATATAAGGATGACTTATGCAATTTTACTGAATCACATTTTCCAGGAATGTTAACATGTTTTCAGATGTTAACAAGGATCTGAATCTTAAAAAGGAACTACCATCTTGGCCCTGTCTTTATATGACATATGGACTAGGCTTTGCCTTTAAGATTTTTATTTTATATAATGGCAGATCTTATAAAAGGAATGATAATTTTTATTTATTTCATATTTTATGTTTATGCATATAATTGACAAAAATGAAATTTTAAATTCAACATTCCACTAAAATTTAAAAGAGTACGTGATTGCCCTAAATGGGACTTTTAACAAAAATGACTTACCCACGCAGGGGCTAAACAGAAATGACATGCCCACGCAGGGGCTAGACTGGAAATACTTGTCCTCGCGGGGACTGAATACAGAAATAGATGTCCACGCAGGGACTTGATTTAAACATGGAAATTACAATACAAATAAACAAATAAGGAATTTTCAAAAATCCTTTTTCTTCTTTCCTTTGATTAAACTCGCCAGACCCTTGAGAAATCCTCGGTTGTGCCTACGTTCTTCTTGAACCTCCCACTCCACCTGGCTCAACCTTTGTAGAATCTCCTGTTGTTGCGTTAGCGGTATCAATGGCGGCTGCTGATGTGGAGGTTGAGGAGGTGGCGGTTGTCGGTACCCATAAGCTGGGTATCCAATCCCCCAGGGAGCTCCATATGGCCCCTCAGGATGGAGAGCATTGTAGTTCGCCGCTACAAGGTATGGGTCGGCTTCAGCGTAGCTATAGTTAGTATGGGCCGGCTGTTCAAACGGGTTATACATCGCTGCACCGGCGTATGTAGGAATTGGGTTATCGAAACCCATTGATGGTGGTGCGACTGGCGCAGAGTCCACCTCAGAGATGGGGTTTGAAGGCCCACCCATCTGCGGGTCTTCATAAAGTGGCGGGTAGTGAATGCCACTGGAAGGTTGAGGGGTGCTGATATGAATTCCCCCTCGCACGGACATCCGTGCGTTTGATCTTCTTCGCCTCGGTGGTTCCGGAGGCGGCTGCTGAACTGGCGACGGTGGCGGTGGAGTGACCGCTACAAAACGTGAATCCTCGGAGGGATCCTGCTGCAGCTGCTGAGACGAGTGGTAAGAGGGAGTAAACATCCACTCGTATTGGGCGAACCTCGCCTCATAGCTGTCTGGACCGCGATAAGGCGATCCGTGGAAAGATGACCCATCAGAAATCTCTATGGGATGCGTGGGCGTCCCAGATGGTGGCTCGGCAGGATCTGTGTCTTCATCCATGTCCATGTCTTGATCACTGGAGAAGTGATCTTTGGGTCCCAATGGGTTAAATCCCACTGGTTCTTCAATTAGGTTTGCCGGGTTGAACCGGCTCTGAAAATAGGGTGTTGGGTCATTGAAAGAGTGGTGTGAGTTTGAGCGTTGGAGAGGGATGAAGGAGTGTTGTGAGTTGTGGGGCTCGTTCTCTGATTGCGGCCTGAAAGAATGGTGGTAGGAGGGTCATGAACTTAGCGAGACAGATCGCCTCGCGGGCTCCAAATAGGTCCTCCAATCTTCCTGAGGACTTGTGCTCATGGTTACTGATGGGGTTCGCCGGTGAGAAGGTCCGGCTTCATGGTCGTGGCTGGTAAATGGGGCTTTGCCTCGTCCTCTTCTGAACCTTGGTGGCATTTTGTTGAACCTGTCAAAATAAACAAAAGAATAACAAAGGAAACAATAAAGGACAAAATAAAATGAATTAGGATTTGTCCTAAGTTCTTTGTCTAGACTCGGAAGTCGAGGAATGTGCAACTGTGTCATTGAGATTAAACACAAAAGGCTAGTATTTAATTCACTCAATGTTGGCTCTGATACCAACCTGTCACACCCCGATATTTTCACGTATTACCGGTGGGCCCGGTGGGGAGTATCGTGACGTAGTTGATATCATCATAGTCAATAATCACAGTTCAATGCACAGCGAAAGTCTTAAAGTAAAATATATTACAAACCAAATGAAAATATCAAAGTATTACAAACGGAATGTAAAGGATCCACAGGCGGATCAAATAAAAGATAATTGTTCAACATATTTCAAGTGACCAAGCTTGCAAGACTTTTATTTATTCACTCAGGAGTAGCCAGCCTATTTCGCCTAGTACCTGCACTTTAGCCTTTTGGAAAATACGTCAGTTTACACTGGTAAATACAATTAACCGACTCATTTTGAAAAGAGTTTATGAAAATTGATTTGAATGCACAAGGCACAAAATATCTTTTATAACTTGGGACAATTATTTAGAAATAATCTTGTATACAGTTTTACATATTTGTCGTCCGTCAGGGCCGGTTAGAAGAGCCGGACAAGATTAACTGACACACCACAGGTATAATACCCACAAGGTTAATTCGTTATTGTGGAGTACCTTTTTACATACGCAACTGTCAGGTGTATGCCTACACCCCGTGCTTAAGTCGTGGCCATTTCAATGAATGATGCCAAGGATATCCGGGACATGGTCATTAACCCCCCAAAGGCCATATACCAAACAAAACAGATTAAAACGGGTTATGTAAATGTATTAATCACAATCCGATTTAAATAACTACATACCCGACTAAGCGGTATTTTTATAATACCGTATCCCAAGCCCGTATAACGGAAAATAAGTTAAAAGTATTTACCTGAGCAAATATTCAAATTTATCTCAACCGTATTCAATCAGCAAGTGCAGATAACTTTTACTGGTCTCCTAATCTGGAACGAAGGTTTTAATAACCTATTAGATTCCTAACGGGTCTTACTTAAGTTTAAACTTAGACCGGTTAGTTTTAAAGGAAGATATACGGTTCAAAACGCACGATTAAGCAAAGACCGGATTAGAATGTGATTTAGACCCGACAAGTTTAAAGACTTATATAATATGGGTAAACAAAACACATTCTGGATTTTGATATAAAAATGATAAGGTTTGACCCGTTTCGGTTAATTTATGCAATCTGGTTACATAAACCGTACCGAACGCGAATAATGCATAACGGGTATCCAAAAGAGTCATATATAGGTTTCACAAGTTAATGTGCCTTAAATATGTTGTGATATCAGTAGGATACCTTCCATTATGCCCAAAACAGATTTAAACTCAAATTATGCCCCGTAGGGGTATTTTGGTCATTTTAAAGGTTATAAAAGAGATTAATTATAAATCTGAGGTTCAGGTCTGAATTGATCAGTAAAAACATTTATTTTTATAAGTCATAACAGTAGGGTATTGCTTATATGTGAATTTTATCATTTTTAACCAAACTATGCACCGTAGGGGCATTTTGGTAATTTCACATGAGCTTTAAAGGTCAAATTTGGAAATCTGAGTTCAAAACTTTTGCTTAGTGTTAAAGTATAAAAATTTACTAAAAACATCAGTAGGTATCAAGTCTTATATGTTAAAAATAGTTTTAACTCATACTATGCGTTTAAAACGAGTAAAAGTCGCCTTTAAGCGATTTTTGGGTTATATAAGAAAAGCTGATATTTTTATCATTCCAGAAGGCTTAAAATATTTTATTTATCATATAAAATCAGTTGCAAAAAGTTTGGTATCAAAATGTTATGTAAAACTCATTTTATTCAAGAAAAGGGCAAAACCGACAATTACCGAATCAAAGCTAGAACCCTATGTTATGCTCAGCTTAAAAATAAATAAAAATCTTCAAAAATCCCAAAATATTATATTACATCAGTGGGTAAAAAGTTTAGTATCAAAATTTGGGTTTAAATAGGCTATATGCTAATTATGCCGTTTAATTAATAAAAAGCTTTCAATTTACGCTATTGACCATAACTCTTAATCTAGACTTCAAACTGATGTCAAAATTTTAGGACATGTTTATAAATCAATAACAAAGGTTATTGTCCATTCATATTTTCAAAAATCTCGTTTTAAGGTCAAAAGGGCATAATGGTCAACATTTAGGCATATAACGGAAACATGCAAATGAATAGGATAAATTAGGAACCAAGTTGTATAATCACAGAGGGTTATACTAACCTATAACCTGGTCCTAACAGAACTTTAAGGCATGACAAGCTTAGTTAAAATTTTTAATTGTCTAGGTTTAACTTGGGAATTTAAAGTTCTAAAAAGGTTATATTTTTACGAATTTACAACCGAGAGCGTCGTGATAAAAAGAACCAACATAAGAAAATTATGAAAAGGCATGACAAGCTTAGTTAAAATTTAATTATATATACTTGATCACATAAAAACCCATTCCCACAAAAGTGAGTTTTGAGCCTTTATTGAGCATACAAATATATATCTTTAAACTAAATGCTCATTTTTCGTTTCTTGTGTGAATAGCCGCTTGGTTCTTACGACTCTAGAACTTGCCACGACGATACATTCCCGGTCCTTACCAACTTAAACCCGAGTAAGTAAATGACGGAGGCATTAGGACTAACCCTTTTTATTTCTACACCATTATTTTTTTTTACCACCTACCCAAAATCCCCCTAGTTAGCCCCTTTGAGCCTAAACCTTTTCATTTCATAACCCAAACAAACAACCTTTCACCCACCAAAAACCTTTTTCATTTTTAACCCTTTGTTTTAGTAACAAGTTCGGTTTCTCATATGACTTTCAAAAAAAAAAAAAAAAAAATTTAAAAATATTTTGTTGATGATGAAGCAAAAGCAAATAAACAAACAAGTTTATCGAAAAAAATGACTTTGTTTGAATAATGGCTTCATCAAAATAAAAGTTGAAAAATAGAAAGTCTTACGAAAACCGATACTTGTTACGCTTTTCGCCCTTTTTCTACTAACCACTAACCCAACCACCTACCTTTAACCCAAGCCTAACCCTTCACCCAAAAAGTCCTCTTGATATTTACAAAGGTATATAAGTTAAAAAGGAGGAGGATTGATTGCTTGGCAAGCCTATGGTAGGAGTAAGTTCCATGCCGCTCTCGAGTGATCCACAAAAATACATTTTCGGCCGAGTGTTGAGTGATCCCCGTGAGGTATGTGAACTTGTATATAAATAGAATTTTAAAGAGGCATGTTATGCCCTAATAAGTAATTTATCTTATGAAAAGTTTTAAATAAATCATGACGAATAGGATTGTAAATAAATAAAAATAAAACTAAATAAAGAATCTTGGAAATCCCGACACTCTATGACAAGCCCAAAACCTTCTTTTCTACCCATTCCATTTGGGAGTGTAATAGCCACATATTAAAGAGTTTTGCTTGAGGACAAGCAAAGATTCAAGTGTGGGGGTATTTGATGTGTGCAAAATGCAACATATAAATTACATCAATTGTGGCATAAAACTAACCATTTTTTAGTACTAATGTTGGAAAAAGTGTGCTTTTGTCTTCCTTTTGTATTTTCAGGATTAAATGAGCTCAAATTAACAAAAGAAGCAAAAAGACATCAAAATCTAACATAAATACAAGAACAGGAACAAGACGTGACATGCCCGACCCCACGACAGCATCTTCCCAAGCAAAACAAGAAGACAGAAGACTGAACACGCCCCGTGCTCAGCCAGCACGGGGGCGTGCCCAAGTGTCTGCAGAAAAGACAAAGTGGTAGAAGCTTCTATTGCCCACCACGGGGCCGTGCTCAGCGGACACGGGGCCGTGGTCAACTATAAGATTCGCACAATCCAGGAAAATCTTCATAGTACAAAGATTCTTCTGCACACGGGGTCGTGCTCAGCGGACACGGGGGCGTGGTCAACTAATAAGACAAGCTGCATTAAATGAAGAAAGAGAAGGATGTGGACACGGGGCCGTGCCCACTGGACACGGGGCCGTGCCCGAGCTTCTGTTCAGCCTATTAATAGGAGTGCTTGGCTCAAGCTCAAACCATCCCTTGGCACACCACCTCTCTCACACTTCACCCACCAGCCACCACCACCATAACACCATCATCCACCACCATCATCCATTGTCCATCATAGAGTGTGTGAGTCGTCTCGGGATCCAAGATTGATCGTAAGAGTTCTTGACAATCAAGGCCATGTTTGCCTAAGTCTCTTACATCACTTGGTGAAGACAAGTGTCTAGTGTAATACTTTTTATTTCTAATCTTTTCGCACTTTTTACTTGGTTTTGTATTAATGACTTTAATAACTAGTTTCTTATTTTGAAGGTGATTCTTCCTTATCGTTTGTCCGTGGTGTCTTGGCATTATTTTACTGTCTATATAAAATAAAGATTTTCACCATTCATATCTCCACGGTCTATATGGATGTATGTTGGCTACCTGGTCGGGGGTTAAGGGAATGGTTTGGTAAGAGTCTTGCCATTGTTCAGCATTTAGAGGTCCTGCAATGGACCTGGGTCAAATTTAGTAGGACCTCCTTCAATACTTAACGGTATTGGATGGCGGGGGTCCAAACTCTTTGATCCCCTCATAAGTTAACTACTATTAATACTATAACCCGGCTATTTAGGTCTGTATCCCTGCTGACTCAGACTACTTAGTCGAGGGTAACGTCACCTCCAAAAGAGGGGCCTACCATAATTTGCATTAATAACTTAATTCATTATCTTTCAATAATCCGACCCTTTAGGATTGTATCCTTGCTGACTCAAACTACTGGGTTGAGGGTAACGTCACCTTCAAAAGAGGGGCCTACTACAATAACTAAGATAATCTCTTAAATAAGTGCAAAAGTGCGGAAATAATCAAAGGTTACACTATACACGAGTCGGAGCCAAGTGATTCATCTTGTCTATCTGTTTTTCTTTTATTTTTATTTTTATTTTCAGCATTTTAATTAGTTTTTATTTTTCTTAGCTTAAAACATTTTTCTAAACTTTTTGATTTGATTAGACGTTGAGGATAAACCGGTACTAAAAGCTCTTGTGTCCTTGGACGACCTCGGTATCTTACCAACACTATACTACGCTCACGATGGGTGCACTTGCCCATATGTGTGTTTAGTGTTAGTAAATATCGTGTTTTATAAATTTAAAACTTGGCTAAAGAAAGTGTAAAAGGGGCTTAAAATAAACATTAAAACCATAACACACTTCACGCACATCAATAACCCACATGCAATCGGCTTCGATTGCGACTTTGAATCAAACCTGCATTTTCCAAAATGACGTTTCTGGCAGGTTTTTCACTTTGGCTTCTCATCCGATTGCTGATTACCCTTGTTGGATCCAAACTTCTTCTTGAGGTCTGTGTTCCCTTTATGCTTCTTGTCAAAACATCGTGAGTTATCATCCTCACGTTTCCTCTTTCCTTCTTCAGAGCTCTTAAGCGATCTCAGCCTGACCGCATCCAGAGTAAGGGATAAAGATAAATCAGCTGCTGACCTAAAAGTAGCAGGTCGAGATGCCTTTACACTAGCCTTGATCTCCGGGCAAAACCCCCAATGAAACGGGCTATTCGCTTTGGTTCCGGCGTCACCAAGTAAGGAACCAATCGAGACATAGTGTTGAAGCTTTTAAGGTAAGCTTGACAATCCAGGTTCTTCATAACCAATGACAAGAAGTCAGTCTCGATCTTTTCAACCTCATGCTGAGGACAGTAATTCTCTTTAATAAGCGCAACAAACTGATCCCATGTCAGATTGTATAATGGGATCTTTCTAGTAGCTTGTATTAAAGACCTCCACCAAGCTAGTGCTTCTCCTTTAAACGACTGAGATACAAACTTCACCACATCCCTATCAGCGCAACCACTGATGTCAACCACAGTATCCATCTCGTCTAGCCATGCCATGCAATCGATGGCTCCTTTTTCCCCAGTGAAGTCCCTGGGCTTGTAGGAGACAAAATACTTATAAGTACAGGCTCTTGCTCGAGGCTCCCTATCTAATACAATTTTCTTAGATGGAACACTATGCTGATTTGAAGAGTGTCGGTCATCATCCTTCCTGGACTCATGGTTTTTAGTTGGTGGCTTGCTATGAGCCTCAGAGTGAGGCTTTGGGTGAGATTTGGAATGAGGTGCGGATAGGGTTTTGCTTCGAGTCCCGCTAGATTCGTTAAACTGCCGATCCATGGCCTTGGTAACAGCATTATCAATTAATGCTTGAAGTTCTGCACCGGTCACATTGATCAAGGCAATAAGGTTTGAACATAGTTCATTACCTTTTCTTGACAGGGAGTAGTAGACTACAACTGTCTTTTGTCTTATATGACAATGAATATGGCCCGTAGGCATTACATCGCTAATGGATGTTTAATTAATAAATAAGGAAAGGATTTGAAAAGAATCCAATATAAGGATGACTTATGCAATTTTACTGAATCACATTTTCCAGGAATGTTAACATGTTTTTCAGATGTTAACAAGGATCTGAATCTTAAAAAGGAACTACCATCTTGGCCCTGTCTTTATATGACATATGGACTAGGCTTTGCCTTTAAGATTTTTATTTTATATAATGGCAGATCTTATAAAAGGAATGATAATTTTTATTTATTTCATATTTTATGTTTATGCATATAATTGACAAAAATGAAATTTAAATTCAACATTCCACTAAAATTTAAAAGAGTACGTGATTGCCCTAAATGGGACTTTTAACAAAAATGACTTACCCACGCAGGGGCTAAACAGAAATGACATGCCCACGCAGGGGCTAGACTGGAAATACTTGTCCTCGCGGGGACTGAATACAGAAATAGATGTCCACGCAGGGACTTGATTTAAACATGGAAATTACAATACAAATAAACAAATAAGGAATTTCAAAAATCCTTTTTCTTCTTTCCTTTGATTAAACTCGCCAGACCCTTGAGAAATCCTCGGTTGTGCCTACGTTCTTCTTGAACCTCCCACTCCACCTGGCTCAACCTTTGTAGAATCTCCTGTTGTTGCGTTAGCGGTATCAATGGCGGCTGCTGATGTGGAGGTTGAGGAGGTGGCGGTTGTCGGTACCCATAAGCTGGGTATCCAATCCCCCAGGGAGCTCCATATGGCCCCTCAGGATGGAGAGCATTGTAGTTCGCCGCTACAAGGTATGGGTCGGCTTCAGCGTAGCTATAGTTAGTATGGGCCGGCTGTTCAAACGGGTTATACGTCGCTGCACCGGCGTATGTAGGAATTGGGTTATCGAAACCCATTGATGGTGGTGCGACTGGCGCAGAGTCCACCTCAGAGATGGGGTTTGAAGGCCCACCCATCTGCGGGTCTTCATAAAGTGGCGGGTAGTGAATGCCACTGGAAGGTTGAGGGGTGCTGATATGAATTCCCCTCGCACGG
>CM060366.1:16868537-16959223 GCA_030545235.1 Helianthus tuberosus | reverse complement strand
AAGACGAAATTTCATGGAAAATCCCTACCTATGGTACGTAGCTAATAAAAACCATCTACATATATATGTCCTTTGTGAGTGACTGAGTTCACAAGCTTTCATTACAATTCATTTTACTTAATTTAACCCCTCAAAGTGTCTCAATAGAAACAACCTAAAGTTGGTTGATTTGCGGCAGGAGATCGAAAATGAAGGGCAAAGTGGTCGCGATGTGTGCGATTGTGGCGGTGCTTGGAATAATATCAGCGGTTGCAGGTTTTGTTGCAGAGGCTACCAAGTTAAGGTAACAATAACATTATAGATAGTATTTCTTGTTCATTTGTTAAATATACAATAAGTAACCCGAAGTTTAATTTGTTGCATGCACCAAGTGCAGTTATCAGAGGTTCGTATTGAGCAATTTTCGTGGTGTTTACCCAAGTAGCCCAGCACTTGGCCTTGGTATATTGGCCGCGATATTTGCCCTCATAACTAGAATCGTTTTACTCATATTAGTCGGCTGTTGTTGTTGTTGTCATCCTCGTGGTTCCATTTCAACCCCTGTTTCCACCATCTTCAATATCTTGTCATGGTACGTAAACAAACAATTAATCATTAAAAATTTTGTACATAACATAATCATATGATCTATTAAGAGCTTGCAATACTTACATTTAATGATAGTACTTTTTTAAAAATCCAGGATAGCCTCAGTTATAGCGTTGATTCTGTTGTTTGGGGGTGCGGCGCTAAATAATCGAGAGGGTGGGCAGATAGATTCTTATGGTAGAATTGCATGTTATGTTGCAAAACCAGGGATCTTGGCAGCCGGGGCTGTGCTTTCACTTTTAAGTGCAATTTTCGGGATTGTGGCTTATGTTTCGGCATCTTCGGCTAAGCAAATGAGACCGCAACTTGAGTTCGCGCTTCCGGCTTCCACCAATGTTGATCTAGAGAAAAACGTTCCCTTGCCTCCTCAACAGTAATATAATATATATTGAAAGCACACACTTGTGGAATTCTCCTAAGCTTGTTTCGCGTTTGAGTAATCTATTTTGGTTACTTGTTAATATTGGTAATGGTACTGATTATTGCAATACACTGTCTTTGGATTTTCATTATTGAACCTTTACTTTTCATTGATATGTGGAATTAGATTTATGTGTCATCTCTTATTATGTTGATATATGTGTAAGTTTGAAACACCTCGACCCGCAAGGATTTGTTGGAGGCAAAGATTGGTTCTTCAATCACACAAACATATTTGGGTTGAGTGGGGGGGGGGGGGGGGGGGGGGGGGGACTATGCAACTCTTTTTATTAATAATGAAAACTGGAAAACTTGAATTACATGATAACCTACCTTCACTATTTATAGGCTAAACTATTAGGGATCTAAATCAAAATTCAAAAATAAGAATAAACCAATAAAATCCTTTCCTTAATCTAATTAAAGCTTCCTTAACCTGTACTCCAAGCAAGGATTAATTTTCCACATTAACCCCCTCTCTCTCCTAAATCCTTGTCTTAATTCCACCCAAATCCACCACTTTGAGCAATATCCTCATTTTTTCAAACTTCAGTACATTCGTGTATGAAATGGAATCCTGTATTGATGTTTACTTCGGCCATGAAAAACCGGGTTCTTCATTAATGCTATTGCTCATTTGATATCTAGTGGTTCAACCAATTTTTCTTCACGTTCACCAAGTAAATCTCTCAACCACAATGTTTGGCATGTTGCATCTGTTGCCGCCATGAATTTAGATTTGCAAGATCTCTTCGAACAACACTTATTCACGTCATGTTACGTAGGTGGATACTCTATTCTCTTGAATAGAGTATCCAAGTTTGTCTTGAGCCAGGAAGCCCTCTTTGTAACTTTGGAGATGAATCAGTTGATCACTTATTCACGTCATGTTACGTAGCGGCCATGGTGTGGTAGTTTGTGAGCTCATGGTGTAAGGTCCCTAATTTCGTGTTTTTTTCGATGCACGATCTCTTCGAACAACACTTGTTGGCTTCCTATGATTTCAAGAAGGAGGCGTTGCACGGTATAATTATCATCGGGTGTTGGTGTATTTGGAAGGCCAGGAACGAGCTTAAGTTCGAGAACAAAGCGGTTAAGTTGGTGAACATTGTCAACGAGGTCAAGGCTCTTAGTTTTTTGTGGTTCTCTACTAGATCGAGGTATAAAGAGGTAGATTGGGTTAGTTGGTGTAAATTTGACAAAATGTAGTTTTTTGTTGTTGTTGTTGGTTGCCGGCCTGTTTTTTTTTTTGGCAGGTTGTTTTAATGAAGTATACCTTTAAAAAAAAAACAAGAGCTATAGTCACCTTGGTTACAACGGTTTTTTGTTCAGTGTATTTTAATTACACATTAATTGAATATTAATTACTTTAATTGAATATTAATTAAATATTAATTATTTTATAAATGCATTAATAATTATACAAATTTGATGTGGTCTCTTGGGTTTTAGCCAAGAATCAGAGCAGCAAAAGTTTCGTAGAGAAGAAGATGAGAAGATTAGATTTTACTAATATTCATTTCATAACAAAACAAAGAAATCCTATGCCTTCTGCTTCAATAGGCTTGCGTGGTCCTAAAAAATGAGAATAAAATGTAAACATGGGAATGGGAAAAAAACTGCAGATCATGTGGGCATGCACACATCACACCACCCCATATTAATTAAACAAAATATAAACATATGAAATAAATAAAGAAACATGCAAACAAGTTAGGCGTGGGGTATGGGGCGGGGGTTTGGGCGTGGGTTGGGGTAAAACGCTCAAGGCACCACCTCGGGTGGGCTTGGGTTGGGGCGTGGCCCCTTGGGGCTTGGGTTTCAAGCCGGGCGTGGGGCGGGGGAGCAAGGTGACATGGCGGTTTGTGAATGGCCAAAAGAAAAAAGCCGTTGGGCTAGCCGTTGGCCAACGGCTATATTAAAAAAAAAAAAATTAATTCCATTTTTTCACTATAAAACTCACATTTTACTTCCATTTTTTACCACATTCAACCACATCTTCTATACATCTTCAATTCTCCTTCTACAAAACGAAAAAAATGCATCCTTATAACCGTCCTTTTGACCCGAGCAACCCGTATGGATTTCAAGAAAATAATCCTAGCCCACCACCCAATCGTCCAGTAGCTCGTCCATTTTTCATACACTCTCATATGCCCGACATGACGGGTTATGCATCGTATATCGGGAATCGTGTATTTACTAACTTCCCAACCACCGAAGATTCAATACCTACCCCGTTTTCACAATCGCCCATCGACCTTTCACCAACCTCCATCGACCTTTCACAAAACGAATCCGTTCCCGAAACTCAACCACCCAAAGAGAGTCCTACCGCATCGAAACCCATCAAAAAAAGAAGTCATAGGAAAAAAACCGAGGATAAAGTAGTTGAAACCGCCAAACGAAAACAACAAAAATGGGTCTATGCTGAAGAAGTTGCGTTGGCGAGGGCTTGGTGTGAACAATCTCAACATTCAACTTTAGGTATTCTTTTGTTTTTATTAATGGAATGGTTATTTTTTATATAAGTTTGTAATATATTAATATTTTTTTATTAAAATAGGAAATTCGCAACATTGAACCGCCCTGTGGGAATGGGTTAGTAAACTATTCCATGAAGAAATGGGTAGGGAGACTTATCGTGAAAACGATAGCTTATCCTCAAAGTGGAGCGAAATAAGCACCCACCTAACCAAATTTAGTGGGTTTTTAAATAAAGCAAAGCAAAACCCTAAAAGTGGTGAAACCGAAGCCGACATTTTGACAAATGCACTGGTCGCATTCAAATCAAATATGAAGAGCGACTTCCGTTTCATGCATTGTTGGGAGATTTGTAAATTCCATCCAAAGTGGTCGACTATCCCCATTGGTAGCGAAACTAACTCGTCTTCCAAAAGGTCAAGGGCCTCGTCCCAAGCCCAATCTGATGCACGAGATCAAGAGTTTGAGGACCTTTTGGATGATTCGCCAAGCGCAAACCGGCCTGAGCATGGAAGAAATGCCTCAAGAAGGCGTGCTAAAAAACAAACGGCATCGGCTTCAGCTGGGAGTTCTGAGTCGCGTAGGGGAATATACAGCGACCAGTTGGATGAGATTTCATGCAAGATGGATACATTCAATGTATTCCAACAACAAAGGGCCGAAATACGAAGGAGCAAAGAAGCTAGAGATTCTGCTAGAGATGCCCTGAAACAAAGACGTGATGATTTGAAGATTCTATCCCAGCCGATTGATCACCTACAGGGTGACGAGTTAGAAATAGTCTTGGCGTTGAGAGAAGAGATAAAAAACAAATATAAAAATTAGGAATTTGTTTTTTTTTTTTGTAATTTTCTTTTCTTGTAATGATCTATTTAAAAATATTAAAAACTTAAATTTGTGTTTATTGGGTCTGCCCAGCGGGTCAGCCCACAAGTCCACCAAACCCACGCCCCAAACCCCCGCCCCACCATACCCTGATCAATGTGGGTTTACCCATGTCTGCCACCCCATTCCACATGTCAACCAATGCCCAACCCACGCCCAAACCCCCGCCCCACCATAGCCTATGGTCTAACAACCACACATTAATGCATTGCTAATCTGTGATGATGTGACTATCAACTGTTGATACATGATACTGTGGACGCGACTCGGTTCGGCCCGTGTTGACACGACTTTCCTCCGTCATGTACAAGACGTCAAGCCAACAAAAGAGACAAGACAAGGACTGGACTCAACATCACAGTCCTTGGGCTAAAAGAAGATGACGAATCAGGGATTGGGCCTTAAACTGACTGGGCCTAAGACCACATCGGCGAATCAGCCCAGAAGTCGACGAAACAGATGTGTTTCGTCGACCATGATTCTGTTTCGTCGCCTGTTTTATGTTTCGTCATATGTATGTGTGTCTGTTAGTATAAATAGAGTTCATTTGTTCTGTTTCGACAGAAGAGAACACAAAGGGGAGAACACTGAGACACCAGAACAGAGCACACACACACACGAGAGAGAGTTTACAGAGCACATTTGTAAACGTTGGATTGTAACTGAACCCTTTCATTCGTATTAATACAGTGGTGTTAAACGGTGATATTTGCGTGTCGTGTTATTACGTGTTCTATCTCGGTTTGCTATTCCGGTTGGATTCCGCACAACCGGAGTGGTTCGTACACAAGGATTAGGCGACTAGATCCTCCCCTAGCCGGACCTACAAGTGGTATCAGAGCCTTGGCTCTTCTCCTTGTTAAAACCGAGGTGTTTTTGGAGTGTTTTTCGGGTTTCAAAAGTTTATATTTTCTGAAAAACATTTTAAATCAGGTCTAATCTTGTTGTTTTTGCTGTTTTGTTTTGTTAAAAACCGTGTTAAGCACATGTTTTCATGTTAAATATTGGTTTTTATTAAACAGTTCAATCAAAACCGCGTTTCGGAAATTTTTCGGGTCACCGGAAAACCCATAAGTTTGCCGGAAACTCATCCAGTTCATATCATATTCATAAGTGTTCTTCAATTTTCAACTTTTTGATCCTTTGGAAAGAAATTGTCAAAGTGTATGTGTATTGGAATTTGTGACTTGATTAAAATATTGGTAAGACATACTTTAGTTGGTATGTTGGATATGGTGATATTTTGAAAAGGTGTGTAGTGTGTCAGAAACAGATAAGCTCATGTTGAAATATTTCACCAAACTCACCAACTTCTGAAACCTTATCCTTTCTATTTCGTCACTCACAAACAAACCGACTAAAATCAAAACTAAAACAAACTTGTTTCGTCACATTGTTCAAAGCCAGTTTCGTCGACTTAGGAAGCCCAAAGTGCAAATCAGTTTCGTCAATTTAAAAAAAAAAAAAAATCAAATAATTAAAGGGCTAGTGGGATAGGTGTTTGTCGAAACAAAAATTTTTGAAAGCCCAATCAGTTTCGTCAACAACATAAAGAATTATGTTTCGTCAATTTGTGAAGTGGGCTTAGCAACTGGGATTTATTTAAAAAAAAAAAAAAAATCCATTTCGTCAAGCCTTTTGTTTCGCCAAAAGTATTTACAAATTGTGTTTCGTCAACAACCCAATCTGTTTCGTGGAAACGTGTTTCGTCAAAGACATTTTTTTTAAACAGAAGGTTTGAAGAAGGTGTTTAACTGTTTGTTTGAGGTGTGTTTTTCAGGTATTATTATTCTTGATCAAAAATGAATCCGGCCTGGGGTACTCCGTCAAATACATAAAACAAGTATAGAAGCCGTGAGGATTTATTTACAGAGATGTATTTTGGTACTCCGTCTACCGAACCGAAACGACCTATCAGAGCAACTGATATGTTCGGAAATCCTTTACCTGTTCGATCTACCGAAGCAACTGATATGTTCGGAAATCCATTACCTGTTCGATCTACAGGACCAACAAGTGTGTTTAGCACTAGCTTGTATGGCACTCCTCCTCCAACAACAGACATGTATGGAAATCCGCTTCAACCAGTTCTTCAACCAATGCCTCAACAGCAAACCCAAAGGCCTCCTGTGACAACTGATCTACATGGCAATCCCATTCAAGTTCCTGTTAAGCCAGCTCAGCATGGGAACCAGAACCCTTTTAGAAATCAAGGAGACCAGCAGAATCAGAATAGGAACAATGAGCGTATGTTGATACCTGTCAACAACCAAAGCCAAGCAGGACCATCAAATACTAACCAGGCACTTGTGGTTCGAGTATATGAAAGTGGTGATTGGTCAATCAAGTTGAGTAGTGAGGCTCCAGTTGAAACAGCTTGTTTTGCTGAGGTTGTCAAGGATTTAAATCACGCCAGTGGTGGAGAATCTTCCACCAATGGTGGTGACTCTTCTGAGGATGAAGACTCTTCTGGTTATAGTAGAAGTTCGGATGGAGAATCCTTGGGTTCAGGGAATGATCGGGAAGATGACACATCAAGTGCGTCAGCCGATGCAAATGTTGATGAGCTTTTGGAGGAAGCTGCAGCAGAAAATCATAGAAGATCTATATTGGTGGATCAAGCTGCATATTCTTCGTCTTCTCTCCATTCAGCCGTTATGGCTAATGTCGACAGTTCATCAAGTCAGGTATGTGTCGATGAACCCACTGCTGCTATTTGTGACAATTGTGATAGATTGCATGTTAGATGTGCTGATTTGGATGCGAACATGTCTGAGTTGCAAGGCAAACATGATGCTTTACAAGCTAGTTTGTTTGACGTGCAAGACAAACATGTTTCTTTGAATGATAAGTGGTGTGAATTGCAAAGCAAGCACGAGGCTTTGCAAGAGAAATATGATGTGACATTCATTCACAACCAGAAGTTGACCGTGGATCTTTCTAAATGCACTGAAGCCAACATGTTTTATGAAAACCATGAAAAGGACTTTAAGTCGATGATTGAAACATTAAAGAAAGATAAAACCGAACTGACAAAAATGGTTTCGAGAAAACAAACTGACATAAATTTGTATATCACACGTCTTGAGATAATGCAAAAAGAAATGGCTTGTGTCAAAACTGAAAGTGAGGCGATCCGACTCAAGTTAGACAGCTATTTAAGCTCTAGCTATGTGTTGGATCACATCATTGATGTTCAGAAAGAGAAACGGGATGTCACATGCATTGGTTACAAGAAATGTCCACCACCCGTGAGAAACAATTATGATGCCCTGCCTGATGAGGAGTATAGAACTCACTTTGAACCATCTGTTCCTCTAGATGTTAATGAATTTGCAGCAGGACTCGGATACAAGAAAGAGGTATCATCAGATTCAGATGTGTCAGCAGATACATGTGTGTCCTCTGCTGAACCGAATCAGGTTCCTCCAGTTGTGATATACAGTGAGGCTTCTGATTCTTCTGATGATGAGTCTGATGATACCGATTCAGCAAAGTCTGATGCGGTGATCAAAGAAGAGGACATACCTCTTGAGAATCACATTCTTTGTGATCCACCTGCAAAACCGTCTGTGATTGCTACAGCCAAGTCTGTTGAATCCTCATCTGGAAGCTGTGAAAGCGTGAACTTGCTTTACACGTTGATTGGATCTGATAAAATATATTCAGACAAGGATTTCCCTATCAAAAATGTCAATCAATCTTTGATTGATAAAGTTTTCGAAGATTCTACCAGTAAGTTTTTGGGAAAGTCGAGCCCAGGAGTTGTAGTAACTCAGTGTGCTCCTATCCCAAAATCCGAAGTTAGAAAGAAATATGGGAATCAAAAGTTGCAAAAACAAAACAATCAACGAAAGCAAAATCACGCTCCCCAAGGAAATGGAAAAGGTCAAAAGAAACAGACCAAGAAAAAGGACAAGAAGGTAAACTTTGTGAAGTCAAGGGGAACGGACAAAATCGAAACTTTTGAAAATAAATCTAACTTGGATTTTGTTAAACAAGCAACCGTGTTGAAAAGAAATGAGCCAAACTGTTCGAAACCTAGTACCTCGAGATCACAAAGTTCATCATCATCGACAAGACGATCACATGTTTCTCCGAGGTTTGTAGAGCGGAGAATGTGTTTTGAATGTGGTACTATTGGACACATAATTCGAAATTGTCCATATCTTCATAAGTTGAAAGCAAAAGTTGATGCCCCCCATGGTAACAATTACCATAAAAGATTTGTTTCACCAAAACAAGACCCTCGTCTTGTTAAACAACAAGAAGTGAAACAGAGAAAGAAACAACGGAAAAATGTTGAAAAGGTTTTAAAACCGGAGGTTGCCCAAACAAAATCTGTTAAATCAAATGTTAAACATGAAGAACAAAAACAGATTTGGAAACCAAAATTGGAAATTGTTTCAGGGGGAGCTACATCAATTCCGAATCATCGGGAAATGGATGTCACAATCCTCGATGATGACGGACGACCCAAGTCTGTGAAGGCTTGGGTCCCACTCTCCAACTAATCTCTGAGTGAGTGTGTAGGATGTTCCAGGAGGAACTTTCGATAGTCGTAAGATTGTTGATAGTGGAGCGTCCTTACACAAGATAGGCGACAGAAGAATATTGTTGCCATTGATGGAGAGAAAGGAAATAGATAAGAAGACAAACATTCCGATGAAGGAATGATGGTGAAAGTATGTGGTTGAATGAAGTTGAAAAATCGACCAGATGAAATATGTTCCAAAGTTTGGTTGTTATGGTTTTTGTTCGGGTCAACATGAAAGATTCAAATGAAAAGTACGCGCCTGTAGCACGTCTGAAGCTTTTCGAAGATTCATGGATTTTTCTTCCACAAGAAG
This sequence comes from Helianthus tuberosus, assembly GCA_030545235.1. Taxonomy (NCBI): domain Eukaryota; kingdom Viridiplantae; phylum Streptophyta; class Magnoliopsida; order Asterales; family Asteraceae; genus Helianthus; species Helianthus tuberosus. The sequence goes on along the minus strand of CM060366.1, from coordinate 16,949,996 downwards.
CTCAAAGTCCACAAGATGAACGTGTAGGGTACTTTTCTCTACGGTGTGATTGAAGAAAATGTGTTTGTTGAACAAACCAACCGGGTGTGCGGATGCCTTGGCGTGGATTGAACAACCGCACACTACTTCTGAAAGAGAAAGACAAAGACCTTCGCTGGTGCAATTTGGAAAACCAGCCGGACCCAGAGGTCTGTGATCTTGTTGCTGTCAAGAGACTTCTCAGTAGCTACAAAGAATCGACTTTGAAATCCACACCGGGTGGATATCCAGTTTGGGAGAGCACTCAGATTCCTTGCAATGCACGAAGCAGTTGCAGGATACGGTTTTAAAATTCTAATCTCTCCTATACTTGTCGATATTTAAGCTGCTTTATGAATTTTTATCCTCTCATACAGCACTCTTTGACCAGACACGTTGATCTCGAATATCACCTCACACGTGATTGTTTCACTATGAAACTCATCAATGTTGTCATGGTCCACACCGATGACCAACGTGCCGACCTTTTTACCAAAGCATTTGACAAATCAAGATTTGACTATTTATTATTGGTAAACGGCATTAAGGTCAAGCAAGAGTAACCAACATCGGAAAATCATTTTTGTAAATACCTTTGTGTTTTAAATTTATCTTAGTTTATTGATTTTAGGGGGAGTAAATCCAAAATTTGAAAATCCAAAAACATCGAAAAATTTCAAAAACACAAAAACAATAGAAAAGCAAAAATGAGTTTCCTGGCGAGCAAAAGAGAAAATGATAGTACATCAGTGGTCTGTCTAAACCTCTTTAAACCTTAAATGCAAAATATGTTAAGCAGCTCTATATAAGATGTATCGGTAGGCTCACAATCATTTTAAAGTGTGCAGGGTGATATAAACTTAAATCGACTGAAGACTGGGTGGGAACCATTCATTGGCATATGGTCTTAGTACCGAAATTTCGTTTGAGAGATTGCCGAGGTTCTGAGATATTCGGTCTTTATGCTGCTTATCATCTGGGTATCATGGTTGTTTCTTTTACCGAAAAATAACGGGGACGCAAGTCTAGATCTTCCATGATACCATACATACGTGTACATACTGCATACGACCTCAATAAGTGATCAACAATCACATGTCCAAACAAATAAGTGATAAAATATCACAAATTCTTTCCGGGAGTCAAGTTCGTCTCTCTGCTGTACGAAAGTACTGACCTGTTCACGGACTTGCTCCTGTGCCCTCATGCATCGAAAATCAAGTTCCTCATCAATAAGTGATTCTATCACATAGGGCTTGTTTTCAAATCAAAATAAGTGAGAATCTCACATCATATACGGTCAAACAGATGATAATCGGTATACTCACCGGTAAGATGAACCCTCGTGCATACCTTGATACGGGAATGTGTCGTGATGTGGATGAACACCGGTCGGTAAGTATAAATCATACCTTAACGTATCCCCTCGCCATGATTACATCTGATAAGTTGAGCTTAAGTGGACAACAATACCGATAATTGTTATAGGATGCTTATCTTAATGTTAATTAATTGAACAACAAGAGCGTTTTGGCATGACCGTACACTGATATGATTCTCTTACCCTCGAAACTCGCAAAAAGAATGTCTGTATATATTTATTTACTGCTTTCAGTCTTTACATTTGAAATATTCAAAAATACCAAAAAGATTTTAAGTGTGTTTTAATATAAACTTGATAAAAGCCAAAAAGATTTTATTTCTATTTTATTTTCGATCGTACGATGTTGGAGCTCGAGTCTTCGTTACCTGGAACCTGAACGAAAACCGAAAACGACTAAATCTTCATAAACGGTCGAAATTTGCAAAGTGTTGAAAGTTAAAAATTGAAATTGATAAATTTTATTAAACTTTCAAACGGTCGGACGATAGTTGATTGATCAATGGTCATATGGGTGTCATTTGTTCCAAGCAGTTGTTCTCATTACGCGTTTAGATTTCTTGCATGTGCAGATTCTAAAGGCAAGGAGAACATGGTCGATGACAAGCCTCGGAATGGAGACACGACGTGAAGGCGCTCAAGTGATGAAGATGATCGAGTTGCCGCTGACCATCATCAATACCACAAGGATCTCACTTCATAACGAACAAGTATTTCACGAGCATACCTCAAAGGAGAGCTTATGTTAAGGGGGAGTTTGTCAACACACTTCCTACATGAAACGGGGAGTTTGTTGATACACTTTCTGCTTTGAAGACGTGAAGACTTTGAAGATCCTCCGACATAGAAGATATGAGAAGCGAACCTCACGAGTAGCGTCCAAGGGGGAGTTTGTTGATACATGATACTGTGGACGCGACTCGGTTCGGCCCGTGTTGACACGACTTTCCTCCGTCATGTACAAGACGTCAAGCCAACAAAAGAGACAAGACAAGGACTGGACTCAACATCACAGTCCTTGGGCTAAAAGAAGATGACGAATCAGGGATTGGGCCTTAAACTGACTGGGCCTAAGACCACATCGGCGAATCAGCCCAGAAGTCGACGAAACAGATGTGTTTCGTCGACCATGATTCTGTTTCGTCGCCTGTTTTATGTTTCGTCATATGTATGTGTGTCTGTTAGTATAAATAGAGTTCATTTGTTCTGTTTCGACAGAAGAGAACACAAAGGGGAGAACACTGAGACACCAGAACAGAGCACACACACACACGAGAGAGAGTTTACAGAGCACATTTGTAAACGTTGGATTGTAACTGAACCCTTTCATTCGTATTAATACAGTGGTGTTAAACGGTGATATTTGCGTGTCGTGTTATTACGTGTTCTATCTCGGTTTGCTATTCCGGTTGGATTCCGCACAACCGGAGTGGTTCGTACACAAGGATTAGGCGACTAGATCCTCCCCTAGCCGGACCTACATCAACCCTATGCACATATCAATCCCCACCTCTCGAATTCTCCTTGTCCTCAAGGAGCCAAGGTGGCTGCCACACAGTTCCATGCATCTACTCGTTGTTCCTCGAATCAGCACTCATAAAGTGTGGTGGCCTGATACACCGATGACCCGGGGTGCAGTTTTCGTCACAATAATAACAGAGCCCCAAGTCCTTGGCTTCAACATTAGAGATGATTCGGGCATTTGGGGTAGGAGTCGGTAAAGTCTGGTGACTTGTAGGAACTGGATCTAAGAGATCAGAAGCTAAAGATGGGATGTAACGGATCGAAGACGGGTTGGAAAAATCTTCACCAGCAGACTTTTCGTATAGGTTATTTTTCTCTTCCACAAGTCGGGCTAATTCGATAAATGTTTGGGGTTCTTAAGCTTGACTTCAAGTCGAATTTCATCTTTAAGTCCTCTAATGAAACAATGTTGATTATATCATTAAACATGGGTAAAAAATAAAGAACCCTAATCATGTATTCAATCATGAATATGATATTAGACATCAAATTAGGACAACTAACTTGTTGGAACAGAGATATGAGATAAGAATGTTGAATCCACGATTCCCGTTATGGTACCTTGTGTTGATGGATCACATTAGAGAGAATTGATCATGGTGTTCTTATGGAGTTCTTCATACATTTTTATCTATACCAATGATAAATATATAATGATCATAAGTGATGGTAGGTGTAACACCTCGAAAATTTACGTCCTATAATGTTTTGACACGTGTCATAGGTTTGAACGTGTAAAATAATGTTCTTGAAGGACTAAAGTTGACAAACAGTGAAACTGTGTAAATAGAAGGGTCCAAAGTGTCAACAATGAATAAATATACTTTGCAATAACCCTACATGATGTTTATAACCTTAAACGAATAGATCATGGATCATACGAAGTGAATTGTGAAAGAAAGTGAGAGATTACAAACTACAGGGGTTAAATGTGCCAACATGTTTAAGTTATACCTCTGAGTGACCTTTTGACAAACCCGAAGCTTTGTAACGATTAATTATGCTCACTAGAATGTACCACAAAAATTTCATGAAGTTTCGTTATCGTATGAGCAAGTTGTGATAAAATTCGTGTGTGAGGGTTAGAATCGTCAACATGGAAATTTAGGGCTTTTTCGGGTGATCACAAAGTTACCCGAGGACTTGACAAAGTGGGTATAAGTATTAAAGCCCCTATATATAAATTACAAAGCCTCATAATGCAAAGAATTGTGCGAAAGCGATGTTTAGGAGGACCAAGGACCAAAACAACAAATTCTGAAAATTGGTTAAAGGTAATAAGGGGCCTCGCGCCACGCGACGACTCCCTGGGGGTACCCTCGCGTCACGCGAGGGGTCCTCTGATGCTGAAACATTGGCAGCTGTCTGTTGGTGTCTTTTAACCGACTTAAATCCCATTTCTTGATACCTTGGGCTGCCCTAAGGTGGTTTTTAGCATGTAGGACACATGTTGGTCATTTGGTAACATCCCTAGACTTAGTTGTTGATCATCCGTGATGTTTGAAGTTGTTATAAAAAGTCACATTTTCCACATACATGCACATTTCATCTTCTGGACATTTTCAAGAGCTCAAGAACTGATCCAAGCTTTCCATATCATCCATTAGTTGTGTGTAAGTATGCCTAACCTTCTCTAGTTCATTTATACTTAGTTAAAAGCCTAGAAATCAAACCGTCGTAACTACGGTTTGACTTTCCGATAAATCAAAATCGGTCCAGAGTTTAGTCGAATCAAAAGTTGTTATAAGTTGGTATTTATATGGGTAATAAACCCCTAAAAGGTCACCCACTGATTCCAATCTTAACCATGTCGTTTGTCGAGTCAAAGGTTGTCCGAAAAAGTCAACAGAAACCTTAATCGCATATTTAATGATACGAAAGGCGTGTAAACTGTTTTATCAGTCATATAACTTGAAAATAAGTATAATAACTTGTCTACACTTGTTTGATTCGACAACTTTATGTTTTGAACCGATTCGGAACCGAGAGACGCAAAAGTTTGACTTTTGCTTTGACCTCAGTTCTGACCTGATTTATATAGGTTTAGACATGCCTTAAAGTTCCATTAGGACCTAGTTGCATGTGTGTATAAGCCTCTGCGTTTATACCACTCGAATCCCTAATCGTCCGATGTTTCCGTTAAACGCCTAAATATTGACCGTAATGCCCTTATGACCATAAAACGAGATTTTTGGAAATGTGAAAGTGCCATAATCTTAGTTACTGATTTTTAGACTTGTACCTAAAATTTCACATCAGTTGGAGGTCTAGATTAGGAGTTATGCTTAATGACGTAATTTGAGTGCTTTTAAGTAATTAAACGGCGTCATTAGCGTAAAGCCTATCTAAACCAAATTTTGGACACCAAACCTTTTACCCACTGATGTGATATAATATTTTGGGATTTTTAAAGATTTTTAATTATTTTTAAACTGATCATAAGCTAGGTTTATCGCCTTAATTCGGTTAATACCAAAAATACCCTTTTCGGCCATAAAAGGAGTTTTACAAATCCTTTTAACGCCAATCCAATTGCTATTGATTTTAAATAATAAATGGAGTATTTTGAGCCTGATTATTTGATCAGAAAACTCAGAATCATATTTTAAACCGTACGTCGCTTAAAACGACTTTATACGCATATTTAACGCATAGTTTGGGTTTAAAACTATTTTAGTATATAAGACTTATTACCAAAGGTTATAACCTGTTAAAATAAGCTATTTTACTGATCAACTCAGACCCGGATCACAGGTGTCTAATTAAACCCTTTTATAATCTTTAAAATGACCAAAATACCCCTACGGGACTTATAAAGAGATTAAACTCGTTTTGGGCATCATGGGTGATATCCTACTGATATCACAACTTATTTAAGGTGTGTTAACTTAGGAAACCTGTTTAGGACTCTTACGAATACCCGTTACGCTTCATGCGCGTTCGGTTCGGTTTATGTAACTAGTTTACATAAATTAGCCGAAACGGGTCAAACCTTATCAATTTTATCTCAAAATCCAGAATGTGTATCATATACCCATATTAAGCAAGTCTTTGAACTTGTCGGGTCTAAATCACATTCTATCCGGTCTTCGCTTAATCGTGCGTACGAACTGTATCTTTAAAACTAACCGGTCCAAGCGTAAGCTTAACTAAAGACCCGTTAGGATTCTAATAGGTTATTATAAACCTTCGTTCCAGATTAGGAGAACCAGTAAAAGATACTTGCACTCGCTGATTTTGAACTATACTTACTCAGGTAAATACTTTTAACTTATTTTCCCTATACGGGCTTGGGGTACGGTATATAAAATACCGCTTGGTCGGGGCGTTGAATCTTTGATTGAATAAATGATAATGAAAGTATTGAGACGTCTCGTTTAATATTGTTTTGTTTGCTTAAAGCCTTTGGGGGGTTAATGACCGTGTCCCGGATATCCCTGGCATCATTTTACGAAATGGCCACGACCTTAGCACTCAGGTGTAGGCGTACACCTGTCAGTGTCTCATAAATAAAGTGGTGTGTTAATTGATCTTTAACCCGGCTCGATCCGGGCTACTGAACGCATAAGGAACATGTAAATCCCTACAAGTATTATATATTTAAATAATTATCCCAAGTTATAAAATATTATTTGTGCCTTGTGCCTTAAATGCATTTTCTTAAACTCTTTTCAAAATGAGTCGGTTGATTGTATTTACCAGTGTAAACTGACGTATTTTCTTAAAAAGGTTAAGTGCAGGTACTACGCGAAATAGGCTGGCTTGTCTCCTAGCATCCACATTAAGTCTCGCCAGCTTGGATGTCATAAACTGTTGAACATTTGTTTTCCTTTTATTTAGATCTACCTGTGGATTATATTCGACTATTTGTGATACTTAATATTACAATATCGTTTGGTTGAATTAAATCTATACTTTGCTTCCACTGTGCAATTAAATATTGTGTTGTTTGACTATTACATTACCAACCACGTCACGATACTCCCCTACCGGGCCCACCGGTAACACGTGGAAATTTAGGGGTGTGACAGGTTGGTATCAGAGCCAACACTGAGTGAATTAAACACTAACCTTTCGTGTTTAATCTCAGTTACACAATTGCACATATCTAAACTTCTGAGTCTAGACTTAACTTAGGAATACTCTCAATCCTAATCTAGAAATTTTTACTTCCAAATTTTTATTGGATACGTCGCCAAGCGAAGAAGCCGTAATAGGAGTTCTCCACACCCAGAGCCCTGAGATGCTGAGCTTCGTACCGCGGCTAGAATGAAACGAGCATCTGAGGAGAAAGCATTCAGAAATAAAATGAAGAAGAAACCCCTATTACTGAAGATCGTTTCCTTATTAGTCCTTATAAGGACATAATTATCTTTCAGTCCCTCCGAGGACAACATTATTTCTTTCAAGTCCCGCTTAGGGCAACTTTATACTTTTATTTTTATATAATGGAATGATTAAGTTTAAACTTTCATTCTAAACAAGAAATATTAAATAAATGGAAAATATCATTTCCTTTTGCAAGGTCTACCATTATAATAAAAATGGCAAAATCTAAAAAGGACAAGACCTAGCTTCGGGTCATTTTAAGACCGGGCCAAGATGGTAGTTCCATAATTAGATTCAGATCCATATTAACACCTCAATTTAAAATTGTTCTGCGTTAATTAAATTAAGAATCTTAAGTGTGAAACCTAGCCTTCGGGTCAATTAAAAGACCGGGCCAAGATGGTAAGACCTGTTAAAAAGATTCAAACCATTAAATTAAGAATCTTAAGTGTGAAACCTAGCCTTCGTGTCAATTATAAGACCGGGCCAAGATGGTAAGACCTGTTTAAAAGATTCAAATCCCTGTTAACTTCTTAAAACATGTTAACACTCCTGGCAGATGTGATTCATTTAAAATCACACACGTTATTATTATATAAGGATCTTTCTAAAGATTCCTAACCCAGTTTAATGATCTCTGAATCCTGGGTTTACATCATCAATTAAGATGATCATATTTTAACCATACGTGGTAATATAGTGCCTACGGGCCTTGCTCATTTCTACATGAGCCAAAATACAGTGGTAGCTATGACTCCCTGTCAGAAAAAGGTAATGAACTAGGTTCAAACCTCAAGGCTTTGATTCTCTGAAATCCTAGCTTATAATTTATAAATGTCCTTGTGACTAGGCCTATTGTGCCAGAATACCTTCATGCATTGATTCTCTGAAATCATAGCTTATAATTTATATATGTCCTTGTGACTAAGCCTGTTGTGCTAATATACTTAAAGGCCTTGATTCTCTGAAATCATGGCTTATAATTTAAAATTGTCATCGTGACTAGGCCTTTGGTGCTATTAAATAAAACTGTTATTGTTGCTTTGATTCTTTGAAATCATAAGCTTATAATTTATAAATGTCCATGTGACCAGGCCATTGGGTGCCACTAATAAAACTGTTAATGTTTTATAATTAGGATAAATTGTAATGGAAATCCTAAATATAAATGATTAATAAATTAACCAAATACGGTCTCTGTTTACCATGGTTAATGAAATTCCCTAAGGGGCAATTTTGTAATAAACATCCCTTAGAAGGGAAGTGCCTACGGGCTATAGTTAATGTCCTCTGGGACTAAAGACAGTGGTAGCCTACAGCTCCCTGTCAGGAAAAGGTAATGAACTTTGATTCAAACCTTAATGCCGCGATTCTCTGAAATCATGACTTATAAATTTAACTTGTCTACGCGACTAGGCCATTTGTGCTATTATTAACTTATGAATTAGGATTTATGATAAAAATCCTGAATAAAATAAATATCCTTCCTTCCCTGTCAGTATGCATTTTAAAAAGGGAATTTTAAAGGTGAAACCTAGCCTACGCGGCCAAGATGGTGAAACCTACTCAAGGGATTCAGATCCTTGTTAACACCTAAGAACGTGTTAGCGCTCTTGACAAATGTGATTCGAGAAAATCACAACAGTCATCCTTATATTGGATTCTTCCAATTCCCTTATCTAGCCTAGTGACTTAGGAATCATGGCTTGTATCATCCTATAAGATGATCATATTATAAACATCCGTTAGTGATGAAGTGCCTACGGGCTAAACTTGTTGTCCGATAAGACAACGACAGTGATGGTCTTTTGACCTCCTATCTAAAAATGTTGGACTATGTCCAAACATAATAGTCTATATGATCAATGCGATCATGACTAATATCATCTAATACGATGATAATATTATTTAACATCCTTTAGTGATGTTTTGCCTACGGGCTATAATATATTGTCCATTTGGGACATTGACATTGTTATCTTTATGATTCCTTGTCTGAGGTGGTGAGCTATGCTCAAGCCAAATAGTCAAAATGATTAATGCAATCATGACTTATATCACCTAATAGAATGAACCTATTATAAACATCCGTTAATGATGTTCGCCTATGGGCCATATTATATTGTCCATGTGTGACAAAGACATTGTGATATTTACGATTCCCTGTGCAAGGTAGTGAGCTCTGCTCAAGCCTAATAGTCTATATGATCAATGCGATCATGACAAAAATCATCAATACGATGATTAAAAATTTTAACATCCTTAATGATGTTTTGCCTAAGAGCTATATTATATTGAGACAAGGCAATTGTAATCTTTTGTGATTCTTTGCCCAAGGGGGTGAGCTATACTCAAATCCCATAGTCTATACTATCATTTTGATCCTGACTAGTATCATCAGTATGATGATCACAATATTAACATCCCTCATGATGAAATGCCTACGGGCTATACTTTATTCTAGTGTCGGTAAGACAAAGATAGTAGTGATCTTTATGATCCCCTGTTCAAAATGGTGTGATTATACCCAAACCTAATAGTCAATATGATCGATGTGATCATGACTAATATCATTAAATACGATGGTTATATATAAACATCCATTAGTGATGTTGATTTGGCTTACCTTTCTGCCAAATGAATCGTCTTTCAAAGATGATGACAGTTGTAGTCTATGACTCCCTGTCCAAAGGTGAAGAACCACGTTCAAACCTTGAAGCCCTAATCTAATAAAATTGCGGCTAATAAATTAAGGTCCTTGATGATAGACCATTGAGTTATGTTTTAAAGTCATTCATGACAAGCCTATGCGCTATAATTTGTCATTCGTGACAAGCTAACATATTAAATGTTAACATTCCTGGTGACATGCCTTTGTGCCAGATTTGATAAATGTCCTTATGTCAAGGCCGTTTGTGACATATCTAAATGACCTTTGCGACAAGGCCTTCGTGCCGTATAATCATTTATGTCCTTCATGACTGGGCTTTATGCCATATCTTTCTACGTTCATCGAGACAGGCTTCTATGCCATATATGTATATATATATAATAAAAGTCTTGTAAGGCTAGCCCTTGAGCTATTTATAAGCGTCCTTGTGACAAAGACAGTTGTGACATTATGGTCCCCTGTCAAGCAGGTATTGGACTCACTCCAAACCTTAAATGCCATTGATAGTCCTTTTGTGACCTAAGCTAAATGTAATAGATATACATTCAAAAAGCATTCATTAAGAATGTTCAGAACGGAATAGCCCATACGGTTTATGAATGCCGTGGCTAATCTAAGTCAGGTCATCAGGATGATGACTAATAATTGTTAAATCTTGGTGATTAGTACCAAGTTTCGAGTATCGAAAACTCGGATGAGGTAGACGACAGTCGCAATACTATTAATGCGACGAAAGTTAATAAAACTACAAACGTAAACCTCAATATTAATGGAGTTAATCTCCAGGCTGTGGTTGACGCAGCAGTTGGAAGAACCATAGAAAGATCATGGAACAATCCAAAGAGCCGAATGCTCCTCGCTCTGAATTTCATGCAAAAACCATGTTCAATTGCTCAGGAGAAGAGTTTTGTTCACACTTCGTATATGAAGGATGAACCAAAGGAGGAAGATGACTCCCAGAAATCTAAGGAAGAGAGCAAGTACAGGCTTAATAAAAAGCAACAAAAAAAAATGGTGGAACCGGCCGTCCCCGGAATCGAACCTGGGTCTAGGCCACACCCTTTCGCGCGCCTAGCCAACCGAGCTAGGTGCCTAGTTTGTGAAATTCCATTTTTGGTTAAATATAAGCACATGTACAATAACTTCCTTACTTCTTACTATAAGTCACCTACTTATCCTCCTTATGTTGACTAAGTATTAGAATCCAAGAATTTACCTCTATGTTTTAGTTACTCTTGGTTTGCTTATGATTGACTAAACACTGGAAGGGCTAAAGGAAGAAATGCCTGAACTCACCTGACGAACGCCAAGAGGCAGTTCACGATGTCATCAAGTACATCCCTTATCATTTACCAATGATAATTTCTGCTAAGCGTCCTGATTTAATACAGGCAATAATAAATCTTCATAAACCATAAGCTTAGCAAACTTTTATATTATCCACAAGGTATAAATTACCAAGGAAACCATAGTAACCGATTCTTCTCGTATCGGCAAGAAAAAAAAAAACCTTCTGAAAAATCCAAGAGTATTCTTTCTTCGCATAGAGTACGACAACATATGTTATTTTAATTATTTTTCCCATTGTTTTTCTATCGCCTACGAATGCCAAACTATGTTTGATAAAAGTGCCATATGAGGATTTGCGTGTCCTAGTGTGTCCCATAGATTTCTTCCATGCCTGATCAGTATGGAGGTTTAATACATGGAACCCCTAAGATATCCCAATGATCATATTGTACTAAAGTCAACTAGTAGTATTCAAAGAAGATACCCAAAATGGAATTTTCCAAGTAAGTGTTCCCGATTAAGGAATTCGTGAACTAGTAACATAAAGGTGTCACTTATTTGACACGAGCAATGATGGATGAACTGGAGCCTGAGATATGGAAAATCTCTGTAGCCTCCTTGTATCTTGATTATCTTCTCATAAGTTTTCCCTGCTTACCTCTTGGAAGGCATGGTAGAATTAAGATTTGTATCCCGCCGTGGGCTAGAGTATTGTGAAAACTCCATATTGATTATGGAATAATCGAAACCTTGATTAAGTAGGTTTTAAGACATAGGCTCATATAGCCTGACTCAATATTCTGAGGGTTTTATGTTATTAAATAAGAAAGACGGTTCATATTGCTTATGCATACATGCCGCAACCCTAATTAGGCAACAATTAAGAAATTGCCATCAACTACCCAGGATCTATGGGCAAACTACTGGTGGATAGGCTTGAAGAAGTCTGTGGCCACCTATGTAGCTAAATGCTTGACATGTGCGCAAGTCAAAGCCGAGCATCAGAAACCATCAGGTTTGCTACAACAGCCTGAACTTCCTACGTGGAAGTGGGAAATGGTAACTATGGATTTTATTACCAAATTACCCAAGACAAGGAAAGGAAATGATACAATGTGGGTCATAGTTGATAGACTGACTAAGTCAGCACATTTCCTACCCATCAAGGAGACTTATAGCTCCGACATGTTAGCCCAGTTATACGTTGATAAGATTGTCGCCTTACATGGCATACCTGTGTCTATTATCTCTGACCGAGGTACTGGATACACGTCACATTTTTGGAAGAGTTTCCAACAATCTTTGGGCACACGTTTGAATTTTAGTACGGCTTATCATCCTCAGACTGACGGTCAGAGTGAGCGTACTATTCAAACGTTGGAAGACATGCTACGAGCATGTGCGATCGATTTGGGTGGTAGTTGGGATAAGAACCTACCATTAATTGAATTCTCCTACAACAATAGCTACCATACCAGCATTAAGGCTGCGCCTTTTGAGGCATTATACGGTAGAAAGTGTAGATCGCCTATTTGTTGGGCGAAAGTTGGAGATGTCCAATTATCAGGACCAGAGATAGTGTTCGAAACGACGGACAAGATTGTCCAGATTCGTGATCATCTCAAAGCTGCCCGAGATAGGCAGAAGAGTTACGCTGATCCTAAGCGTAAGGATTTTCACTTCGAAGTAGGTGACAAAGTCATACTTAAAGTGTCACCCTGGAAGGGAGTGATGCGATTTGGTAAGAAAGGTAAGCTAAGCCCGAGATACATAGGACCTTTCGAGGTTATCGAACGTGTCGGGTCAGTTGCCTACAAGTTAAACTTACCTGAAGAGCTCAGTAGTATACACAATGTGTTCCACATCTGCAATCTGAAGAAATGTTTCGCTCACGAATCAGTGGTTATACCTTATACAGATGTGCATATCGATGAGAGCTTGAAATTTGTGGAAAAACCTTTGTCGATTGAAGATCGACAGGTGAGGAAGCTTCGAAGGAAGCATATACCTTTTGTAAAGGTCAAATGGGATGCCCGAAGAGGTCCCGAATTCACGTGGGAAGTTGAATCCACGATGAAAGAAAAGTACCCTTACTTGTTTCAGTAAATCTCGGGTCGAGATTTCTTTTAAGGGGGTGAGGATGTAACACCTCGAAAATTTACGTCCTATAATGTTTTGACACGTGTCATAGGTTTGAACGTGTAAAATAATGTTCTTGAAGGACTAAAGTTGACAAACAGTGAAACTGTGTAAATAGAAGGGTCCAAAGTGTCAACAATGAATAAATATACTTTGCAATAACCCTACATGATGTTTATAACCTTAAACGAATAGATCATGGATCATACGAAGTGAATTGTGAAAGAAAGTGAGAGATTACAAACTACAGGGGTTAAATGTGCCAACATGTTTAAGTTATACCTCTGAGTGACCTTTTGACAAACCCGAAGCTTTGTAACGATTAATTATGCTCACTAGAATGTACCACAAAAATTTCATGAAGTTTCGTTATCGTATGAGCAAGTTGTGATAAAATTCGTGTGTGAGGGTTAGAATCGTCAACATGGAAATTTAGGGCTTTTTCGGGTGATCACAAAGTTACCCGAGGACTTGACAAAGTGGGTATAAGTATTAAAGCCCCTATATATAAATTACAAAGCCTCATAATGCAAAGAATTGTGCGAAAGCGATGTTTAGGAGGACCAAGGACCAAAACAACAAATTCTGAAAATTGGTTAAAGGTAATAAGGGGCCTCGCGCCACGCGACGACTCCCTGGGGGTACCCTCGCGTCACGCGAGGGGTCCTCTGATGCTGAAACATTGGCAGCTGTCTGTTGGTGTCTTTTAACCGACTTAAATCCCATTTCTTGATACCTTGGGCTGCCCTAAGGTGGTTTTTAGCATGTAGGACACATGTTGGTCATTTGGTAACATCCCTAGACTTAGTTGTTGATCATCCGTGATGTTTGAAGTTGTTATAAAAAGTCACATTTTCCACATACATGCACATTTCATCTTCTGGACATTTTCAAGAGCTCAAGAACTGATCCAAGCTTTCCATATCATCCATTAGTTGTGTGTAAGTATGCCTAACCTTCTCTAGTTCATTTATACTTAGTTAAAAGCCTAGAAATCAAACCGTCGTAACTACGGTTTGACTTTCCGATAAATCAAAATCGGTCCAGAGTTTAGTCGAATCAAAAGTTGTTATAAGTTGGTATTTATATGGGTAATAAACCCCTAAAAGGTCACCCACTGATTCCAATCTTAACCATGTCGTTTGTCGAGTCAAAGGTTGTCCGAAAAAGTCAACAGAAACCTTAATCGCATATTTAATGATACGAAAGGCGTGTAAACTGTTTTATCAGTCATATAACTTGAAAATAAGTATAATAACTTGTCTACACTTGTTTGATTCGACAACTTTATGTTTTGAACCGATTCGGAACCGAGAGACGCAAAAGTTTGACTTTTGCTTTGACCTCAGTTCTGACCTGATTTATATAGGTTTAGACATGCCTTAAAGTTCCATTAGGACCTAGTTGCATGTGTGTATAAGCCTCTGCGTTTATACCACTCGAATCCCTAATCGTCCGATGTTTCCGTTAAACGCCTAAATATTGACCGTAATGCCCTTATGACCATAAAACGAGATTTTTGGAAATGTGAAAGTGCCATAATCTTAGTTACTGATTTTTAGACTTGTACCTAAAATTTCACATCAGTTGGAGGTCTAGATTAGGAGTTATGCTTAATGACGTAATTTGAGTGCTTTTAAGTAATTAAACGGCGTCATTAGCGTAAAGCCTATCTAAACCAAATTTTGGACACCAAACCTTTTACCCACTGATGTGATATAATATTTTGGGATTTTTAAAGATTTTTAATTATTTTTAAACTGATCATAAGCTAGGTTTATCGCCTTAATTCGGTTAATACCAAAAATACCCTTTTCGGCCATAAAAGGAGTTTTACAAATCCTTTTAACGCCAATCCAATTGCTATTGATTTTAAATAATAAATGGAGTATTTTGAGCCTGATTATTTGATCAGAAAACTCAGAATCATATTTTAAACCGTACGTCGCTTAAAACGACTTTATACGCATATTTAACGCATAGTTTGGGTTTAAAACTATTTTAGTATATAAGACTTATTACCAAAGGTTATAACCTGTTAAAATAAGCTATTTTACTGATCAACTCAGACCCGGATCACAGGTGTCTAATTAAACCCTTTTATAATCTTTAAAATGACCAAAATACCCCTACGGGACTTATAAAGAGATTAAACTCGTTTTGGGCATCATGGGTGATATCCTACTGATATCACAACTTATTTAAGGTGTGTTAAGTTAGGAAACCTGTTTAGGACTCTTACGAATACCCGTTACGCTTCATGCGCGTTCGGTTCGGTTTATGTAACTAGTTTACATAAATTAGCCGAAACGGGTCAAACCTTATCAATTTTATCTCAAAATCCAGAATGTGTATCATATACCCATATTAAGCAAGTCTTTGAACTTGTCGGGTCTAAATCACATTCTATCCGGTCTTCGCTTAATCGTGCGTACGAACTGTATCTTTAAAACTAACCGGTCCAAGCGTAAGCTTAACTAAAGACCCGTTAGGATTCTAATAGGTTATTATAAACCTTCGTTCCAGATTAGGAGAACCAGTAAAAGATACTTGCACTCGCTGATTTTGAACTATACTTACTCAGGTAAATACTTTTAACTTATTTTCCCTATACGGGCTTGGGGTACGGTATATAAAATACCGCTTGGTCGGGGCGTTGAATCTTTGATTGAATAAATGATAATGAAAGTATTGAGACGTCTCGTTTAATATTGTTTTGTTTGCTTAAAGCCTTTGGGGGGTTAATGACCGTGTCCCGGATATCCCTGGCATCATTTTACGAAATGGCCACGACCTTAGCACTCAGGTGTAGGCGTACACCTGTCAGTGTCTCATAAATAAAGTGGTGTGTTAATTGATCTTTAACCCGGCTCGATCCGGGCTACTGAACGCATAAGGAACATGTAAATCCCTACAAGTATTATATATTTAAATAATTATCCCAAGTTATAAAATATTATTTGTGCCTTGTGCCTTAAATGCATTTTCTTAAACTCTTTTCAAAATGAGTCGGTTGATTGTATTTACCAGTGTAAACTGACGTATTTTCTTAAAAAGGTTAAGTGCAGGTACTACGCGAAATAGGCTGGCTTGTCTCCTAGCATCCACATTAAGTCTCGCCAGCTTGGATGTCATAAACTGTTGAACATTTGTTTTCCTTTTATTTAGATCTACCTGTGGATTATATTCGACTATTTGTGATACTTAATATTACAATATCGTTTGGTTGAATTAAATCTATACTTTGCTTCCGCTGTGCAATTAAATATTGTGTTGTTTGACTATTACGTTACCAACCACGTCACGATACTCCCCTACCGGGCCCACCGGTAACACGTGGAAATTTAGGGGTGTGACAGTAGGTTACGGAAAACTCTATATATTCTCTTATTAAAAAGTACCTAAAGGGAAATGTTAATTGCCCCCTTAAACTATTCAATACTTACAATTACTACCATCAAGTAATTGTAGGGGACTAGTTATGTCATATTGGTAACGTTACTCAAATGATCCGTAAGGCCACATCAACAGGTTATTTATAACATTCTCTCACTTGGCTGAGTGATCATTTGTGATAAGCGTAAATAAGTTTGGCCAAGTTAAAACATTAATCAATGTTTCAAATTGAAACTGTAACAGAAAAATACAGTCAGTGAGTTATTGTCAACTCAAGACCCCCATTAATCATATTACAACCCCAAATCAAAACATACGTAAATATAAGACCAAAATGACTGAGGTAAGCACTTTAAAAATTAATTTGTATAATTCTTGTCTATACGTCATTAGGTGCACATACGTATTTATAGACAAACAAATTGTATAATTGAGGAAAAATAATAACTAATCATTCATATGTACGATATGCTATTATGTAAGGCCTTTAGTAAAATCCGTCTTTATTATGAGCTCTTAAAAAGACTTTGGGTGTAGACCTTAGTTATCGGATCCGCAAGCATATCATGAATGTAAATGTATTCGATACAAATATTTAGTTTCCTCCTCTTGTTCATAAACGAACAATGATTCTGTATCGAAGTTTAATGCAGCAACTCTCGAACTATTGATTTTAAGACAGGGTTTAAGCATGTGCGAGCTCTTCTTGGTGCAGACTTGGATCAACCACTTCTAAGATCTTTTAAGGTTCGCAGAGAGTTAAACACCACTGCCATCGTCCACCACCACCACAACCACCGTCCATCACCACCACCACTACCGTTCACCGCCCATCACCACCACCACCACCACTGTCCACCACCACCCATCGTCCACGTCCACCACCAATCACCACCGTCCTCCACCACCACCACAACCAGCCACCACAACCGTCTGTACACCACCACCGGTTTATTTTAGAAGTCTAAATACGTTAAAAAACAAACAGTCTTCTTCTTACAGACTGCATAGGTTTGGTCTACATCTTCTTCTATAGATATCTGCAGATTTAGTCCGCAGACTACAAACATTTTACCTCTAAAAACAAACTAACACCTTATTCAATTGTTAATAGTCGTCATAGACTCATTTCCACACACAAAATAAAAAAATAAATAAATAAATCATGGAAAACAGATTAGCAACAAATTCATTAGTGACGTTGCAAATAAATAGTCACTATGTAATATTGTTACAACCTTCTACAAATATTGTTTCTAATTTCAGCAAGAAAAAATGTCCTTCATTTCCCATATCTTTTGGCTGAATTTGTTAACGTGTTTTTGTTTTTTATTATTGTTTTTTTTTTGAATCTGTTAACTAATATGATAAACATAATGCTATCACTAACTTTTTTCTTTAAAAATTATCTTATCTATCTTCTAGTAACATAATTTAATGCATTTTAATAAGGCTTTGATTCACAGAGACCTTGTCAAACCCGAAGATATTCCCATGACAAAAAATGATAACATCATTTCACAAATTTATTAATACATGAAAGCGAAATTTTGCAAATAAAAAGATAAACAAACACTATGTCCTAACCCATTGTCATTTTCAGTAATCACATAAGATACCTTTATATATTTTCGACAAAGACAAATTAAATTCCGGCAAGCTATTTAAATCTGGAATAATCCTATTGTCTTTCCTGCACAAATTTAGCTGGTGGACCAGTATCTATCTTCCCAATTGACCTATAAGTACGAGCATAGAAATATGTCCTCATAGCTCACACAATTTAGCAATGGATTCTACAATGGTTCTTGTTCTAACCACCATTTTAAGCCTCATTTCAGCCAATGCTGCTGAACTCGAAACCTACATTGTTCATTTAGACTCATCCAAGGGTCAACACTTTATTCAAAAACAAGATCGTCAAAACTGGTACCACTCGTTTTTACCACGAACCACTAGTGGTGCAAATGAGGAACCAGCTGCTATGGTGTTTGCATATCATAACGTGCTAAACGGGTTTGCAGCGAAACTATCCGCGGAGCATGTGAAGGCGATGGAAAAGATGGAGGGGTTCTTATTTGCATGGCCTCAAAGAATGTACACGAAGCACACGACTCATACTCCCAACTTCTTGGGGCTGCATCAGAGTTTAGGATTCTGGAGCGGTTCGAATTATGGAAAGGGGGTCATAATCGGGGTTCTAGACACTGGAACGACTCCAGGCCATCCTTCTTTCAATGACAATGGAGTCCCTCCACCACCGGCAAAGTGGAAAGGGAAATGTGAAATTGAAGGGTGCAACAATAAACTGATTGGGTTGCGGGATCTTACAACGGGTGAAAATGGTACACGATTTGATGAAGATGGGCATGGTACACATACTTCAAGCACAGCGGCTGGGAATTTTGTTAGTGATACGAGTGTATTTGGAAACGCGAAAGGGACTGCGGTTGGGATGGCGCCACTTGCACATGTGGCTATGTATAAAGTGTGTACGGTGTTGGGTTGTCCAGAGAGTGCGATCATAGCTGGAATGGATGCAGCAGTTGAAGATGGCGTAGACGTGCTTTCAATATCGCTTGGTGGAGGTTCTGTTCCATTTTATGAGAATAGTATCGCGGTGGGTGCATATACCGCTATACAGAAAGGTATATTTGTGGCTTGTTCTGCTGGAAATTCTGGTCCTTTTAACTCTACGATGGAGAACGAGTCTCCATGGATTCTTACAGTAGGGGCTAGTACGATTGATAGGAAAATAGTTGCATCTGTTTCTCTTGGAAACAAGGAAGTGTTCGATGGGGAATCTGTGTTCCAACCTAAAGATTTCCCTCAAACATATCTCCCTTTGGTGTACCCGGGGTCGAATGGTGATCAAAATGCATCGTTATGCGTAGAAGGATCATTGGACCATGTCGACGTGAAAGGGAAGGTGGTAGCGTGTGATAGAGGTGTTATAGGGAGACTTGAAAAGGGGGAAACGGTCAAGAATGCAGGAGGTGTTGCGATGATTCTACTTAACCAAGCCTCAGATGGTGATACTACAATTGCGGATGCTCATGTTCTTCCAGCGTCAAATGTTGGTTACAAAGAAGGAGTCGCGATCAAGACATACATTAGTTCAACCGCGTCCCCTACAGCCACTTTGTTATTCCGCGGGACTGTAATTGGAGAAAATTCAGCTCCTGCAGTGGCTTCTTTCTCGTCTAGGGGGCCAAACTTGGCAAGCCCTGGAATCTTGAAGCCGGATATTATTGGACCGGGGGTTAGTGTGCTAGCAGCATGGCCTGTTTCTGTTGAGAACAACACACAAACAAGCTCCACGTTTAATATGATGTCCGGTACTTCAATGTCCTGCCCTCATTTGGCGGGCATAGCAGCATTATTGAAAGCTTCTCACCCTGATTGGTCACCTGCGGCTCTCAAATCTGCAATCATGACATCAGCCGATCAAGTTAGCTTAAACGGTAAACCTATTGAAGATGGAAGAGAGCTCCGCGCAGACATATTTGCCATAGGTTCGGGCCATGTAAATCCATCAAAAGCTAATGATCCAGGGCTAGTTTTTGACATTGATCCAGATGATTACATTCCTTATTTGTGCGGGCTCGGCTACACAAGCCAACAAGTTGGAATCATTGTAACGAAAGCGGTTTCATGCTCGAACACCATACCTGAAGGACAACTTAACTATCCTTCCTATGCGATGACATTATCAAGTGGCGAAAACAAAACATACTCAAGGACAGTAACAAACGTCGGTGAGGCTAATTCTACTTACACCATATCGATGCCAGATGTAGTTGTTCCAAATGGTACTGTTCTTGTCGTTCACAATCCTACTTTGAAATTCACCGGAGTGAACCAAAAGGTAACATATGAACTAACGTTTAGACGTTCGAGTAGTGAGGAAATTTATGTTCCTTACGGTGAAGGAGCGATAGCTTGGCGTGCAGGGAAATACTTGGTTAGAACCCCTTTTGTTATCAAGTTTGTGTAAGAGACAATAATGATCTAGCTATCTTTGTAAAACCGTTGTGTTTCCTACACACGTTTCATAGAATGAGCAAATGAAGGAATTAAAGTTGGAGTTCTTAAATCAGTTTATGTTGAAAATTAGACAAAACAAAAATTTTTAAAAATTGGAAATTCATTACTTAACTAAAAGTCTCGTTAACATAATAATGTGATTGAAGCTGTATATTATTTATTGGAAATTTGGAATCAATTTCACAGAATCATTTTTTTTATATGTAGGCTGCATATTTATTTCACATGGATTTAAATTTATTGGCAGGTATTGAAGATATTATAAAGTGGTGTTAGGCTTGATGGCTAAGAAAATTAAGTGTGACTTTGATTAGGCTTCCAAGAGAAAACAAAACACAATAAATTAGGCAGTGTTTTGGACGGCAGAAGGTATTCAAACTTCGAAGGCAGCAGCTGTTGGCTGCTGTGCTGTGAATCGAGTACGAGACGGAAAAGATTAAAACTATTTATTTATTTTTCGTTTTCGTTGTAGGATCGATATAAGCGCTATGTCTATGTAGCCAATTAAACATTGTTCTCACCGATTAAGTATTGCGACTAAGTAACCAAACCTGATTTGCGTAAGGTGCAGTTTAGCCTATATGGAAAAAACCGATTCAACCTATTTACCTATCTAGTTTGTTACTTTTATTTATTTAATTATTTTTGCTTCTCAAAAAATGAAATTTTGTATCTTTCTGTTATAACGTTACAAAAGAAGCTAAAGATCAATTACTATCGAAACCATGCTGGCCGCAAACGTATGCAGGAAAACAAAGATCGCCATCATCTCTTAAGTGAACTTGATAGCAAAAGGGGTTCTAACAAAGTATTTACCAGTGGCGGACCCAGAAAAAATTTTCATGGGGTGCGGATAAAGGGTTTAACCAAATTTTCAAGGGTTCAAGGGGTGCGAATAAGGGGTTTAACCAAATTTTCAAGGGGTGCGGGGAGAATTTTACCTTATAAAATACACTAAATTTTTTTTTTCAGGGGGTGCGCCCGCCCACCCTGGCTCCTTACTAGGTCCGCCCTTGGTATTTACCTGAACGCCAAGCCATCGCTCCTTCGCCATAAGGAAGATTAATAGTCATGCTACTAGAACGTCTAAAAGTTAGTCCATACGTTAACTTCTGGTTCATTTTGGTAAATTTCAAAGTACGATTGTGAACGACGACAACTATGCCCTTTGGAACAACGATATCCTGCATCGATATAGTATAAGTGGATTTAGCCTTGCCGGCATTTGTCACCGTCCTTGAGTATGTTTTGTTTTCTCCTCTTGCTAATGTCATTGCAAAGGAAGGATAGTTCAGTTGTCCTTGGGGAATGGTTTTCGAACACCAAACCATTTTTTTTACGATAATTCCAACTTGTTGGCTTGTGAAGCCAAGCCCGCACATATAAGGAATGTAATCATCTGCCTCAATGTCAAAAACTAGCCCCGGATCATTAGCTTTTGATGGATTTACATGGCCCGAACCTATAGCAAATATGTCCGCACGAAACCCTCTTTCATCCTCAATTGGATTATCATTTAGGCTAACTTGATCGGCTGTTGTCATGATTGCAGATTTGATAGCCGCAGGTGACCAATTAGGGTGAGCAGCTTTCAACAATGCTGCTATGCCTGCCAAATGCGGGCAAGACATTGAAGTACCAGATATCATAGTAAATGTAGAGCTTATTTTTGTGTTGTTTTTAACAAAATCAGGCCATGCTGCTAGCACGCTAATGCCCGGGCCAATAATATCCGGTTTCAAGATTCCCGGGCTTCGCAAGCTTGGCCCCCTAGACGAGAAAGAAGCCACTGCAGGAGCTGAATCTACTCCGATTACAGTCCCCTGGAATAACAAAGTGACCTTAGGCGAGACAGTTGTGTTAATATACGTCTTAATCGCCATTCCATCTTTGAAACCGACATTTGACGCAGGAAGAACGTGAGAATCCGCATCAGTACTATCACCATCTAATGCTTGGTTCATAAGAATCATCGCAGCGCCTCCGGCCTTCTTTACCACTCTACCTTTCCCAATTCTTGATAGAACACCTCTATCACACACTAACACCTTCCCTTTCACATCGATATGGTCCAATGATCCTTCTATACACAACGACATGTTTCGATCACCATTCGACCCCGGGTACACCAATGGCAGATATGTTTGAGGGAAATCTTTAGGTTGAAATAATGATTGTCCATCTAACACATCCTTGTTTCCAAGAGATACTGATGCAACTATTTTCCTATCAATTGTACTAGCCCCTACAGTAAGAATCCACGGAGCCTCATTCGACAACGTAGACTTCGAAGGACCCGAATTACCTGCAGCACACGCCACAAATATACCTTTCTGTATAGCCGAAAATGCACCTATCGCGATTCCATCCTGATACATTGGAACCGAATCTATGCCTAGCGACAGCGAAAGCACATCTACACCATCTTCAACTGCTGCATCCAGTCCCGCTATAATCGCACTCTCCGGACAATCCCTATCCGTACACACTTTATACACAGCCACATGAGCAAGCGGCGCGATCCCGGCTGCTGTCCCTTTCGCGTTTCCAGACACACTCGCATTATAAACAAAATTTCCAGCCGCAGTGCTCGAGGTGTGAGTACCATGTCCATTTTCATCAAACCATGTATCCTTTCCACCCGTCGTAAGATCCGCAACCCGATCAGTTGTTGCACCCTTCAACTTCACATTTCCCTTTCCATTTCGCGGGCGGTGGAGGGACTCCTTTGTCATTGAAAGAAGGATGGCTTGGAGTCGTTCCGGTGTCTAGAACCCCGATTATGACCCCCTTTCCATAGTTCGAACCCCTCCAGAAACCTTTATTCTGGTGCAGCCCCAAGAAGTTGGGAGTATGAGTCGTTTGTGTCGAGTACATTCTTTGAGGCCTTGCGAATAAAAACCCCTCCATACTTTTCATTTCCTTCACATGCTCCGCGGATAGCTTCGCTGCGAACCCGTTTAACACGTTATGATATGCAAACACTATGGTAGCTGGTTCCTCATTTGCACCACTAGTGGTCTGTGGTAAATATGCATGGTACCAGTTTTCACGATCTTGTTTTTTAAAGAAGTGTTGGCCATTGGGTGTGTCTAAATGGACAATGTAGGTTTCGAGTTCAGCAGCATTGGCTAAAGTGAAGGTTAAAATGGTGGTTAGAATGAGAACCAATATAGAAGCCATTGTACTTACTGGTGTCAATGATACTGTGTGAGTTATGACTTAAGAGGACATATATTGTGTTTACAACAATCGTTTAGCTAATATCATGTATGATGATGTATTGGCATATCTAATATGCGAATGTTCGGATCACCAGATCTGACTGGCAGCGGAAGAGGTTGTTGACTTTCTTGGTGAACAGGGATGGTAACAATGACAGATGCAATAAATTGCTAAGACACTCATTTCTCTATATACACACTTAAAAATGTGTTTTTTGTCTTTATATGCACACTCTGCAGTGTCGAACTATGGCCAAAACGCGGCGTTTTGGTCCGGTTAATCAGAAAAAGACTGACGGGTGTCTGACGGGTCCTGTCAACCAGACAAAAGACTGACACCCGGTCTGGTTGATAGGACCAAAACGCTGCCAAAGGTCGGCGTTTTGGTCCGGTCAACAGACCCGTCAGACACCCGTCAGTCTTTGTCTGGTTAACCTGACCAAAACGCCACGTTTTGACCACAGTTCGACACTGCAGGGTGTATAAAAAGACAAAAAACACCTTTTAAAGGTTAGTTTGGCCCATTGCTAAACCCTAAATATGGCACATGTTTTAAAAACGTGGATCTCAAGACATGTGGTGGACCTTCTCAATTGGATCAGGAGTTTTTATGTGGGCTAACTAGGCTTGTTTTGAGCCCAGGATGTATCGGGTCTGTGAAAACAACAATTGGCAATAATATCACCTAAAATTACTACAAATAACTACTAGTTATTATAACCATATACTATAAATAAAGTTATTATAAGCATATGAACTTAGTTAGAGAAATAATTGAACATAAGAATGACATATCTAAAAAATGTGTAAGTAAGTGCAATAAAAGATTTTTCCAATAAAAGTTATTATAAGCATATGCTTTAAAAACATCCCAATTATCGAACTAATTGATATATTGGTTCACTCGTCGAATTATGGGCTGTTTGTTTACCTCTTAACGAGTCTTTTAATGGTTCAGACTTCTTACTGGTTCAGCACTTAATGGTTTAGACTGTTTGTTTCATGAGCAAATGTCTGAATGGTTCAGATATTTGCCTCTGAATGGTTAATATTTATACAAAGTCTGAATGGTTAAGACCTCTAATCTGAATTGGTCAGACATTTGCCTCTGAACGGTTAAGCATTATACAAGCTCTTAATGGTTCAGACCTCTTACTGGTTCAGCACTTAATGATTCAGACCTCTTACTGGTTGGTTCTAAATGAATTTCCTTTCCGTTAATGTTAGAGGGATTGGGGGTCTCAATAAGGCTGGTTGGATAAAGGATCTCAGGCGTGAGCACGATATTAATCTCTTGGCTATTCAGGAAACTAAACACGTTAATTTCTCTCGATCTGAGGTTACCAAACTCTGGGGTAATGGTTCTTTTGGGTTGGAGGTTGTCGACTCCTCTGGCCAATCTGGGGGGTTGATTTGTGTCTGGGACGACAGTTTGTTTCATCTTTCGAGTTCGAATAAAAATAGAAATTATATCCACGTCAGGGGTAGTATGGTTGGCAATAATTTGATGCTGAACTTCCTGAATGTTTATGCTCCTCAAGTTATCTCGGCTAAGAAAAAGTTATGGGACGAGTTGGTCGGCCTCATTAATAGTCACGACGGGCACTGGATTATTGGCGGTGACTTTAGTGCGGTTCGGTTTCGGGAAGAGAGGAGAAACTGCTCTTTTAAGCCTACTTGTGCTAATAACTTCAATTCGTTCATTTTTTACGCCGGTCTTATTGAATATGACTTGAGAGGGAGGGAATTTACTTGGCGATCCGAGAATGGGAACAAGCTCAGTAAGCTTGACAGGTTCTTAGTCAACTCCGAATTTTTTAATGCCTGGCCGGAAGCTCGTGTCAAGGCTTTGCTGAGGATGTGGTCTGACCATTGTCCCATCGTTCTGATTACTAAAACTGTCAACTTTGGGGCTCGTCCTTTTCGTATCTTTAATTCGTGGATGGAAAAAGATGGTTTTAAATAGTTGATTGAGGAGGCTTGTGACGAGTTCTCTGATGCGGGTAGCCCTCCTGATGTGTATTTGATCAGAAAACTTGGATTTATTCGTAGCAAATTAAAGAAGTGGTGAGACGAAATGATTCAGAAGGAAAGAGAAGAGGTTGGTCTTGCTAAAGAGGAAATGGAGGGGTTAGAGGTTATTTTGGAGTCCAGGGACTTGGGACTTGACTGAAGAAGAGGATTGGATCCTAGCGGAAAACAAAAAAATCATCACCGAAGCAGAGTTCGCTAAAGTGTCGGACCTTAACCAGAGGTCTCAGGTCAGATGGGCCAAAGGCGGCGATGAAAATTCCAAATTCTTTCATTCTCAGATTAATTGCAGGAAAGCTAGCTACGTGATTCACGGGTTGTATATCAGGGGCGAGTGGATCTCGAAACCTTCCTTGGTCAAGAAGGCGGTGTTCAGTTTCTTTAAATCAAAATTTGTGTAGGAGTGTGGAGATCGGTCGTGTCTTGAGTGTCCTAATCTGAATTCAGAGGCTGACGCCTCTTGGGTGGAATCTCAGTTTTCTATTGAATAAATTAAAACTGCTGTGTTCGAGTGCGGGGATGATAGGGACCCCGGCCCGGATGGGTTCAACTTTCGGTTCTTCAAAATGTTTTGGGGGCGGTTCGAGGATGAGTTTCTGAGGCTGTTGGAGGCGTTCTTTGTCTCCGGCAAGATTAGCACCGGTTGCGGCTCTTCGTTTATCACCTTTGTTCCCAAAAAGAGAGATCCTAAGGGCTTGGGTGACTATAGGCCCATCAGTCTTGTCGGTGTTGTTAATAAGGTAATATCTAAAGTCCTCGCCAATAGACTAAAAAAGGTGCTTGGGTCGGTTATTTCCGACTCTCAATCTGCGTTCCTGATTGGTAGACTCATTCTTGATGGGCCTTTAATCATTAACGAGGTATGTTCTTGGCTGAGAAAATGCAAAAGGAAGGCGCTTTTATTTAAAATCGATTTCGAGAAAGCCTACGAAAACATTAACCGGAGATTCATGGTGGATGTTCTTTGGCAAATGGGATTTGGGTCTAGATGGTGCAACTGGATTTGGGGAGTTCTATCTTCGGCTAGGGCGTCGGTCCTGGTTAACGGGTCTCCTACTTTCGAATTTAAGTGCGGTAAAGGGATGAGGCAAGGGGTTGTAGGTCCACCCGGAGGATCGAGTAACCTCTATTCCCTGTTTTCCGACAAACCCGAAGTGCGGAATCCAAACGGGTAAGTTAAACCAAGTTACGAACACGTAAGACACAATATTCAACGATTAACACTCAATGTATTAATGCTAGAAAACGGTTACAATGCGGTGTTTACAAATGGTCTCTGTAAACTCTCAGTGTGTGTGTTACAATGTGTTCTCTCCAAAATCTATTCAGACTTCCTTAGTGGTTCTGTCTGTTGTGAGTGTATATATAGTACCACAGTGACGAAAACTAGTTGCCCATGAAAACACATGGACGAAATCAAAGTATGGACGAAATCACTCCTGATTTCGTCCCATTTGGTTTTCATCCCATTTGGTTTTCACCAAAAGGGTTTTCATCATAAAGGTGATTTCATCACCAGGGTGTTTTCGTCATATGTATGGGCCAATGGCTTGGGCTTGGGCTTGGACTTTGTCAACTGGGCTTCTACATGTATGGGCCAAACAAACAAACAGACATATAACTAAACAATACTAACATGTATACTGCACACACGCAGTTACATGTACATGAACATTACGAAATAACTAGCATACCGAGTTAAGACAGGAGGTTGTCTTGACTACGGCCTTCACTTCGTAGCCGAGTCGAACCGAGCCGAGCCGTATCCACAAAATATGTATCAACAAACTCCCCCTTGGATGCTGCTCGCGAGGTTCGTAATCTCGTTCTCCATCTCCTGATGGTTCATTCATTCTTGTCGTAGGATCTTCAAAGGCTTCACGTGTTGCACATAGAAAGTGTATTAACAAACTCCCGCTTTTATCTAGGAAGTGTATCAATAAACTCCCCCTTTGATTATGTTGTGAATCTTTTGATTTTCGATAAACGTGAGATCCTTGTGGTGTTGAGGATTGATCAGCGGCAACTCTATCATCTTTATCATTTGAGTGCCTTCACGTCATGTCTTCATTCCGAAGCTTATCATCGAACATGTTCTCTTCGCCTTTAGCATCTGCACATGCAAGAAAGCTAAACACGTAATGAGAACAAACGCTTGGAATATAGTTAACATTAAACAAATGACACATATGAGATCAAATCTCAATCAAACACCGACCGACAACAGTTTGAAAGTCTAGAAAATGATCAATTTTAATCTTTTAACTTTCAAAACTTGTTAACTTCAACTGTTTATGTAGATGCAATTGTTTTCTGGCTTACAATCAGGATTTTGGGTAGGATAGACTCGAGTTCCAACATCGGTCAATCAAAAATAAACAAGAAGCAAAATCTTTTTGACTTTTATAAAGTTTATATTAAAACACACCTAAAATCTTTTTGTAATTTTCATTTTTCAAATGTAAAGACGGAAAGCAATAAATAAATATATACAAAGATGCAAAAACTGAAAGCAGTAAACAACTATTTACAGACATTCTATTTGCGAGTTTCGAGGGTAAGAGAATCATATCAGTGTACGGTCACGCCAAAACGCTCTTGTTGTTCAATTTGTTAAACATTTAGATAAGCATCCTATAACAATTATCGGTATTGTTGTCCACATAAGCTCAACTTATCAGATGTAATCATGGCGAGGGGATACGTTAAGGTATGATTTATACTTACCGACCGGTGTTCATCCGCACACGACACATTCCTGTATCAAGGTATGCACGAGAGTTCATCTTACCGGTGAGTATACCGATTATCATCTGTTTGACCGTATAAAAGATGTGAGAAACTCACTTATTTTGATTGAAAACAAGCCCTATGTGATAGAATCACTTATTGATGAGGAACTTGATTTTCAGATGCATGAGGGCACAGGAGCAAGTCCGTGAACAGGTCAGTACTTTCGTACAGCAAAGAGACGAACTTGACTCCCGCAAAGAATCTGTGATATATTATCACTTATTTGAGGGACATGTGATTATTGATCACTTATTGAGGTCGAATGCAATATGTACACGTATGTATAGTATCATGGAACATCTAGACTTCGTCTCCGTTTGTTTCGGTTTGATACAACCATGATACCCAGATGATAAGACAGCATAAAGACCGAATATCTCAGAACCTCGGCAATCTCTCAAACGAAATTTCTGTACTAAGACCATATGCCAATGTGTGGTTCCCACCTGGTCTTCAGTCGATTTAAGATTTATATCACCCTACACACTTTAAAATGATTGTGAGCCTACCGATACATCTTATATAGAGCTGTTTATCGTTTTTCATTTTGCATTTCATTTCAAAGAGGTTTAGACAGACCACTGATGTACTATCATTTTCTCTTTTTCTCGCCAGGAAACTCATTTTTGATTTTCCAATGTTTTTGGGTTTTGAAATTTTTCGATGTTTTTGAATTTTCAAATTTGGATTTACACCCCCTAAAATCAACAAACTAAGATAAATTTTAAAAACACAAAGGTATTTACAAAAACGATTTTCCGATGTCGGTTAACTCATGTTTTACCTCAATGTCGTTTACCAAAATTAATTTAATCAGAAATGATTTATCGAATTTTGGGAAAATCAGTTGGCACATCGGTAAGCGGTGCGGACCATGACAACATTGTCTGGCCAAAGAGTGCTGTACGAGATGATAATAATTCATAAAGCAGCTTAAATATCGACAAGTATAGGAGAGATTAGAATTTAAAACCGTATCCTGCAACTGCTTCGTGCATTGCAATGAATCTGAGCGCACTCCCAAACTGGATATCCACCCGGTGTGGATTTCAAAGTCGATTCTGTAGCTACTGAGAAATCTCTTCACAGCAATAAGATCAGAAACCTTTGGGCCCGGCTGGTCTTCCACATTGCACCAGCGAAGGTCCTTGTCTTTCTCTTGAAAAGTAGTGTGCGGTTGTTCAATCCACGCCAAGGCATCCGCACACCCGGTTGGTTTGTTCAACGAACACATTTTCTTCAATCACACCGCGAAGAAATGTACACTGCACGTTCATCTTGTTGATTTTGAACTTCAGACGTGCTCCAGGTGCTTACATTTTGATTGAATCTATCCTGGGGACCCGATCAAAGCCTTTAACAATCAAACTTTGGTATGATTTTCATTTTGTCGAAGCTTTCAATTTCTTTCGACAGACAATTATGTATTCTTTTCTTTTTCTCTCCATCAAAGGCAACATTTTCTTTTGTCGCCGATCTTGTGCATGGACACTCCACTATCAACAATCCAATGACTATCGATAGTTCCTCCTGGAACATCCTGCACACTCACTCAGAGATTAGTTGGAGAGGGGTACCCAAGCCTTCATAGACTTAGGTTGCCCCTGAGAATCAAGAAATGTAATCTCAATCTCTTGATGATTTTCAAATTTCACGCCTCCCCCTGAACCTTCACCTGTTTTCGGTTTCCAAGCTTGTTTCCATTTACCAGATTGTGTATTAATTACAATTTCTGGTTTTAACGGTTGCTGTGAACTTGGTTTCCTTTTAACATTTTCTGGTTTTAAAGCCTTTTTGATCACCTTCACATTCTTATGTCGTTGTTTTGTTTCCTGTTCTTTAATAGTGCGTTTATCATGTTTTGGAGAAACAGGACGACTTTGTGAGTGACCTTGTTCAGAAGGGGTTCTTTCAACAAAATTTGGTTTGGGCGAGTTTGTGCAGTCTTTAATGATGTGCCCAAACTTCCCACATTTAAAGCACGTTCTCCTTTCAACAAACTTAGGAGAATCTGATCGACGACCTGACGTAGAAGTTGTAGACCCAGAGGTACTAGCTTCACACCCGTTTGTGTGTTGGGTGTAATTGTTATCACTATTACGTTTCAAAATGTTGACTTTTTGTACAAAATCGGTATTTGATTTATTTTCAAAAGTCTCCACTTTATCAGTACCTTTGGAGGCCACAAACTTAACGTCTTTGCATTTCTTCTTGTAACGAGCTCCTTTTGTTTCAACCTTAGCTTTAGGCTTTGGAGCTCGTTGTTGTTGTTGTTTACCCTTAAAAGCGATAGGTTGTTGCTTTGTCAGTAATGTTTGATTTCCATGTTGTTTCCTAACTTTAGCTTTTGGAATAGGATCACACTGAGTTACAGAAACTCTTTGGATCCCTTTTTCCAAAAACTTACTTGTAGTATCTTCAAACACTTTGTCAATCAAAGATTGATTGACGTTTTTAATGGGAAAATCTTGGTTTGAATAAATTTTACCATCACCGACCAAAGTGTACAACACGTTATCACTTTTAACAGTAGACACTGTCTCAGTGATAGGATCCATCTCTTGTTTAGCAGTTGAATGCACAGCAGGAGTAGGAGGATCACACAGAATGTGATTCTCAAAAGGAACTTCAACTCCTTTGTTCTTCTCAAGAGATTTATCCTCATCACTCACATCTGGTTCATCATCTGACGAATCATAGTCCTCAACTGTGGGAGGACTTTGTTCCGTAACAACAGATGCTGAATTTTCGCTTGTTCCAGATGAGCCCTCCGAGGAACTGTCCGATTTGAACCCTAGACCAGTTGTAAACTCCTCATAATTAAGAGGTACAGTTGGTTCAAACCGAGGCATTTCCTCCTCATCGGGCATCTTGGTATAGTTGCCCCTCAATGGAGGTGGACACGACTTATACCCAACGCCTTTCACATTACCCTTTAGTTTTTGAACATCAATGATGTGATCAAGCACATATCGGGAGTTTGAGTAACTCTCCAATTTGAGCTTGATCGCTTCATGCTCACATTTCGCCACGGCTAGCTCTTTCTTTGTTTCCTCAATGATATTAATGTAGTTATTAATACCAATTTGTTTGTTAAAAACAATTTTTGTTAATTCGGAAACACTTTTCTTTAAAGTTTCGATTACTGATTTGAAATCCTTTTCATTGCGAGCTAAGGCCATGTTTGCCTCTTTGCATTTTGACAGTTCAATAACCAAACTCTGATTGTGACTATGAACCGTTTCAGATTCATGTTTCAATTCAGCACATTCATGTTTCATATTAGCACAATCACTACATATGCTAGGAGTTTCAGATTTTACCTGACTTGTAGAAGCTGTGACATTAGCCATAAAGGCAGTCTGAGAAGATAAAGATCCATCTTCAGTGAGAATCTTCTCCATTTCTTCTGATGTAGCATCAGCTTTCTTGATCAAGTCAGAATTTTGACATTTCATCTCCTTGGCACCATTCGACAAACTATCAGCTTCAGAATCCATTCCCTCCTTGACGTCCGATTATGAAATGCAATCACTCACACCTGATCCATCTGCATCAGTACTGCCACTATATCCTGAACTGTCATCATATCCTGAAGATTCACCATCATTAACATTCTTGACAATTTCAGCATAAAACACAGTTCCTCCTTGATCTCCACTTCCACATTGTACAGACCAGTCACACCTTTCATCAGTTTGATTTGAGGTGGTCGTGGATGTATTTGTTTGATTTCCGAAAGGATTTTGGTTGCCTTTTTGAGGTTGGGCTTGAGGTGGTTTAGAAAAATAGGCAGTTGGATCAAATTGGGGTTGAGGTGTGGCAACTTGAGGTTTCGAAAGATAGACATTTATATCGAAAACCGGAGGTGGAGCTGAAGGAGCAAAACCAGGCTGGTACATTTCAGTCCAACTCATAATTGATGTATTGAATAGAGTTCCTGATCACACTCTTGAAAACAGACAGTTAAATTAGTTTTGCAACACTTCTGTATAAAATTTTGACAAGTTTTGATGAAACCGTGATATTTAGAAGCGCGATTCAAAACAACTTGACGAACACCCGACCCTACTCCGCGAATCCTAGCTTTTCACCCAAATTCTTAACCACAGCCCACAACAAAACTAATATTGTATTCTGGCCCAATTTGAACTTATAACAAATTTCGTTGATCTAAACTAATTTTCATGAGGCCCAAACCCAAATCAACTTAGAGTCCAAGAATTTGTGGCCCAAATAAATAAAGACCTAGCTGCCAATTACTCAATTGCTTCTGTTGTCTTTCTTTTCGATACACCACCAAACCAGTACCCACTCTCTTTCTCAGCGATACCAACTTCCAAAACACTCTTTCTCTCTCTTCGTTTTAATACCCTGCACCAAACCCCAAACAAAACAAAACTTCGTGCTGTTTGGCGAAACGTTCTGTTGAAGAAACACTTGAAGTTGATCGGTGAAACTTCTGAATAATAAAGCTTCGACGAAATTTAAGGTGAACTTGATGATCGACGAAACTTTAATTATGTTTGACAAAACCTTCTTGTGACGAAATCAGATTGGGGGTTTGACAAAATCAGATGTGTTAACGAAATCAGATGGGGTTTGACGAAATCAGAAAAATGTGATGAATGGGATTTCGTTGAGTTCAGTTTTCATCCAGATCTGATTATGGGATTTCGTGGGAATAGGGCCAAGATGATTTCGTCCAGGCTGCTGACAAGGTGATTTCGGCTGGAATAGGAATGAGGAGTGATTTCGGCTGGAATGGAATGATGAGTGTTTTCGGCTGGAATGGAATGATGATAGTGATTTCGCCAGTTGTTTGATTTCGGCCAGGATGATATTTTTGACCAAGTGATTTCGTTGACTAGAGTGTTTTCATCCAACAACAAGTTGGTTTCACCTGAACATAAGGGATTTCGTGGATGGATGTAACAAGACAAATTAGATATTTTCTCAAAACCTTATCCTCTCCTCTGACAACAAGACCACAAATTTCAAACTCTACCTTACCAAGACACTCTTTTTCAACCTTTCATCATTCGTATGTACACAATTGTCAAACAATCAATATTATATAATAACAACACATCAGTAACATTTCAACAAAGATCAAACATACATATTTATCAAGAAAACTATGAAGATCCTGAAGAACAAATAAAGAACTCCTATGAGTTTCTGAAGATTCCGACAATAATTTCACCGGAATAATTTTCCGAACACGAGTTTTGCAAAGAACTTCAATAAAAACCTTAAACTAACATGTATGCATAAGATAATAACAAGGTTTTGTATGAATTAATAAGCAAAACAACAAGGTTTTCAAGATTTTTAAAAATGATTTTCAGAAAAGATAAACTTCAAACTCAAGAAAAACTCATGAAAATCTTTGAAAAATTAAGAAAAACAACTTGGTTTTAACAAGGAATCGAGCCAAAGCTCTGATACCAATTGTAGGTCCACCCGGAGGATCGAGTAACCTCTATTCCCTGTTTTCCGACAAACCCGAAAGCGAGGAATCCAAACGGGTAAGTTAAACCAAGTTACGAACATGTAAGACACAATATTCAACGATTAACACTCAATGTATTAATGCTAGAAAACGGTTACAATGCGGTGTTTACAAATGGTCTCTGTAAACTCTCAGTGTGTGTGTTACAATGTGTTCTCTCCGAAATCTATTCAGACTTCCTTAGTGTTTCTGTCTGTTGTGAGTGTATATATAGTACCACAGTGACGAAAACCAGTTGCCCATGAAAACACATGGGCGAAATCAAAGTATGGACGAAATCACTCCTGATTTCGTCCCATTTGGTTTTCGTCCCATTTGGTTTTCACCAAAAGGGTTTTCATCATAAAGGTGATTTCATCACCAGGGTGTTTTCGTCATATGTATGGGCCAATGGCTTGGGCTTGGGCTTGGACTTTGTCAGCTGGGCTTCTACATGTATGGGCCAAACAAACAAACAGACATATAACTAAACAATACTAACATGTATACTGCACACATGCAGTTACATGTACATGAACATTACGAAATAACTAGCATACCGAGTCAAGACAGGAGGTTGTCTTGACTACAGCCTTCACTTCGTAGCCGAGTCGAACCGAGCCGAGCCGTATCCACAAAATATGTATCAACAGGGGTCCCTATTTCTCCTTTTCTTTTTGTTGTGGCTATGGAAGCGTTATCTTGCTTATTTGTCAAAGCAGGTGAGGTGGGGGTGTTTTCTGGCATTCAGCTTCCTTTCGATGGGCCAAAGATTTCTCATTTATTTTTCGCTGACGATGCTCTTATCATTGGTGAGTGGAGCGAGGATAACGCCATGAATATAGTTAGAATTTTGAGGTGTTTCCATGTTTGTTCTGGATTAAAAATTAACCTTGGTAAGTATTATCTTTTTGGCATTGGGGTGGACAATGCGGAAGTAGGGAATGTGGCGGAAGCGGTGGGGTGCACCACCGACTCGTTTCCCTTTAAGTGCATCGGGCTTAAAGTGGGGGAGAATATGAACTGCATCAATAATTGGAGACTGGTCTACGACATCTTCGAGTCCAGGCTTGCTCTTTGGAAATCTTCTCTTTTGTCTTTTGGTGGGAGAGTTACGCTTATCCGCTCTGTGCTCCAAAGTCTTCCGACCTATTATTTCTCCTTATACAAGGCGCATGTGCAGGTGGTAAATGATCTGGAAAGGTTGATCAAAAAATTCCTATGGGGTGGCTCGAGTGAGGCTAGGAAGACGCACTGGGTGGCTTGGGACAGAGTTGCGTCTTCGAAAAAAACCGGGGGTTTGGGTATTAGTAAATTAAAACATGTTAACCTTGCTCTTTTGAGCAAGTGGGGTGGTGGTACAAGCGTGAAAAGGACAATTTGTGGGTCAAGGTGGTGGATGCCATTCACTCCGGGGGGTCGGGTTGGTCGTTCCTTCCGATAAAGAAGTCGGCTGGAGGTGTTTGGCATAACATTGTTTTCGTCATTACCAAACCTTTTGTCGATAACGTCTGTCTTTGGAACTTTTTTCGGGGTGTGGTGGGTAGAGGAGATAGCATTTTCTTCTAGCTTGATCCTTGGCTGAAAGAAGTTCCTTTTAAAGAGCTATTCCCTAAGTTATTCGCGTTGGAAATGGTCAAATCTTGCTCTGTTCGGGATCGGTTGTTTGGTGACTGGTTATGGAAACACGATCCAGATTTGGAGGAAGAGTCAAGGGAGCTTTCTTCCCTTAGTTCGGCCCTTGCCTCGGTTTTCTTAGGCAACAGGTCAGACGATTGGAAATGGCTGGGAGATCAAACGGGCACGTTTTTCGTCAACTCGGTCAAGAAACTTTTGGCTGATGCTTCAGATCTTAGCGATAGGTACGTGTTGGAGGGGTGTAAATGGGTTCCTAGTAAGTGCAACATGTTCATTTGGAGAGCGGAAATGAACAGAATTCCCACTGCGGATGCGTTGCGGAGGAGGGGTATAGTGGTCAGAGATGGGTTCTGTCCCTTATGCAAGTGGAGCACCTTTTTACCTCGTGTGCGGTTGCCACGGTGTTATGGCAAAAGATTAGCCGTTGGTGTCGTATTCCCCCTATCTTTGCTTTCTCTTTCAAAGACTTGCTGGAAATCCATAAAGGTGGGCACATCAAAGCTGGCGATAGATCGGTTATTCAAGGTTTCATCTTCGTTTCATGCTGGTGCCTGTGGATGGCTCGGAACAAGATGATCTTTTCGGCGACTGAAGTTAATTAAGGTAGATTATGTGTTTAGTGAAGTCAAATCTTTGAGTTTTTTTGTGGTTTAAGTACAGGTCGAGGTGTAACGATATCTTGTGGTCGGATTATGTAAATTTGTAATTATGTAGTGTCCTTGTTGTCTGTTGTCCGGCTCGGTTTTCGAGTTTGGTGTGTTTTAATGATGTTCTCCTTTCAAAAAAAAAAAAAAAACCATTTAGATGTTGCCAAACAGCCCCTTAGTCAAATTGGTCTAGGAAATCGGGTAGTATCATAAAGATTACTTGCTAAAAAGAAGAAAAAAGTTAGTTGATAGATTGGTTATAGTCACGTAATTAAAAGTTCGAAACATATATATTAATTATTCATAAAAAAACTGAATATTTGAACATTAGTACTAGTTTATAATTATGCTGGGAAACGAAATGAAATTAAGGTTCTTAAAAAGTGGATGATCAAAATTCAATTGAGGTCAGGGGCGGAACCAGAGGGGGGTCAAGAGGGTCCGTTGACCCCCCGAACATAGAAATTTGTAAGATTTTTATATGTACTATATGAGATTTTTCTAGGAAAAAACATGTTTTGGACTCTCTAGTTGTAGCCGGTAGAAAAGAGAGTCTTATGATGACCCCTTGACAAAGAAGTTCTGGTTCCGTCACTGATTGAGGTAAAGTTTAATTAGATTTATCTTGGTTAAAGTGGAACCGTGGGCTATGCCAAATTACTAGTTAAACAAACTCATGGTGGGCTTCATGGGAAATGGACTTTCGGCAGGCTTGAAAAAAAGAATGAAAGAAGTCGGCTCACAAGTCGGCAGTTTGGCTGCTTTGGAGAATTGAGGGCCCAGTTACAAAGGCAGTGTCCTAGTGGGCTGCGGCGTTGAAGCGAAGGAGATCGAGGAGCCGCCGGCTGAAGCAACAAGTTCCTTTAGTTCCAGTTTCTTGCTGGCCTAGTCTCTATGTTTTCATATATAGAAATTCCGCCGTTCAAAAAAAAAAAAAAGTAGCAACCGCTACTTTTGGTGGATTCTAGGTGACCAGATTATGTGCGAAGTGACAGGGTTATTTCTTTTACGTTATGTTAATTTGAAAGACAAATTGTTTTTATAATGTCATTCCATCGTTTATGCTCGCTATTTGGTCAAATTTATTAGAAAACAAGTGTATTTGATTGCCAACGTCGGATATTGAGTTATAACTAGTTATGACCTCATCACACATCGTTAATTATTCAGCGTGCTAAACAAGGTTATATCTCTGTAACTTACTGGTGTAGTAATTAATGCACAGTGTCATCAAACTTGAACCTAAATGTGATAGCTTGTTTCGTATCTCGTATTTTTGTGTAATGTTGATTTGCCGTTTTAATTTAAATAGAATATAGGTTACATTACTGAAAAAAGTTAGTAATAGCATGATAACGTTGGAATAATTTAAAGGGTAATGCATTGAGCATATCTTAATGTTCCATGACAAGCTAGAGTCAAGGATTTTATATCTCCTAACGAGGGAAAGATGGAAACAAGCAAGAAAGGAAACACAAACCGTCTTACAAACATATCTAGCTAGATCGCCATTGTCCCTCACACATACTTGATAGAGAAAGGAGTTCTAACCAAATATTTTCCTGAACGCCAAGCCATCGCTCCTTCACCATAAGGAACGTTAATTTCTACGATACTAGAACGTCTAAAAGTTACTTCATACGTTAACTTTTGGTTCATTTCGGTGAATATCAAAGTAAGATTGTGAATGACGACAACTACACCGTCTGGAATAACCATATCTGTCACCCTTGTAGTGTAAGTGGAATTAGCCTCGCCGACGTTTGTTACTGTCCTTGAGTAGGTTTTGTTTTCGCCACTTGCTAATGTCATTGCAAATGAAGGATAGTTAAGTTGTCCTTCAGGAATGGTTTCAGAGCACGAAACTGATTTTGATACGATGATTCCAACTTGTTGGCTTGTGTAGCCAAGCCCACACAAATAAGGAATGTACTCATCTGGCTCAATGTCGAAAACTAGCCCTGGATCATTAGCTTTTGATGGGTTTACATGGCCCGAACCTATAGCAAATAAGTCTGCAGGGAGCTCTCTTTCATCCTCAATAGGTTTACCACTTAGGCTAACTTGATCGGCTGTTGTCATGATTGCGGATTTGATAGCCGCAGGTGACCAATCAGGGTGAGAAGCTTTCAATAATGCTGCAATGCCTACAAGATGAGGGCAAGACATTGAAGTACCAGTCGCAAAATGAAACGTGGAGTTTGTTTGTGTGTTGTTTTCAGTAGATACCGGCCATGCTGCTAACACACGAACGCCAGGGCCAATAATATCCGGTTTCAAAATTCCAGGGCTTTGTAAGCTTGGGCCCCTAGAAGAGAAAGCAGCCACTGCAGGAGCTGAATCTACTCCGACTACAGTCCCCCGGAATAACAAAGTGGCCATAGGCGAAGTGGTTGAGTTAATATATGTCTTGATCGCCACACCTCCTTTGTAACCGACATGTGATGCAGGAATAACGTGCAAATCCGCGAACGTAAATTCTCCATCTTCTGCTTGATTTAGTAGAATCATTGCAACACCTCCAGCATCCTTTACAATTTGCCCCTTTTCAATTCTTCCATTTATACCTCTATCACACACTACTACCTTCCCTTTAACGTCGACATGGTCCAATGATCCTTCCATGCATAACGACGTGTTTTGATCACCATTCAACCCCGGGTACACCAAAGGCATATAAGTTTTAGGGAAATCTTTAGCTTGGAATGCTGATTCTCCATCTAACACATCCTTGTTTCCAAGAGAAACATTTGCAACTATTTTCCTATCAATGGTACTGGCTCCTACTGTAAGTATCCATGGAGCATCATGTGACAACGTGGAGTTAGGACCCGAATTACCTGCGGCACATGCAACAAATATACCTTTTTGTATCACGGTAAAAGCACCTAATGCGACACCATCCTGATAGTATGGAACAGAATCTTCGGCGGCTAGCGATATTGAAATCAAATCTACACTATCTTCAACAGCTACATCCATTGCAGCTAAGATCAGACTCTCTGGACAATCAGACATCATACACACTTTATACATAGCAACATGTGCAAGTGGCGCCATCCCAGCCACAGTCCCTTTGCCATTTCCAAATTCATTAGCATCATTCACAAAATTCCCAGCCGCCGTGCTCGAGGTGTGTGTACCATGTTTGAATTCATCAAACCGGGTATCATTTCCACCCGTTGTAAGATCCCTCAGTCCGATCAGTTTATTGTTACAACCTTCAATGTCACATTTCCCTTTCCATTTTGCTGGTGGTGGAGGGACTCCATTGTCATTGAAAGAAGGATGGCCTGGAGTCGTTCCGGTGTCTATAACCCCGATTATGACCCCCTTCCCGTAGTTCGAACTGTTCCAGAAGCCTAAATTCTGGTGCAGCCCCAAGAAGTTGGGAGTATGAGTCGTTTGTGTCGTGTACACTCTTTGAGGCCTTGCAAATAGGAACCCCTTCATCTTTTCCATCGCCTTCACATGCTCCGTGGATAGTTTCGCTGCAAACCCGTTTAGCACGTTATGATATGCAAACACCATAGCAGCTGGTTCCTCATTTGTACCACTAGTGGTTCGTGGTAAAAATGAGTGGTACCAGTTTTGACGATCTTGTTTTTGAATAAAGTGTTGACCCTTGGATGAGTCTAAATGAACAATGTAGGTTTCGAGTTCAGCAGCATTGGCCGAAATGAAGGTTAAAAGGATTGTTAGCACGAGAACTAATGAAGCCATTGATCAGTGGTTTTGTGTGAGTTATGAGGATATATTTGTTTGCACATTCAAAAGTGTATTTATAGATCATTAGTGGTTAAGCATACTAGCTCCTTTGGTGCATGAAGGACGATGATAGGATGACTCCAGGTTTCGTTTGCCGGATTTTTCTGAACATATTATCAAGGCATCTTGATTTGCCGGAAAGTAGTGTTTAAGTATTCTATTTTAAGTAATTTTCTTGTTGTCCTCAAGTTTCAATGATTACTGCATATATCAATGGATGGGACATAATGTTTGTTTTATTTACAAAAGCAGGCTGTTATATTATTTTAAGATATTTGAAAAATGATTAGTACTTTATTATTATTATTATTATTATTATTATTATTATTATTATTATTATTATTATTATTATTATTATTATTATTTTTATTCTCTTGTTACAATTATTATTTTCTTGTTACATTCTCACACTAGGCAGATCCGTAACTTTCAGTAAGAGGGTAAAAACAAATGATGGGTCAACGAAAACAATTGTTGATAAGATCGCCAGTAATTACTTAAGCAAATAATTCACATAAATAAACGCAATATAATAATCATATCGACTTAGGGGCTGTATGGTAGCCTCTGAATGGTCATTAAGAGGCTACCTCTTAATGAAACCATTAATAATTTTACCAATCAGAAGGTAGAAGAATGTGACATATGATGATTTACCATTCAGATGTTACCTCTTAACCATTCAGACTTGAGGTTACCTCTTATTTATTCAGAAGTTTTAAACCATTAAGAGATAGCATCTGAAGGGTCATTAAGAGGCTATCAAACAGCCCCTTAGTAAATTAAGAAATAAATGCTTAAAAAAGTTAACAAATAAATAAACAGCCTAAAATGAAATTAAATATCTAAATAAACGTGTAAATTTGTTCAGTAAGAGATTTACCCGATTTTACAAATGTTTGAATTACAAAATACAATATAATTAAAAACGGTACATACTGAAATAGAATTGATTAGGGCCAGGCCTACCTTGAGAGCGGTCTGTGTGGGCGACCGCTCAACGCCCAATTTCACCAGTGAGACAAAAGTTTTAATTTTTTTAATATATTTTATATGTATATAATATTTAAAAGACCAGTTTGTTTGTTAAACCCATTAACTTTAAAAACGTAATTAGCTCTTTTTCATGGTTCTATCCTTTAGTTGGACTATTTCTTACTACTGTTTAATAACATCGAAATAGAAGGTAAACGGGTAACAAGTTGCGTCGCCACCCCTTTTTGAATAGAAAAACTAACTTTTGATTTTGTTTAAACGAGAAAAATGCAATTTGCGTCCCTGTGGTACGTGCCAAACATCAACTTGAGCCCCTAAATTCATTTTTTGGTTTTTTGAGCCCCTGACCTTATAAATTCATAACACTATGAGTCCTTCTGTCACACTGCCGTTTGTTTGACTGTTTGAGCCAGGGGTAAGACCGTCTTTTGGCATATATTAATAACACTTTGCGTCCCTATGGTATGAGTGAAATATCAACCTGAGCCCCTAATTCAACTTAAATTATCTTTCATCTTTAATTATCATTTCTTTTATAGACCTATGGTCATTAATTGCATCATGTTTGTTGTTTCAGACCAGATTCTTCTTGTTCTTAACCATAACAATTTATAGCATGAAGATGATCCTGTATGTTAATCTTCAAACCCTTAAAAATTTTGCGGATGTGCAAAAAAAAATTGTGAAGATCTTTTGACTTGTATTCCTTCTTTACCTGATTTACACAAACTTCGTTTAGAGGTAAAAACTTATTTTCCTTCAAATTGACATATTGTGGAGCTCCTTTGTAATTATTTGCTGATCGGTTCTCACATAGCAACCATACAGATACTTGTGTTCTGGTAATATCTATTGCACCACCACCACCCACCACTAACCCACCAGTATCAACCCAAGAGAATCTTTACAAAATACATACTTTTCATGGGGTTTCTTCAACACCTAAACTTCAAACCCTTCATCCATCATCCAATTTGATTTTTGTTCAACAATATTACTTAAAACCTCATAAATTCCCCAATGGAGTTTATCTATGGTTTAACTTCACGCTTCAAATTTGTTCAAAACAGACTATTCACCTACAAAAGATATGGAAAAAACCCCAAATTCGTTGAAAATTGTAGCCGGATGATTTGTCCATTCTGATTTTCACCACAAGGTGCGACAGGGTTCAAAATCAAAACCCTAGGGCGGCTATGGTGGCTGTGATGAGAGTAGAGGAGATCGACAAGAAGGCGCAATAGTGGTGGCCGGAGTGGTTGGCTCATCAGAGCAAGCATCTCGCCGACTGGTGGAGCCGACGAGAGAGATGTCGGTGGC
Organism: Helianthus tuberosus; assembly: GCA_030545235.1. Classification (NCBI taxonomy): domain Eukaryota; kingdom Viridiplantae; phylum Streptophyta; class Magnoliopsida; order Asterales; family Asteraceae; genus Helianthus; species Helianthus tuberosus. The sequence goes on along the minus strand of CM060366.1, from coordinate 16,907,290 downwards.
TGGTGACATTTGTGTGGTGGTCGGAGTGGTTAGTTTGTGAGAGAAAGTGGATGAAGATGGTGGTGGTGATGGTATATGGTGGCAGGTGGCGGCGGTGGTGATGGTAGGTTATGACAATGATTGGGTGTTATAAACAAGAGATGGTTTTTATTATAATCTGGGAAATGGAATGAGAGTAGTTGGTGTGTAATCTGTATGTTCGATGAATGTAAATGATGGATCATGAGTGGAGATAAGAAATGAGTGGATAGAAAATGAGAGATGGTTTTAAGGGATAAGGGTATTAAGGACATTTCATACATGTTATAACAGTCAAACAGACGGCACACTGACGGAGGGACTCAAACTGTTATGAATTCATAAGCTCAGTGGCTCAAAAAACGAAAAAATGAATTTAGGGGCTCAGGTTGATGTTTCGCACAAACCACAGGGACGCAAATTGCATTTTTCTCTTGTTTAAACCCATTAAACAATAAAACTCATTTACCAAACTAAACTCGTTACCAGGAATTGTTTTAAGTTACACTTTTATAACCAATTATATAAAACTAGCAGGTGGTGGCATAAAAAAGTGACAATCGAATTTATATCTTTTTAGGGGACCCATTTTGCATACTCGACCAAGGCTCCAAATTGCTTATGATAAAACCTGGGACCTCTCCATAAACGGTGTTCTTATAGGTTTTGCTTTGCCACTAGGTCGCCAACCCCGTTTGTATTTATTAATTTATAAATTTAATATTATTTAATGATAATTTTATCATATATTATATGTATTTTGTAACTACATATATGAATATCGGATCACCAATCCTAAGTGGGTCCAAACCCACACCAACTCGTCATAGGTGGTGACCTTATAGGAGTCGGTCAAAGTTGGCATAGATTATGTCCAATTATATATATCTATGGAACCCATTAAGTCTAACCACCATCCAAATCGATATCCACCGTTAGATCTTGCTGAAATGAAATCTGGGCCATTTAAACTCATTAAAATAACCGCTCCTGTGGCGGTTCCAAGAGGTTATGGTTGGTTTTTGTATCTGGTGGTTACCTCCACCTTTTACTGCCCACTATCTCCATAACTCAACCACCTAAATGTCACCTTTAACCGTTTTGAGTATTGACACCATATCTTGTACAATCTATGGTGGCAGTTGAGGGAAGTTCTTTGCAGTTTCCTCAGCTGGTGGTTACTCCATCTTTTCCTGCTCATTATCTCCACAAATCAAGACTCCTACAAATCTGGGTAGTTTTCTTAATTCAGTTGAGAAGTATTGTTATATAATCTACATGCAAACAACATCGGGAGTTCCATAGAAATATATGCTTATTTCTAGCACCCACTCCCATCATTGTTATCTAATTCTTGATTTGAAGCACCCAAATTCGTAGCTCTTCTGATAGCCGATTGATTTAGCTCTTGATATAGCAATTGCATGCAACTTGCTGCTTTATAGGCCATACCACCGCTGCAATAAGTATATTCACGATATACTGGTTTGATTCCTCTTCTCCTAAACCTAAGTTCGTCGATTCAGTTTGGGTTTTTTTTTTTTTGCTAGATTGATCTTCCTTTGGTTCAATTACATCAAGTTTGTGTTCTATTTCATTAGGTTCTTTGTTTTATGGGTTATTGACTTAGGAACCAATGGTTTGGAACAATCTGTTTGGACCAATTTTGTGGAGTTTATATGTTTCCAGATTTTGCTATGCTACTAAGAGGATTGAAGAAGAACTGAAGCATGTAACCGTAAAAGAAATGAACAACGTAAAGTCAATTTCTTTCCCTATTAGATATACATGCAACATTTGGACCTAATTTCATGGAGTTTATTGGTTCCCCAAATTTACAATATCTACCACGGCTCTATCGCAAGTGCTGGAGCCGGCAACAAGCGTTTTCGATCTTGTATAAGGTATTTGTTCTGGATGATTACACTATATCATTTAGATATTTCTATCATTTTCACACAATCTCATTTAGACATGTATATCCACAATTTCTTCTTATTATTTATTTTTAAATTTAGCTCTCTTTTTGCAAGTACTTAATGCAAAATTTTGTAGTCACTTTTCTCATTGATATTTATGTGGTTTTGACAGCATCTGCTTTGAAAGAGAAACTTCAGGCCCTTAGGACATCAGGTATTTTAGCAAAACATCAAGTAAGCAATTGACGTTGGTGATGCAAGCGTATCCATGCAACTCACTCTTGTCGCACCAAATGACACCCACAACATCCCGTGTTCGGTTGTAACAGTTGTGGCAGGTACCACTTTATTTGTTTATTTGTTATCACTTTTTAAGGCACAAATATGCTAATAAAGTGTATTTTCTATTCATTTACCTGAATCAGAAGAATAGAATGTGCCTATAGACAGATGTAGAAGAGAGGACGAAAAATAGTTGTTATGAGAGCATAAACAATTTCAACCAATCTGTCTGAAGAGGCTGTCGTGGGCCACTTAAAAATAATAACCTAACTTTACCTATAGACAAGGTAAGTCGGATGTCGAATCCACGAGGAGCATGTGGTTAGTGTTACACGTTTTGTTTGTAAATTTTACTAAACTAACTGATGATTATAAAACTGATATGAAATTAAAAACACATGAAACAAGTTGCAATTAAGAAAAAGATTGAGTTGTAACAAACAATGATGAGAAAAGGTGATCACTCCGGGATTCAGATTCTGTAATTACTAATAACCTAGTTCTGATTTTATTGGATGCTATTGATTGAATAATAAATCTGTCACATCTACCAATTACCTATGTAGTTCAAAATCTTAATATTAATTGATCAGAGAAATATTAAAACAAACATTCATAGGAATCATTCAATCAACCAAAGCATAATTGGATTCAAAACATAATTATAACTCTGACTATCACTCAGGATTTGTCTGTCACACAAATTATATAATCACGCAAATATTCGGTTGTCACCTGACTACAAATCCAAATCTCAATACAAAACAGAAACTAGAATTAAAAGTGTCTAACAAGAATCATTCACCCGAAGTGTCCACGAGAGATTTAGCCGCTCATGATACTCATCCGATCAAAAGCTTGGTAGAATGTTGAAGGCATAATTGACTTGATGTGTTGTGGTTGATCGATGATGATCTGTGATGATATTGATGATGTTCAATGATTTTTACGCCCCCAAAAGTTCTAATATGCCGCTGCCAATCCCCTCCTTCATGATGATATGTTTGTTGACTTTCTAAAACCTTGTATGTCGGCCCTTCTCCTCTTGGTCTCCGTTTCAAGTCCACGTGAATCCCAAAAGAAAGAAAACCCAATGATGTTATCGGCCCAATTCATATTCACATGCTGCCTTCCACACAAAGTGCAATCATATGTGGCCCAATGGTCCACGTGACTTCCTTTGATATATTGTGATGATGTTGTTGATTTATGCCAATAATACTTCCCTCCATAAGTCACGTGAATAGCTGATGGCTGCCAATCTATTCACCTATGTTGCCACCCACTATTTTATATCCTCCCCTCTTTCAAATTATGATGATGCTTGTTGACTTTCTAATGTAATGCAAATATATGTCATATGCCCTTGGTTTGCACTTTGCATGTATCTCCCTAGAAGTCCAACCAAACACCCGCCACTCTTGTATTGTTTTTGGAAGATTATTAAAATCATAAACCAAACATAATGCCCTCCTTGAAAGTCGTGAATCTCAAAACAAATCTCCAATGTTGCCGTCAATTTCAAGTCCAATTAATGATGATGTGATGTGCTCAAATAAGGTTTTCTTTTAAAACCTTTTTTATGCATTTAAATGCCATGACAAAAAATCCAGGTGTTGTCTAATACCTTCAGCCGTAGCCTACGGTTAAAGAACCGTAGGTTACGGTACAAAGATTCTGTCTAATACCTTCACCCTCTTGACAGCCCACACATAACTGCACTTTCAACTTTCGCATATTGACCCAATGCCCCCTGCACTTCATTCATTCTCGTTTCTTTCAACTCTAACCCATTTTCTAACCCGAGATAACTTCCGAATAACGCCTTTTGCTATATTTATCATCCGCGGGTGTTCCGCATCATCTCTAACCACTTTAACTTCACCGAATTACGCGATTAACCTGTAACACCACAAACGCTCGTAGATATCACATTCGACACGTATAATCAAGTTTACGACAATAAAACACTTGTTATAATACACTTTTAACACCTGGTTTTCACACACTCCATCACTGTCCCAAGCCTCCTGTGCAACATAATCAGTTGGTAGAGGTAACTTTGTATCGATAAATGATAATAAACGACATAGTCTTCAATATTGTCATTATTTGGTGCACCTTCATGCCAATTGATTATTCATATTGTTCAGATTTGTACAAAAGCGAATTGAAAAAACTTCGGTGTGCTCAGATTTTTCATCTTATGTTTAATTTAGTTTAATTTTGATAAAACAATGCATGAAGATCAATAATCCAAAACCTCATGAATGCAGGTTCCATGAAAATCTTGGTTCATGTAATATACCTCAACTACCTACGGCATGGTTTTCTTTATTTTCTAATTTATGCATATAACCTCCCGAATTGTTTATATAAATACTAGGTTAGAACCCCGTGTATTACACAGGTTGAATAAATGTAATTTTATATACTAAATTGAAACAGTTATTATTTAAAAATCTCGTTTATTACACGAGTTGAACAAATGTAATTTTATATATTAAATAATAAAAAAAATTATATCTCTAAGAACCCCATGTATTGTACTGAATAAATGTAATTTTATATAACATATAATAAAAATCCGTGTATTGTACGGGTTATATAAATCTAATTATATATACTAAATAATAAAAAAAATTATATATTTAAAAACACTGTGTATTACACGAGTTAAATAAGGGGTGCCTTATTCCCACATACCCTATATCTTATTTTCACATCCCCTATTGTATACGGGCCGTATACAATTATACGGCTCGTATAGAATGTTTTTGAATAGGAAAATGCGTAGGGAATGTTTTTTTTGTTTTATTATATACGGCCCGTATACAGTTATACGGGTCGTATACATGTGTATACGATTTGTAAAACGTATACGGCTCAATTGATTTATTTTGGTGGGTTTTTGATGTTACCAATGGTATACGGGCCGTATAACTATATACGGGCCGTATATATTGGCGTTTTTTCAAGTATCACGTTTTATTCCCGTAAAAACACAATCATTCTAGGGTTTCTAAACTCTTCATCACCTTTAAGAATGTCGATAAACGTTGATCGGAACATGCCGCTTAAATCGGAGCACAGGTAGAGTAACGTTACCGATCAGTCCGTTGATGAAAACCTTAGCGATCGCAGAGATCTTCGTGTTGGTTATTTATCGATTCCGAGTAACTAGCAGAAGAACCTGACACAAACAAGTTCTCCACAGTTTGTTATTCAGATCTCTGTTCGGTCATCTTTCCAAACTACAACACACGATACTTTTAATAAGCTGTCATAGTTGTCAAATTCGATTTCAACAAATCTTTTCATTTTCCTTCAATTTCTAAAACATTCTCTGTTACATGAAGACGTGTCGGGTTCTTCTACTAGTGGTATTTTACTGAAGTATTGAAGATTGAATGTGCAAACCCAACTGTTTTTTACTACGGAAACGATGGCTATGCGAAATACAAACCGCAACCGTTTTTTACTATGGAAACGGTGGCTATGCGAAATACAAACCGCAATCTTTTGTGACTATGGGAAACACAAGTTTTCTTTTTGAGCTTGATGGATGTCCGTTATCTCAGTTGAGGCGGGCATTGTTTAAATTTGAATATAACTAGATGTTACGTGTATCAGCGTTGTTTATCACCCTGTGTGAGCATTGGAAACCCGACAAACAGCCTTGACAACTGTGACATTTTATCTATCTATGTGTGTCACATCCATCCTGTTATAGCAATCGATATGATTAATTTTTACAGATTTTTTTCTAATTAGCGTTGTTAACTACCAAAAGAATGCATACACAAATAGTTCTAGTGGACGAAGCAAAGAGACCGTTGTGTATCTGAATCAGGTTCTCAAACAAACACTACCAAAGATGGGTTGGTGATAAATACCGGAGCTGTTATCTCGGTTGTTCAGTACTTTCATGATAATAAAACAAGCAGGCATTGATTTTGCCAAGATTGAAGGAAAGAATCTGGCCATAAGCGTTGTGGATTCTCAGATAAAATTACAACACACGATAAAATGCTTGGAAAATTGCATCAACTTGAACGCTTGATGGTAACAAGCAGGATCGTTCTAATAGATTAAAGAGAATAAACCATTTTTTACCAATTTTCACTCCAGTAGTTGAAACTTGAGCGCAGGAATCAATTCAAAACCCTCACCCTCAAAATCAACCAGAAACCAAAGGAAAAAAGGGCTGATAATGGCTGATGGTTCTTCGTTGAGGAAACCAAACGTAGACGGAGATGATAGGCCTGGTAACCGGAAGAGAAATCAATTGTATTTTTTTAGTTGCTTCTCTTGTTAAGTTTCTGAACCAATCGAAATCCACAAATTCCAACAGTTTCTTCATAGATTCCGTCCGGTTTCCAAAATCTTTCACACAAAGTTAATATTCACTGTGGTGGATGCAAGCATAAAGTTAGAAAAATACTCAACAACTGAACGAGCGATATGTATCAGGAATATGTATCAACAACTTGTGAGTGGGAATATGGCTATAAAGAATAGTATGGATAAACAATCACCGGTACGAGTTTTTCTGCTAGTTATTCGGAATGTTTCGAATCATCACAGAAGACGTGTCGGGTTCTTCTGCTAGTAGTATGAGTCTGAGTCCATTGTTTAAATCAGAATCAGGTTCTCAAGACAAGGATCGTTCTAATAGATTAAAGGGAATAATCCCTTTTTTACCATTTTTTACCCGTAGTATACGAGCCGTATAATAATATACGGCCCGTATACAACCATCGTATACATTGTATACGATCGGTAAAAATATTTTTTACCAATGGTATACGGCCGTATAAACCGTATACGACTCGTATACATATGGTAAAAAATGGTAAAAACCTCTTTAATCTATTAGAACGATCCAATAAACGAAGAACAAAGCCTATTTTCAAAACGCAGGTTCATACAGTGCTGTAATAGGTTGTGGTTCAGCCAAAATGACATATAGCATTACTAATGGTTCAAGTAAGTGTCTAAAATTTTGAAAATTAAGGTTTACCTTGTTAGTTTCTCAAACACTACTAAACATCTGCTTTCTGAATCTGAATCAGAATGTTAACTTTTTAGTTGTTTATCTTGTTAAGTTTCTGACCCAACCGAAATCCACAAATTCTGTCACTTTGTGTATCGACGAAGCTGACAAACACATTGGTATTTTCTCAAAATGTGCAAAATTGAAGAATCTCACATTAAAGGAGTTTGCAACAACGTGATCAGATGGTTTGAGTATCTACACAAACTCTTCTACATCTTTTAACCAGTTGTCCATCACTTAAGACCTTGAAAGATTTATTGAAATCGAAGCATTCACGAACCACAATGGACTCAGACTCATGTTCAAGTAAGTGTCTAAAAATCTGAAAATTCAGGTTTACCTTGTTAATTTCTCAAAACAAAGTCTCGTTTCTTCATCTTCATCTTTAAGAACAATGATGAACAGATGATGTCAGATAATACTTCATTTGTCGAGAAACCATTATCTTGTGATACATGAACGTTGTATTCTTGTCTTTCAGAAGAGTTTGTATTGAACCAAGAATACTTCAAACAATCTATACCTTGCAACGTATACAGGTGCAAGAGAATGACGAGTTATTTTCAGTTATTTCTGTTGATCCACAAATTCCATTGTTTAAACCAGAATCAGGTTCTCAAGACAAGGATCGTTCTAATAGATTAAAGAGAATAAACCATTTTTTACCCATAGTATACGATCGGTAAATTTGTTTTTACCGAGAGTATACGGCCGTATAAACGGTATACGGCCCGTATACATATGGTAAAAAATGGTAAAAAATTTCTTTCTTTCCTTTTTTTAGTTGCTTCTATTTTTAAGTTTCTGAACCAACCGAAATCCACAAGGGTTGTATCGGAATCAGGCGTTGGAAGGATTGTAGTAGCAGGACATTGGTACCACTATGAAAATTGCATCAGGAGGGGAGAGAGTCTGATACAATAAGGATGTTGGGAATTAAACGCATGTACGTGACAAAATAAGGATGTTCGCATAAACATATATTCGTTTCATAACCTCCTCCTATAAATCAACCACAACTGACAAAGAGCCTGTATTAGAAGCCATCCTATGTCTTTTACCAACCGAAGAGGCAGCAGAAGGCGTGTCGGGTTCTTCCAACATTCACGAACCACAATGGACTCAGACTCATACTACTCACCCTCCCCTGAGGAAAAGTTTTCTGACCCCACATTGGTATTTTCTCAAAATGTGCAAACTTGAAGAATCTCACATTAAAGGAGTTTGCAACAACGGGATCAGATGGTTTGAGTATCTTTCATCCTCGTTTGGCTAATCTCACACTTGAAAATGACGACTTTGTGAGGGCCGTATATTGTTATTTCTGTTGTTCAGTACTTCCGAGATCTGGTTCTCAAACAAACCAACAAAATCCTTATAGTGAAAAACATCAACAACCATTTTTTTCTTTTCCTTCAATTTCGAGAACATTCTCCCTGTGTATGTGCTTGTGCTGTAGAAACCGGTGATGAATTTGTATACACAACTGAACGTTAATTGATATTGTTTTAGACAACAACAGATAATGAACGGATTGTTGGTGGATAACGCAAACAAGTTCTCCACAGTTTGTTATTCAGATCTCTATTCGGTCATCTTTCCAAACTACAACACACGATAAGTTTAAACTTTATAGTGTGTGATTTGACTAGGAAATGATTGGAGGTGAAGGTTCAGTGCACGAAAAGTTTCTTACGAAATGTACGTGACAAAACAAATATGTTGGGAATTAAACGTATGTCGTAATCCCGCGTTGATAGCTTTCGTTTTATTCAGACTCCTTACAACTCTCATCAAATGCCTCACCCTTCCTTTTATTCTATAAATATTAAATAAAGAATAACACCATGCCCGTAATCCCGCGTTGATAGCTTCCGTTTTATTACAGTCATACGACACGTTTTCTTGTTCTTCAATCTTTGTCACTTGTTGATGTTTTATTTTTTTCTACTTTTAGAAAGTTTTGAGCACCTCACAACTCTAAAATACTTGAAAAATCAAATTTTCGTTCCATACGGGTCGTATAACAGTATACGGCCCGTATACACGTTCGTATACATTGTATACGACCAGGCAAACTTATTTACACATGGTGTATACGGGCCGTATAACAGTATACGGCCCGTATACACCATGTGTAAATAAGTTTTCCCATGTGTTAATATTAGGACCCTTAAATAAATGTAATTTTGTAACCTTGTATACCGCAAGCGGGGCGAATATATACTAAATAAAAAAAGTTATATCTTTAAAAACACCATGTATTACACGGGTTAAATAAATGTAATTTTGTATAGTAAATAATATGATATTGGATTCGTTTAAAAATCATAAATTTGGTTCGGTTTAATTCGAATCAAATCACAAACTTGGATAAGTTTAATTCGAATTGATTAGAACCCTAATTTGAAAAATCAAAAGCAGAATTATATTAATAGCTTATCTTCCTAATTAGTGCTTTTTTTAAAGTTTGATCTAATGTTTAATAAGTTATTTTGTATATTTTGTTTGTACTTTAATTTTTTATATGAGCGTATTATTGTTTTTTTTAAGTTTAAGATTATTGTTTTGTGTTATTATTTAAAAAATATCTTTAATTTATGACTTAAATTTGAAGATAATATATTATTAGGAAAAAAATAATGATTCTATCCGATATTCAAATTAAGATAAGATTTAATATTAATTGATTATTTATTATTTAATTAATTGATATAAGATAACTATGAAAAGGCAGGAAATTACAAATGTAGACGCCTTCAATAAATGACACGTGTCACTTGTTGGTTTCTTTTATTATAGCAGATAGATATGCATTATTATTTTTAAAGATATCGTCAATACTTATTTATGAAAATGGAAAATAAAATGTTTCTGGTTTGACCCAACCTGTTTCAGTAATGATTTATTTTCAAACCTTTTACTTATATCATGTATGTATGTAGGGGTGTGCGTGGGTCGGTTTGGGTCGGTTTTGACCAAAAACCATAACCATAACCATAACCATAACCATAACCGTGATGTCGGTTATTGGATAACCATAACCATAACCAATCGGTTATGGTGGTTATGGTTATTCGGTTTTGATGGTTATAACGGGTCGGTTATGGGTGGTTAACCGTGTATTTAGCTTAGGTAAAAATAGCTTAATTTTTTTAACATGGAATAAATTATTATTGCATATTTGTATATATTAGTATATTATATAGTATTAAAAAATACATATAATCTATAATATTAATACCAATTATTATCGAATATTCAAATAAAGTGATATGACACATTCCATAAATTCAAATAAACGTTCAACCAAAACCAGAAAATGATATGAAAAACCCATAAGTACTAAAAATCTTCAGTCAAAAACATCAATATTAAAAATATGGTGAAAAGTCCTAAATCCTACAAAGATTTATTAGATGTCGGTTCGGTTCGGTTATGGTGGGTATGGAAAAAATGATAACCATAACCGACCCGCTACTTTCGGTTTTCAAAAAAACCATTAACCGACCCACCGGTTTTTTATTTGGTTCGGTTTTTTTGGTTCGGTTTTGTCAGTTAATTCGGTTATGGTTCGGTTAATTCGATTTTTTGCACACCCCTATATGTATGTATGGGTTATGTTTTAGCTTAAACGTGTAAATAAATAAAAATGTAGGAAAAGAGGGGATCGGGTCAAATATGCTAAATGCTACCAAAAGTCTATTTTTTTCATGCAAAGAACAACCCGAATCGTATTCAAAAACTTATATTAATATTCTAACAATATTATTTTTTTTGCAACAGTTATTGATGAAGTATTTATAAAATGGACAAAAAACAAACCATCTCACTTTGTGTAATTCAAAAGCCGAAAAAATTGAGGCAGTAAATCATGTTTGATTGTTATAACATTTTCCCTCAGTGTTGTCTACCATTTACTTTTGCATTAAAATGACACCATTTCATGTTTTGTCACTCTATCACTTTTATTTTATATTGTTGTGTGGTTGTACACTGTTCACGTTCGTTTTCCTTTTATAAATTAAAAATGGTGCTTTTGTTTATAATGTTGTTTAGACTTGTGTCCACTTAATGTGGGTGTTTGGGATTGCTTATTTTGAGCTCCTTTTAAGTTTTTGACTTCTTAAAAGTTAATAGCTCATTTTGTAGTGTTTGGATAATGTGTTTTGAGAATGAGTTTTAGTGGTTTGAATAGAAGAAAAAGAAAAGTTAGATGGTTGTAACTTTTTCAAATAGGAGATGGAAAAGACGAAAAGAAGAAGCAAACCAGAACACCATCAATATACATTATTTTTGTTTGTTACGTTGTGAGCGTAACTTGTCCACCGGACGGGTATTAAACTAGTTATGATGGTTTTGAATTATTTAGTTTCCTATGCGAATTATGATTCATACCTATAAATTGGGATTTAAAGTTTATAGTTCGTTTTGAATTTTGATTATCACCTTTGAGGTTTCTTTGAACCATTCGATTCTTGAAGCTTTTGCTTTTAATCATCAAGTTACCAAACCATTTGATTGCTTCTACAGTTCTACTGATTGCATCAAGTGATATTAAAGCTATGATCAATCAAATGGTTGGTTGTGGAAACCGATTCAACCATGATCGTAGATCTGCCAAACAAAGCAACGAGATGGGGAACTTGAACCATGGAATTCTATCATTCAGGTTAGTCCTAATCGTAGATTTGCCGTACAAGGCAACGAGATCAGAAACTGTGATCCATGTGATCTTAAGATCAAAAGACTCTGACAACGAGTCTGAGATTTTGAAATGCAACAAGTGATCAAATGACTCCGACAACGATTCCGCGATCTGGAGCCACAACAGGAGTTATGCTTTTCGATTTCACCTGAGTTTCTTGGATTACAATTTTAACGAGTGGGATGATGCTGTTCTTCAACATCATATGGGGACTGCTTGGCTGATTTCCGATTCTTTGAAGGGTGTGGCAACCTAAAGTATTTGTGGAAGCTCGTATGGGATTTCTACTCAGGTTTAGTTGGGGTTTTACGCTCCAATGTATCACAGTATCAATCAGTGTCTGTTCAAGGTCCAATTGATGTTTCTACTAGTATTTGTCTTTGTTCAAGTATGGTTATGAACGAATTGGAGAATCTAGAGCTATGGATGTATATGATTCTCCTGTTAAGCCTTTTTCTTGGTTTTTGGGCATGAAAGTTGCCACGAATGTTCAAGTGCTTTCGTGTGGGCATGTGTACGTACTCTAGCGATTCATTCCAGCCCGATTGGTGAATCGCCAGCAAGAAATACTTGACTACTATAAAAGGGAGGGGCCACTCGCTAATTCGGGATCATCTGATGGGTTAAAGCAGCTGAAGAAGGATGCTAACCCTTTTGTCATGTTTTGTACTTCTCAGGGGCCGGTTTAGGTTTCACCTTGTACTAAACGAATTGTAACATATCTTTGTACAAAGAATCGTCGTTTAGTAGTCCAGGTACTTCGTTCACCTCTCTTAGATTTGAATTAGGGCACAAGTTACAAAGATTGATTTGGGTTGTGTGCGTGGTTCTAATGTGTTTGATATATTAGGATACTCCTAAATGTAGTGTTGCAAAATCATGTTCGGGTGCATCTGTGTCATGCTTCGATCCAAGCTCCGACACATCCTATAATCGAAGAGAAGAGTACGAACAGTTAGCGATTTGTGAGATTGGGGACGCCGAGGAGTTTGATAATAGAGATTTTTTTGGGAAATGGGATGGTACCCCAAGCAAATTTTATTAAGGGTGGGTCTATTTGGACACCCACTGTGCCTATTTTCACACTTTTTGTGCCCTAGACGCCTCGTATAGGGCTATACGAGGCGTCTAAGCACTGAATTCAAGGGGGGTCTCAGAGGGTGTCAGGTACAACGTTTAAGGAACCCTATACGAAGGGTACAACCCTATACGAGGCGTCTAATCTTGGGTTTTTTTTTGGCTGAAATAAGGGGTGTTTTGGTGGGTTTTGGTATGGTTTTTTGGATAGTTTTTGAAGATGTGTTTTTCGGTTGAAATTTTTTTTGGTTTTATAAAAAGTTTTGTTTTTTTTTTTGTTTTTTACACTATAAAAAAGTTTTTGTTTTTTAAAAATCAACTATTTTAAAAATCGGCTCTTTAAATATATTATATCGATTAAATATTATAATGTTTTTAACATTTTACTTTTTTAAATATTATTCTTCCGATTAAAATTTTATCTCGTTCAAATATTGTTTCCGTATTATATTCAGGGGATATATTGTTTCCGTATTATATTCAAAACATATTTTGTTTCCGTATTATCTCAATTTAAGACAACAATCATTAAGTAACCGAATAACTGAAAACAAACATAAATATGACATATATAAGATAACTTTGTACATCCATAACAAAAATATATAAGATAAGTTTGTACATCCATAATAAAAATAAAAACAACAACAGGTCTATGCATCCGAATCCGAATCTGGCTGCTGCTGCGGCTGCTGCTGCTGATGTGGTGCTCGAGCTAGTGGAAGCGGTATCGGGGGTAATCCCTCTCTCTCTCGTCTATCCTGCTCGGCCCGTACCAGCCAACCTACCAAATCGTTGAGCCTGTCAAGCTCGGCTCGTACATCCGGATGTAGCGCAGCTCCTGGGGCATGACCTGGAATAACGTGACGTGGAAACTGAGGCGCCCCGGAAGGTGGCGGTGGCTGTGGCACCGCTGCACCGTCTACATCCTCCGGAGGCTCCTCCACGGGCACTGCATCACCAGGATCTGCAGGAGGATAAACAGGCTCGAAATGCTCTGGTAGGGGCTCCTCTGTCCATATGCCCCCATCGTGGTTTTTAAACCGCGTGCCAACGGGGAACCTCTTGATTACCTTCATCCCCCACAACGACTGAAAACCCATCCGCGTCGGCATGACTGTCGGCGTCCGTAGATGTGGGTCCTGGTGCAGTACGAGGCCCAATGAACGGGCAATGACGGTCACATACGCCTCGCCATACAAAAATCCGTGCTCCTGCTGGTGATGGGCGGAGGCGTAGTACTGGGCTAGACCGTGTGCTAGCGCGCACGGCCTCCTATACAACAAACAATAAAGGAAAAAAAGATCTGTGGTCGTACACCACTCACGGCTGTAGCCGCGAGCTGAAATAGAAGTAGCGAGCAAATGGTGCAGATACCTGCAGATAGTGTTAGCGAAATACAGAAACATAGATTAATAAACAATGCACATAATCACAATAATTGCCGTAATAAACGTACGTACCTGTACAGTGGGTCCCTAACAAACGACACCATCCCCTTCGACTTTTCGTGCTCCCAATGATTTTCCCCCGCAATCACCTGCCAAAACCCTACAAGAGTGGGTTTGTCAACCACCACTAGCCCCGCTGTGTAAACCTCAGTCTCGATCTCCCCCGTATGTATAAACCACAATGCACCGCAAACTCTGCTAGCGTCATCGAACGCAAAACGCCAGCGAGCCTGAAAGAAGCCTCAGGCGGAGGGGGAACATCTGGGTGCGGAAGCGGCACTGGGACCCCAGGAGCGTGAAATGTGAATGACGAAAGGAACTCGACCTGCAGCTCCCTGTAGGTCGGCGTGTGCGCCAAATCAAAAAGACGATGCCACGGCGAATCGACAGGTACAAACCGACGCACTCTAGCCGTCTCAGCAATCCCATCTATCGCATCCCAGTCGATCGCTGCATGCGATCCAATGTACATCCTCCTAAGCTTCTGGCAATGACGGGCGGCATCGGTGCCGTCGGGAAACTCTAGATACTGACAACCCTGCAGCGTATCCAGAGGCGGCCGCCGTCTCCGTCGTGGACCCTGCTGAACCGGCTGACCCCCCGGGGGTGCCCCATGAAGCTCTACCTGAATATCATCGCCCTGAATCAAATCGTCCTCCATAATCAATCTGCAAATAAATACCGTATACGTATAAAAACAATAATAAATAAATAAATAATAATAATAACAATAATAATAATATTAATAATAATAATAATTAATAAATAATAATAATAATAATAATATTAACAATAATAATAATAAATAATAATAACAATAATAATAATAATAATAATAATAATAATAATAATAATAAATAATATTAATAATAATAATAATATTAATAATAATGATAATTAATAAACAATATTAATAATAATAATATTAATAACAATAATAAATGATAATAATAATAATACATTAATGATAATAATAACAATAATAATAATAATAATAATAATAATAATAATAATAATAATAATAATAATAATAATAAAAACAATAATAATAACAATAATAATAACATTAATAACATTAATAACAAAAAAAAAGTTTCAGAACCTCGTATAGCTCTCGTATAGGGCTATACTCGGCGTCCTGTTCTACCTGCTTCATCTTCAACCTTAGATTCAAACCCCCAAACCGAACAAAAACCAAATTTCAGGGCAAACCTACGGTCTAAAGGCAAAAACGAGGCAAAAATACTAAACTACGGGATGAAATACGTACCAGTGATGCTTCAAATCTTTGAAAATACGGTCGATATACTAATCCGAGGCGTATAGAGGTGTGTGCTCCGTATATGTGTTTGTTTTTTGTTTGGGGGTGATAACCAGGGTCGTCTAGCCCCCCCCCCCCCCAGCCTTATACGAGGCATAAACGACTCGTATAGACCTATACGCGTCGTCTAGCCTTTTTATTAAATGACTATTTTGCCCCTGTATAGCCCACAGTATAGGCATTATTCAGGGGCAAAATGGTAATTAACCAATCCAAAAAGATATTTCTGGAATGGTTAATTACCATTTTGTCCCTGACTAAAGCCTATACTGGGGGCTTTACAGGGGCAAAATAGTCATTTAATAAACATTTTTTTAATAATTAAAAAAGAAAAAGTGTAAAAGTTGCCGCCTAACTTGTATGGGTCGTATAGATCTATACGCGTCGTCCATTGTTTTAAATTACCTTTAAGCCCCTGTTAAAGGCCTATACTGGGGACTTTCAGGGGTATATTAGTAATTAACATAAAATATTTTCAAAATTCAAATTAAAAAAAAAAAGAATTGTTGCCGCCCCCAATAGACAACACGTACAGGTCTATACGAATCGTCATTTTTTAAAAAATTCAAATTTTGATTTTCAAATATTCAAAATTCAAATTTTCAAAAACCCGCTCAAATAGACGACCCATATAGATCTATACGAGGCGTCTGGTGAAGGTAGAATGACCTTTTTGCCCCTGAAATAAGCCTAGATTGGGGGCATATCAAGGGCAAAATGGTCTTTTGATCAATGATATACGACACGTCTAGCTCTATACGAGTCGTTTATTTGTAATTTTTTTTATAAAAATGTTATTAACCTGTTTTAATCAATTCTAATTATAGAAAAATGATAGAAATTATAATAAAAATTATAGAAATTGTAGAAAAATATAGGAATTAATACAAAAAAATACTATTAATTACAAAAATCATTCATCCGTATCACTGTCGATGTAATTAAGACTGGGGTTTGATCTTGGCGGAGGATTCATTATCGATGTATACCATTCTAGACGTGGCAAGTACATATCTTCCCATTGTTCCGTATGGGGTCTTCGGTGGGTCAACCATAGCCCGTGTGCTAGTGGCATTGGATAATCCCCTTCCAGCTTAACATGTATGACGTGGTTATCGTTAACATGTGTAAGCGTTATGAATAATGGTTGTTGATTAGCCGGAGGACTTAGTATCGGGAAGAAAGTGGAACTCGCACCCATGGTTGTCGTTAACAGGTGCACACCGATACCGTACGTTTGTGCAATAAGAAGTCCTGCTAAGGGGAAGTCCATCCAGCGATCCTCCCCACAAACGGACACTGAATCCTAAATTAAGCCTTGACGATGCGTGTAAAAATAACCTTCATCCCATGCATCAAATATTGGGAACCAGATCGATTCGTTCTGATCCATTTCTTGGACAAGGTCCCTTCGAATGAGCCCCCATCAACTCTGATCCATTCCTAAGCCGACAGCCACAGACCGAAACCCACAATGACCGTCCGGCATCACATCTCGTATGCACGAGACGTACGGATGGAACACTGGCAGAATTGCATACTTAAAATGTTTGATGATTCCCACATACTCATCCCCAATGATTAAAGGAAAATCGTGAGCATCTCGTGTCTCTTTCTTCTTAGAACTCTTTGAATGGCTTAGGCTCGCTTTGGGTTTTTGGGACCTTATAACCGACTGTTGAGAGGCCTGTGACGGAACGTACGAGCTGTGGCGAGGTTTATCGTACTTACTTTGTCGGGAACCTTCAAAGCACGTGTTTGCAACTTCGTCTGTGAAGGCACCCTTGCAGTGCTTCATAACATTCTGTTGTATGTGCCACCTGCAAAGAAGCCTAGAGGCGTCTGGAAATACTTTAGTACATGCGCCCATAAGGGCTAGGTCTCTATCTGTTAAAATCACAAGTGGCTCCATACATTCATCCAACATTGACTTGACCCTCTCAAGCACCCACACAAAGTTATCACCCCGTTCTTTACTAACAACGGCATGCGAGATAATAAACGATTTGTTGGTAGGCGTCATACCAACAATCTGGATAAAGGGCATATTGTATATGTTTGTCTTGTACGTCGCATCGATCAGCATGACGTGGGGGAATGCACGCCACATGTCTCTCGAGTCCCGATGAAGAAAGAAGATCTCTGTTACGATCTCTGTTCCGGGTTCCTCCCGTGTCTCGTAAATAAAGTCGTTGTTTATCAGTATGTTTTCTAGTGACTGCATGGGAGTCAATCCTTGTCTTTGTTCGGCTCTAATCTTCGCCACAACGTTTTGAACGTCTTTCTGAACATGAAACCTGTCGGGGTCCTGCTTCCTTATCGTTTGAAATATTTTGCGCGGCTCCATGTTTTGAGCTGTCAGCTGCTCGATCAGTTTCATTTCGCTTGTAGTAAACCTTCGCACAAACGCGTGGGCGGATAGGTCCTCACAAAGTTTGTGGTTATGTTCAATTTTTCCGTCTTTTATCTCCCAGGTTTCATACGGGTGGTTTCGCACAGCCAACAGGTAAAACGGGCAACCGGTTTTTTTGCTTCCGGCTTTTCTAAGTGTTGATGTAGTCTGGTGCTCACCACCACGATCACATTTAAGCCATACCCTCCCGGTTCTTCCCTTGGTTTTCTTTGATCGACGGGTGACAATAACGAAACCATCCGCGTTTGCTATTTCTTGTATCCGATTCTTTAGTTCATCTAAAGATTTGAAAACCTGTAACATCGACAATAATAATAAATAATAATAATAAGTAAATAAATAATACATAATAATAATAATAAATAAATAAATAAATAATACATAATAATAATATTATTAATAATAATAATAATTAAATAATAATAAAAAATAGTAATTAATACCTGCTTTTTTAAGTACGGACTGTCCGGGATGGGAGGTGTCTCACCACCATATCTACCATATCCACCATAACCACCATATCCGCCATATCCACTGTCTCCTCCGTATCCACCGTCTCCTCCGTATCCACCGTCTCCTCCGTAAGAATATTCACACCCGTATCTATAATCCGGATACCCTTGTTGCGTCGGATAACTTGGTTGACCAGCATGGTATGAGTCATCTACAGGGGCTGTTTCATCAACAGGGGGATGCTTGTTCAAATCTAGAAACGGTCTGTTTTGTTCTCCTTGTATACTAGACACAACCTCCTCTTGCTCATTAGAATCGGGAACGCCAGACTCCTCCAAAATAAACAACCGTATCATCATTAGTAAATAATAAACTAAAACAACAACTAATTAAAACATTTAAGCTAATAACTGTTACTGGAACGCTTTCAGGCACCCAGTTGTCTCTAGAATACTGCCCGAAGACATAGTTGCCGTCCCAGTATGATGACATTTCAACACTTCGGGATGATAAGAACACAAATGCCAATTCTTTCGAAGAAGCAGAATGAATGAAATGAAATGTTTTAAATGAAAAAAAGGAACAAGAAGAAGAAGAATGAATGAATGATTGGGTGGACAAAGAATGCACTGTATGTTGCACTTTATGTGAGACATAGACGCCTCGTATAGCTCTAGACTACCCGTATAGCTTTAAGTCACTTGTCAAACGTATAGTCAAATCAGTCACCGAAGACACCTCGTATAGGCCTATACGAAGCATCTTAATGCCTCGTATCCCTTCCTCGTACAGACCTAGACTCCCCGTCTGATGTGACTGATGTGACATTGTGCTTGGTGCAGAAGCTGGTCGGAAAAGCAACCCTATATGCCTCGTATAGCTCTATACGAGGCGTCTTGAAAGGTGTGGAAATAGGCAATAAGGTGTGTAAATATGTAGACCCTTTATTAATTCTTAAAAGAGATTACAAACGAGTGCACCCCCGTTTGTCTCTAAAGCGACATCTTCATCATCTTCTACTTAGACTACTTCAAGCTTGCTTACTTCGGGATTTAAAAGAAGAAAAGACTGTTGTGATGTATAGGAAGTATGATTTCAAGCTTTTAATCTGATGGGTTTGTGAATAAGGAAGAAGGGATATAGTGTTTGTTGAAAATGAATGATGAAAAGGAAATGTTAAAAATTTGACGACCCAAGCTCATGTATTGGAAATGACAAATGTTTACCAAGTTAAATGTGATTTGATTCCATTTTCAAGTCCAGTTAATATGAAAATTGGAAATCCGAAAACATTTACATATTTTAAGATTTTATTTTACTCTAGCATTTGGTTTGCAGGAATAGAGACGGAATGGAATGAACTATCACGAATGAATGAAAAAAAATGTATTTGGTTGGTTAAGTTAATGGAATCATCAATTACTTATCGCATTCCATTCCCTCTAATTCATTTCATCCACACCCTTTGTTTTTTTCATTATGTTCCTTCTCTCACCTTTATACCCACTGTCGCCACCCTACGCCCTCGACCACCAGCACCACCGTTGATAATGCCGCCGCCACCCGTCGTCGCCATCCGCCATCGTCGACCACCACCGCCACGCTCCGCCACCAAACACCCACGCCACCGCCCCCATCGACCACCGCCGTCGCCACTTGCTACCACAACCAACCTCCGTCGCCACCGTCCGCCACTGAACACCGGTGCCACCACCAATCACTGCCATCACCGACCACCACCCACCGTCACCACAACCTTCCGCCACCAAACACTCGCGCCCCCAAACACCGGCGCCATCGTCAACTACCGCCACCCCTGGTCACCAAACATGGGCCCACCGCCGACCACCGAACACCGACGTTGTCACCGCCACCCACCACCACCGAACACTGGTGACACCGCCAACTCCTGTTGCCGCCGCCACTGAATACCCACGCTACCACGGACCACCGCTGCTACCCACCACCACAACCTACCGTCGTGCCACTCTGCGCTACCGAACACTTGCTACACTAACACCTCCCTTTGCTGCCACCACCGAACACCCGCGCCACCACCACCTACCATCGCCGCCATCCGCCGCCACAACCCACCGTCGTCGCCAACCGCCACCACAACCCACCACTGACCACTACCAATCTCCGCCACCGTACACCAGCGTCGTCGTCGTCACCACCATCACCACTCGACCACCGTCGCTGCCACCCATTTCCGCCGTCGGTCACTGCCACCACTCACAATCGCCACCTATTACCGATTATATTACTTCTTTTCCTGCCTACCAAACAACACAAGGTAATGATTCATTCCATTAACCATGGTAGCCAAACAAGACCATGGAATGGTAATAATCAATTCTATTTTTTCGTCCATTTCATTACCCCATACCAAACACACCCTAATTTTTGTGAATATATATAACTTGAAAAACTTACAAAAAAATTTCCAATCAGAATAATCCTGAAAAATCGCTAGTCGGTAATGTCACACCCCGCTTTCCCAGTTGACCCGTATGTGGAGTTTAAGCATAACACTTGTGTACCAGTTTCACAATGCAGCGAAAGTAGAGAGTAGAAGGTAAAGTACAAGTATTAAAACACCAAACTATATTAAAACTTAAAATATCATAAATCGGTACAAGGTGTCCCAAAGGCAGGATCTAAATAAAATGGACTTTTGAGACATCATAGGTCTTTTTTCCTTTGGAGTCGCAAATTCCAATGCTTTTGACCGAACCTTATCCAGCCTACTATTGAGGTTTGCCACCTATAAGTTAATCTTTAAAAATATGGCAGCTTTTGCTGGTAAATACAGTTAATCGATATATTTGTAAAACATTTGAAACTCATTTGATAGTCATTGGGATAGTATTCTTGTTACCAGATTTACATGCTTATTACATTCGGGAACTAGTGTTCAAAAACTGTTTTTTATCAATATACGCACCATATATTTTGTGTTTATAAGGAGTATGTCTACACCTCGCACTTAATGGCCATTACAATAAATGAATTGGGACGCCCGGATACGATATTATTAACCCCAAACGCTTTATGTTAATTAAGGAATACTGATTAAAATCAGATTATCAACATTCGAAAAGCATATGCCCATTGCAATACCCGAAACAAGTGGTTTTACACCATATCCTAATTTTTTATATTAATAGTGGTTAAAAAGTATTTACGTGTACTAGCTGTGCTCACAACGTATTTGGATTGTAGTACAACCGAATTCAAAGTTTATTAACCTACGGTGCGATTACTGGAGAGCTCTATAGTTCAGAGTGAATGAAAATAATATCCATGAGAATTGTTTACATGTTTATATAAGTTGTTTAGACTTGACTTGTCACGGCCCCATCCCACGTTTGACCCGGTCTGGAGCCGCGGGATAGGAACCCGTGGTATTTATTAAATTGAGTTGACAGCGGAAGATTTTACAGGATCTTTTTAAAACTTGAAATGCTCGATTATTTTATTTCATAATTCGGGATAAACCCCGTAATTTACAATAGAGGAATTTAACTAGGAAATTCCCTAGTTTCCAAAACATGTTTATTTATTTTATTGAGCCACCTCTTCAAGCTTGTTAGTGCTACGTAGCACGTTTTCTTGATTTACAGCAGGTCGTCTGAAACATGTTTTAAAAATATTTTGTCAGCGGGGAAATACTGGTGAATCACTCAATTTGATAAAATGACACATAGTTATAAATTACAGCATAAGAGCGATTACAATGGCTTCTATCTTATTTTTATCTGGTGCTGTGTCACCTGGTGACGATGGTCATCCACTATTGGGTCTTTCCCCAGGTAGTGATGATTATCACTGTTAGGACTTATTGGCCTAACCGTGAGAAATTAGTAATGTGCACAATACCCCAATTAGCCAGTGATTCAAGATAACCATGACTTAATCCCTGTAATTATAACTTTTGAAAATGCTTGGAGTATTGTAAAATATTTGATAAAAAGAGAATGACTCACATTTCAGATTTATACGGGCAGAATTTAGCCTACTGATTAGCCTTGTAACCTAATTTAAATAACATGCACACGAACTAGGTCAGTAACTAATACAACATTTAAGATAACTCACGAGATTAAAACTCTCACGACGAATGACAAAGTGCAATACTTAAACATCCATCGAATTCACGACGAATGACAAAGTATAACCCTAATTTTAGCAGCACTTAAACATTCATCGGATAGTTTTAATCGATCGGACATTGAATCGTAGCAGCGATCGAGTTCATACCCGGTATCGTAACAGCACCTCACTACTTTGAAAGTAAAATTCGAGCAGAATATGATTGATTTTGAAAGTTGCGTCGACACCAGTGAACTACTCATGGCCTGTCCTATTTATAGCTGATTTTTGGGTCTCTCGCGGCCCGCGTGAGCCATAGGCTCAACCTTACGCGGCCCGCGTGGCCACCTAGTCTACGCGTAGGCTTGCTGGGTCACGAGTAGGTGTGCCAGGTGGATGACACGTGGACTGGGCACGCTTATCCGGTCAAACACATGTTGACGCGGCCCCCGTAAGGTTATGCTTTTCCTTATGCGGCCCGCCTGAAACCTAAAAAACTTGATTTCTTGATTTTTCATGCACAGTAGGGTTTCAAGGGTCCGGGTTTTTACTTACGGGTTGGTTAGGGACATTTTTGAAGGTCCTTACATCCTCCCCACCTTATTTAAAATCTCGTCCTCGAGATTTTACTGAATAAGTGAGGATACTTTCGATTTATCTCTGATTCTAGCTCCCAAGTATACTCGGGTCCTCTCTTTTAATCCCATTTGACTTTGACCAGTACTAGTCTTTTGTGTTTGAGAAATTTAATCTTTCTGTCTTCTATTTGTAATGGTTTCTCAACAAATTTTAACTTTTCATTCACCTCTACATCTTGAAGAGGTACTATCAAGGATTCATCAGATAGACATTTCTTGAGATTGGATACATGAAATACGTCATGTACTCCAGCTAGTTCCTCTGGTAGTTGTAAGCGATAAGCAACTGGTCCTATACGTTGGATTACTGGAAATAGTCCTACGTATCTTGGACTTAGCTTTCCTTTCTTACCAAATCGAACTACTCCTTTCCAAGGAGAAACTTTCAAGAGTACCTTATCTCTGACTTGGAATTCTAACGGCTTGCGCCGATTATCTGCATAACTTTTCTGGCGATCTCGAGCCGTTTTCAATCTTTCCTTGATTTGAGTTATCTTATCAGTAGTTTCTTGCACAATTTCAGGACCTGATAATTGACTTTCTCCTATTTCTGCCCAGCAGACTGGAGTTCTGCACTTTTGTCCATATAGTGCTTCGAATGGGGCAGCTTCAATGCTTGAATGATAACTATTATTATAGGAGAATTCAATTAATGGTAGGTGGTCATCCCAGTTTCCACCATAATCGATTACACATGCCCTAAGCATGTCCTCCAGGGTTTGGATCGTCCTTTCACTTTTTCCGTCTATCTGAGGATGATATGCAGTACTTAGATTTAGTCGAGTTCCCATTGCTTCCTGGAAACTTGTCCAGAAATGGGAAGTGAAACGACTATCCCTATCCGATACAATGGAGAGCGGAACTCCATGTAAGGATACTATTTCATCTACGTATAACTTTGCTAACTTTTCCATGCTAAAGGTTTCCTTCATGGGTAGAAAATGAGCTGATTTGATTAATCGATCTACAATTACCCAAATCGCATCGTTACCTTTTCTGGTTTTGGGTAACTTAGTAACAAAGTCCATTGTTATGAGTTCCCATTTCCATACAGGCATTTCTAATTGTTGTAGTAGACCTGAAGGTTTCTGGTGTTCTGCCTTAACTTGTGAACAAGTAAGACATTTAGAAACATATCTAGCTATATCCTTTTTCATTCCTATCCACCAGAAATTATTTCTTAAATCTTGGTATTTTATTGTTACCAGGATGCATGGTATACCTAGATGTATGGGCTTCTTTTAAAATCTTATTTCTTAATTCTCCTTGCTTAGGTACCCAAATTCGTTTCTTATGGAATTTCCAAATTCCATCACTTCCTTGTTCTAGTTCTTTTATTTTTCCTTTCATACCTTCAGCATCATCCTTGATTGCTGTTTCTTGAATGCTTTTCAGTTGATCCATTAAGTCTAATTGTAAACTTAATCTAAGAGCACGAACTCGTCGTTGTTTCTTATGATACTTACGACTTAAGGCATCAGCAACTACGTTTGCTTTTCCTTCGTGATATTGAATATCACAGTCGTAGTCACTTAGGATTTCCATCCATCTCCTTTGCCTCATGTTTAATTCTTTTTGTCCAAATATGTATCTTAAGCTCTTGTGATCTGTATAGACAGTAAACTTACTTCCGTACAAATAATGTCTCTAAATCTTAAGGGCAAAAATTATGGCTCCTAATTCTAAATCATGAGTCGTATAGTTTTCCTCGTGTTTTTTCAATTGCCTTGATGCATACGCAATTACCTTCTTGCGTTGCACTAATACACATCCTAATCATAGCCTAGAAGCATCACAATATACTTCAAAATCTTCTGTTCCTTCTGGTAATGCAAGAATTGGAGCGTTTGTTAATTTCTGTTTTAAGATCTTAAAAGCTTCCTCTTGCCTAGGTCCCCATTCAAACTTAACTGCTTTACAGGTTAGCTTAGTTAATGGTACAACTTCTTGGAAAAATCCTTAATAAAACGTCTATAGTATCCGGCTAACCCTATAAAACTTCTAATTTCCATAACTGACTGTGGAACCTTCCATTTAATGATCGTTTCTATCTTAGCAGGTTCTACGTGAATACCTTCGTGATTCACCATGTGTCCTAGAAATTGCACTTCTTGTAGCCAAAATTCACACTTCGAGAATTTGGCGTAGAGCTTCTCTTTTCGTAACAAAGTTAAGAGTGTATGCTGGTGCTCACAATGCTCCTCCTGGCTTTTGGAATAAATAAGTATATCGTCGATAAAGACAATTACGAATTTATCCAAGTACGGTTTACAGATCCTATTCATCATGTCCATAAATGCTGCTGGAGCATTTGTTAACCCAAAGGGCATGACTGTAAACTCGTAATGACCATACCTAGTTCTGAAAGCAGTTTTAGGTATGTCTTCTTCTTGTACCTTCAATTGATGGTATCCGGAGCGTAAATCTATCTTAGAAAATTATCTAGCTCCTTGCAATTGATCAAAAAGATCATCAATCCTAGGTAATGGGTATCGATTTTTAATTGTAACTTTATTTAATTCCCTATAATCGAAACACATTCTCATTGACCCGTCTTTCTTTTCACAAACAACACTGGAGCTCCACACGGGGATGAACTAGGTTGTATGAATCCTTTGCTTAATAATTCATCTAATTGCTTTTTCAATTCTAGCATTTCGGTGGGTGCTAACCGATAAGGTGCCTTAGCTATCGGTGTAGTTCCTGGAATTAGATGAATTCTAAATTCGACTTCCCTATTGGGTGGTAATCCAGGTAGTTCTTCCGGAAAGACATCCGGGTATTCTGCTACTACCGGAATTTCTTTAAGTTCCTTACCTTTTGTGTTAATGATTACTAAAATCATATACACCACCTCTTGTTTTCTTGAATAACTAGCCAACTTCATTACTGAAATGAATTTCAGTGGCTTTCGTGGCTTATCTCCTGTAATCACTACTAATTCTCCTGTGGGTGTATGAATTTCTATGGAATTCTTATCACAAAGAATTCGAGCATGATTGGATACTAGCCAATCCATTCCTAACACCAAATCAAATCCGGCTAAATTCATAGGTAACAGGTTTGCCGAAAATTTATGACCTAAAAGTTCTATCTTTCCTTCTCGCACAACCTTATTTATTTTAACAGAATTCCCATCTGCCGTTTCGACTGTAAAAATCTGCCTAAGGTTGGTTAAGGGTAAGTTAAGAGCTTGCCAGAATGAAGTATCTATAAAACTTTGGTTTGCACCAGAGTCAAATAATACTTTTGCATAAACGTCGTGAACTAGGAACGTACCAGCTATTACGTCAGGAATTAGTTCTGCTTCCTGAGTAGTTAACTGAAGGCTCTTGCATTCTTATTGGTAGTTCCTTCTGCAAGTTTGGCTTTGTTATCGGCTGGTTTGACCAGTTTTGGGCAGTCTGGTCTAAAATGTCCAGCTTCTCCACAGTTTTAGCAGACTGTTGCTTTCTTCTTCCTGTAGTCTTCTTCTTGGTGCCCCGGGATTTTGCAGAAATTGCAATATCCTTTGCATCTTCCAAAATGCTTCCTTTTGCATGTATTGAAAAATGGAACAGTGGAAGATTACCCGGTTCCCTTTCTCTTGAAATTACTACGATTACCCATACAGAATCCTTGGGTAATCTTTTGGGCTACTTCCTTTTTCCGGGTTTCTTCTCTTGTGCGTACCAGTCCGTCCGTTAAGGTGTTAGCTAATTCCACTGCATCGTCAATAGTGCGAGGTCTCGGAGCTTTAACGATATCACGGATTTCGCCAATCAATCCCCAAATATAGCGGGAAATAAGTACCGGCTCTGGCGAAGCCAGGGTTGGTACCACTCTCGCATACTCGAAGAATGTCGAAGTATACCCTCGACAGTCTACATCCACCATCCGGTGGTTCAGGAATTTATTTGTCATTTGTTCCTTTTCGTATTCAGGGCAGAATTTTCTTTCCACTAGCTGCTGGAATTCTTCCCAACTCATGGCATAGGCCATATTTCTTCCTTTGGCTTGAAGTACCGTATTCCACCATTCTAGCGCCCCTTCTTTAAAAAGATGCGATGCATACATGACCTTGTCTTCCTCGACACATTTACTTATCATAATTACTGCTTCGGTTTTCTTCAACCAACGCAGCGCCGCAGTCGCCCCTTCATTGCCTGCAAATTCAACCGGTTTACAAGCAAGAAACTCCTTGTAAGTGCAACTAGGGGTTGCCGCTTTCATTTTCTTAAGAAGCGGAGCTTGCATTCCATCGTTGTCGTTATGGTTGCCGCCTCCGTTTATACTATTACTAAAATTGTCTTCATGTGTATGTTTGCTAGGAATAATTTGAGGTTCAATTGGATTTCGAGCAGCAGCAAGTATTGCTGGAATAGCATTGGCTATTCCCTGAGCAACGATATTTTCGATATCTTGCCTATTCAGAAATTGATCTTCATTGTTATGCTCAGATTGATTAACTTCATTATCGGCTTCATTATCAGCGTGTTCCATCTGATAATTAATTTATATAAGTAATTAGCAGAAAATAATTAATAATCAAACATAACAAAATAATTGCACATAATCACTTAAACAAATATAACCAAAATTGTCGATCTTTCGACGTTCGATATTTTATATATATTAGGCATCCATACACACTTGTTATCTTACAAAAGTTTTATTTGTAGGTTATTTTACAAAGTTATATTATTATTATTGTTATTATTATTATTATTATTATTATTATTATTATTATTATTATTATTATTATTATTATACAACCACAGCGACTCCCTTATTCCATCCGCATCTGCTGGCACCTCAGAAGCGACGTTCCCTTTCGTCGTACTTCCAGGAGATATGTTCTCGCCGAAAAGGCGGAGCTCAGCCAGGTTCTCATTGCTCATTGGTGGATTTGGTACAGGTTCGGGGTTAAACTGAGGGAGAAAAGTATAAGGGTTATTGAGGAGGTTTTGAAATTGTCAGTCGTTGGTCCACCATTCGTCCATTTCTCCTAGAGGTTGGGTATGGATCAGAGGGTCTGGAATAGCCGGTTCCAAGTTGATTGGAAGTTGGGTTTCGGCAGGATAAGGAAAGAGGTCTTCAGTGATAGGCTTAAGGATATCACAACTTGCTAGTATGTAATCTAGTTCCTCCTGCAGGGGCAATTCCTCGGCTTGCCTAGAGCTTTCCCCAATTTCTATTCCTGCTTGCCTAGAACTTTCCCCGATCTTGATCCCTTTTCCTTTATCAATGGGATTCTCTATCTTAGGAACTTTCCTAGTTGCTGGTTTCCTTCTGCGCACACGCCTCCATCCCACAAATCTTCTTCTTTTCTTAGGCATTGATTTCTCCGGAGGTGGAGCTTGAAATTCCATAGGCTCCTCAATATTGGGCAAGTAACCAGTAAAATTTATGGAAACTTTAATATTAACAGGATAGAGATTGAGATTCTGAAGAGCTTCAGATAAGTCATTCATGTTGTTTAGCATATATGCAAAATGCATACAAAATACTAAGTTAACGATTTCACAGACGAATATTTAACATAACTATTCAAATATTATTGCACATATTGTGACTTTCTAATACAAATTACATAGGAAATTCAAAACATACTAGGGTTTGCATATTCATAATTTATTTTATTTTATTTTATTTTACTACGTTGTTTATCTAAAGGGTAAAGTTTCTGGCTTATAGATGATATGGGTGCTAGTAGTGTGTCAGAGTATTTAAAAGTTAGCATTTACTGCGGTAGTGACTAACATATAGAGATCTGTCCATTTTTCATCTAACTCATCTTCCCATGGTGGGTTATTGCCTATTTCATGAGTTTCCTTCTTACTCATCACTTCTTTTGGTTGTGACTTCTTTATTTTCTCTTGACTTTTTCTAATAATCAAACTTCTTTTATTAGGGGTAAGTGGTTTCTCATACTGTGCTTTACGAACAAATATTCCCTCCTCAGTATCTACTGAGTATCTTGAGGAATTTGATTGGGATGAGGTTCCCTTATCTTTTGGTTTTCTATCTAATAGACGATAGATTTCCGAAAGCTTTTGCTTACCCATACTGTAACTAACAATTAGTCAGTTAAAAACACATAATCGCAAGACGATAATCAGGAAAATTAAGTATTTTAAATACTTAATAGGCTTAAATCAGTGGCTCTGATACCACCTTTTCCTGTCACGGCCCCAGCCCCGGTTTGACCCGGTCTGGAGCCGCGGGACAGGAACCCGTGGTATTTATTAAATTGAGTTGACAGCGGAAGATTTTACAGGATCTTTTTAAAACTTGAAATGCCCGATTATTTTATTTCATAATTCGGGATAAACCCTGTAATTTACAATAGAGGAATTTAACTAGGAAATTCCCTGGTTTCCAAAACATGTTTATTTATTTTATTGAGCCACCTCTTCAAGCTTGTTAGTGCTACGTAGCACGTTTTCTTGATTTACAGCAGGTCGCCTGAAACATGTTTTAAAAATATTTTGTCAGCGGGGAAATACTAGTGAATCACTCAATTTGATAAAATGACACATAGTTATAAATTACAGCATAAGAGCGATTACAATGGCTTCTATCTTATTTTTATCTGGCGCCGTGTCACCTGGTGACGATGGTTATACCACTATTAGGTCTTCCCCCAAGTAGTGATGATTATCACTGTTAGGATTTATTAGCCTAACCGTGAGAAATTAGTAATGTGCACAATACCCCAATTAGCCAGTGATTCAAGATAACCATGACTTAATCCCTGTAATTATAACTTTTGAAAATGCTTGGAGTATTGTAAAATATTTGATAAAAAGAGAATGACTCACATTGCAGATTTATACGGGCAGAATTTAGCCTACTGATTAGCCTTGTAACCTAATTTAAATAACATGCACACGAACTAGGTCAGTAACTAATACAGCATTTACGATAACTCACGAGATTAAAACCCTCACGACGAATAACAAAGTGCAATACTTAAACATCCATCGAATTCACGACGAATGACAAAGTATAACCCTAATTTGAGCAGCACTTAAACATTCATCGGATAGTTTTAATCGATCGGACATTGAATCGTAGCAGCGATCGAGTTAATACCCGGTATCGTAGCAGCACCTCACTACTTTGAAAGTAAAATTCGAGCATAATATGATTGATTTTGAAAGTTACGTCGACACCAGTGAACTACTCATGGCCTGTCCTATTTATAGCTGATTTTTGGGTCTCTCGCGTCCCGCGTGAGCCATAGGCTCAACCTTACGCGGCTCGCGTGGCCACCTAGTCTACGCGTAGGCTTGCTGGGTCACGAGTAGGTGTGCCAGGTGGATGACACGTGGACTGGGCACGCTTATCCGGTCAAACACATGTTGACGCGGCCCGCGTAAGGTTATGCATTTCCTTACGCGGCCCGCCTGAAACCTAAAAATATTGATTTCTTGATTTTTCATGCACAATAGGGTTTCAGGGGTCCGGGTTTTTACTTACGGGTTGGTTAGGGACATTTTTGAAGGTCCTTACATGACTGTTAACGTAGATTTAGGATCCGAGTTTGATTTTGATTGTGTTTTACGTTTGAATTAAGATGAACAATGAATGAGTGGTGCAGCGGAATATAAATGGAAACAAACTTTTCACAATCAAACAGGAGAATTGCTTTCAACACACATTTTCAACAATGAACCGAATGTTTAAATTTATTCAAAACACCGATTATAATTGCATGTATGCAACAAACTCCCCCTCAGCCCGAGCTCACTGTGATTTGTTCGTGCAGGAAGAAGATGGTGAAGAGCTGATAGAACAGTACAGGGTACTGTTCTATTTATAGGCACGGACAAACCACTGTGGCATCTTTGCTAACGTCACCATGAAAGTGACATCTAACCCCCTAACAAACTCTAACCCCTGATCTATACAAGTACTGCTATGCTAACAACTGTTATTACAATCCATTTCACAAAGACAAACTAAACTACTGCTGAATCCTTCCACTGATTTGAACCCAACAGCACTTGATATTACCCAGCAGTGCTTGACTCAAACAGTAGATTGAACAGCAGGGCTTTAGTCTTCATCAGCCTTTGTCTTGATCAGCAGTTGTAGGTCAGCAGTTGTATCGATCAGTAGATAGGAGGTCAGCAGATATTGAAACCACTTTCAAGGGGAGAGACTTGTATACACAACATCTGCTTATTCTGGATCCACTGCTCTGATCCAGTTTTGGCTTTAATTATCTGTTCCTCTGATAGGGTTCAATCCCAACACATGAGAATTGTTTACATGTTTATATAAGTTGTTTAGACTTGACTGTTAACGTAGATTTAGGCACAGTTCCGCTATATTAAGCGTTGACTGGATAGAATGTTGCTTATAACCTTATGAGCGGGGGGTATCTCGTGTGTTATGGTTGAATAACCTTACGTTCTGATTTGGAAGTGTTTTGAAAAAGGTTTTAACCCCTTACGACTTATTTATATAGTTTATGCCATATTAGCGAGTTGTATGCATAATTACGGGTTCGGATGGGAAAATGGGCCTTTGTGATAAGTCAAATATGTTAGAACATATTTTTGTTGTACAAACTGTTTTGGTGTTAAAACATTAGATTATATATGCATAAAAGTTCATCCTTTGATAATTACAGAATGCTAAGTTTGATTTTTTTAGAATTTCATATTTGACTTGCCATTTGACCCATTCATATGTGATGATCACGTGATATAAAAACTTTTTATTCGTTTTATGTTTATACAATAAAACTTTTTATGAATACCCATAAATCTTTTTTCTAAATCAGCCAGTGCCTATGTGAGACTTGACTATATCCAACCTAAGGGTGTAAGGGGCACTCACCTAAGAGGTGAGTCCCCTCTCTTACGCCCAACCAATCCTCTTGTGCCACGTCAACTCCCCTCTTAAACTCCCCTAACACCCCATTTTGATGGCGGCACTCCCCTCTTTAGGTGACTTGGTTTTTTTTTTTTTTTTAATTATGCATGTTTATAAATTAAAAAAATATTAATAAAAATAAAAATTAAATAAAAGACATTTCATTAAATTAAAAAAAAACAACCTAGAAAAATAAAAATTACATTCAAACTAGAAAAATATAAATTACATTCAAACTAGAAAAATATAAAAACAAACTACTCGTCGTCGGAACTCACTTCAAGGTGAGGTAGATCTAAACGTCCGAGATGCTCAACGAGATCGTGTTTTAGTCTCCAATGCGTTTCTTCGTCAATGAGCTCGCTATAAGCTGTTTCAGTGAAGACGGGTTCGACTGGAGGATCTTGAATGTGTACCGGTGCTATCGCCCTTCCGTCGTCTTTTATAATCATGTTATGTAAAATAATTCACGTATACACGTGTAACCTTATCTTTTTCACCGTTTTCGAACGCATTGGACGATTTAGTATTCCCCACTTCGCCTTTAACACACCAAACGCCCGTTCCACATCTTTTCTTGCGGCCTCGTGTTGCCTCTTGAACTTTTTTTCAATCGGGATGTGAGTATATGGAAAAGACTTCACAAACACGGACCAGCTAGGGTAGATCCCATCAGTAAGATAATACCCGCGTTTGTATAAGTGGTCGTTCACCTGAAATGGACAATATGGCGCCGTTCCGTTTCGTTGAGCAAGAAATAACGGAGATTGTTGGAGCACGTTGATGTCGTTTTGTGCACCCGCCGGGCCACAAAAAGCATGCCAAATCCACAAATCTTGAGACGCCACCGCCTCTAACATAACCGTCGGGTATTGATGATCGCCTCTCATATATTGTCCACGCAATTCTGTGGGGCACATTCTCCAGACGAAGTGTGTACAATCCAGACTACCCAACATACCAGGTAGATGATGTCTCTCCTCATGAGCCTGATACAACAGCGCAACGTCGTGGCTCGTTGGTCTACGTAAGAATTCACCGGCATACATTGCACAGACCGTATGGCAGAAATATTCAAGGCACTCACGAGAGGTCCTTTCAGACACCTTTAAATACTCGTCGTTTTCGTCTGGTGGGTTACCGGTTGCAAGTTGTTTAATCGCCGAAGTAACCTTTTGCAACGGCGTGAAACTTTTCTTCATTCTCCCGTCCAAGCCCTCTTGAAACCACCCGTCGTACGCTTCCACGTCACTAACAATTTTTAGGAACAAAGACTTGGACATACGAAATCTGTGACGAAAAGTATCGTCATTAAATTTTGGATTTTCAACAAAATAATCGGCCATGAGTGTCTCATGGCCACCCTCACGATCTCGAGGGACAACTTTTTTTTTACTAGACGATGCCGTGTCTAGTAGCTCCGCTTGTTGGATGAGATTTTGGAAGAAAATTAAGCTACTATCGTTTGACGGTTCACCTTCATCGTCGGGAAAGTCGGGTAGGGGAGGAAAAATCGGGAACCTGGGATCCATTTTGTATTTGAAAGATTTGAGTTTGAGAGTTTTGGTGTGAGTTTGAGAGTGGTGAGTGTGGTAAAAAAATTGATTTAGGTTGGTTAGATATATATTGTTTAAAAAAGTTGAATTTTTTTTTTTTTTTTATAAAAGTGACCGTTTGATAACGGTCTTATTCCGAAAATCGTGCCAAAGCAAGCGGTAAGGCCACACCGATCGACCCCCCGGATTCGGGTCCCCGCTTTGATGGCGGCGGTGTTCCCGATCGGGGACAAGGGTCACCGCAACCCCTCCCCGCAAACGCCCCGTACACCCTAAGGAATAACCCATTTCCAAAAACATCCGTTAATTAGTCATCATGCATTTGGAAATCAACCCACCTATATGTATATAGGGAGAGGATCATGAGAAAACTAGATATAAATGAGAAAACCAAAAAACTAACCAAAAAAGCACTAAAAAGGGGGGGGGGGGAGACTTTTAATGAAGGAGGGGTAAAATTGGAAAAAAATATTTAACTTTTCAAACATTTCCCATTTCTCCATACGTTATCATTTTAAAACAAAAATGACACAATAAGATCACAAATTTTTGTATCTTTCATTCAAGTATATTCGAGCATATTTTTTATATGACATAAAAAAAGATTTATGGTGTCGTCTTGTTTTCAATACTATTATTATAGTAGTGCACATGTGCAATATAACATGTACTACAATTACATTACATGCTTAAAATTAGCTTTTTGAGTCTAGTTTAGCTTTTAGGGTTAGTTTTTTTGGAGGTTTAGGATTAGGATTAGGTTTTTGGGTGTGGGGGAGGGGGGTTTAGGTTTTTGGGGGGGTGGGGTGGGGGGGGGTTTAGGTTTTTTTCGGGTTTATGTTTAGGGTTTAGTTTTAGGTTTTTGGGGGGGTGGGGTGGGGGGGGGGGGTTAGGCTTTTGGTGGGAGGGTGAATTTAGGTTTTTTTTTGGGGGGGGGGGGGTGGGGGTGGGGGGTTTACGTTTTTGGGGGGTGTCGGTGGGGGGTGGGTTAAGTGGTTTAAGCTTTATGTATTAGTGCACACGTGCAGTACAACCAAGAAATTTTTTTTTTTTTATTTGAAAATTTTTTTCTAGGCATAAAAACTAGCGATTTTTTTATTAAAAATTGTAAAAAAAAAAAAATATTTTGGTATGTTTTTAGTTTTTTTTTTAGGCTTTTTTGGTTAGTTTTTTGGTTTTCTCATTTAAACTAGTTTTCTCATGATCCATCCCCTATATATATATATATATATATATATAGGGAGAAGATCATGCAAGAACCACCTCTTATTGCGAGAACCAATGTAAACACAACCAAAAAAGCCTAAAAATAGCTAAAAATCACACAATTTTTTTTTAATATTTTTTATATAAAAATACTACTTTTCGAAGCAAAAAAAAAATTAATTTTTTTAAAAAATTTTTTTTTCCACTAAAAGTAGCGATTTGAGCATAAAATTTAAACTAGTTTTCTCATGATCCATCCCCTATATATATATAGGGAGAAGATCATGCGAGAACCAATGTAAACACAACCAAAAAAGCCTAAAAATAGCTAAAAATCACACAATTTTTTTTAATATTTTTTATATAAAAATACTACTTTTCGAAGCAAAAAAAAAATTTAAATTTTTTTAAATTTTTTTTTTCCACTAAAAGTAGCGATTTGAGCATAAAAAATATTAAAAAAAAATATAAATTTTTAGATTTTTTTAGGTTTTTTGGGGTTTAGTTTTTAGCATTTTAGCTTGGGGGGTGGGGGGGGGGGGTTAGGTTTTTTTTAGGTTTTTTGGGGGTTTTAGTTTTTAGCATTTAGCTTGTGGGGTGGGGGGTTTAGGTTTTTTTTTTTTTTGGGGGGGGGGGGGGGTGGGGGTTAGGTTTTTTTAGGTTTTTTTAGCTATTTTAGGTTGTGTTCACATTGGTTCTCGCGGTTCTCGCAATAAGGGTGGTTCTCGCATGAACTCCTCCCTATATATATATATATATATATATACCTAACCCCCCCCCCCCCCCCCCCCCGCACACCGCAAAAAACCTAACCATCCCAAGCTAATTGCTAAAAATTAAACCCCCCTCCCCCCTCCCCCCAAACCTAAACCCCCCTCCCCACCACCCAAAAACCTAACCCCCCCCCCCCCAAGCTAAAATGCTAAAAACTAAACCCCCAAAAAACCCAAAAAAATAAAAAAAAACACACAATTTTTTTTTAATATTTTTTACATTAAAATCGCTACTTTTAGTAGCAAAAAAAACAATATTTAAAAAAAAATTTGACCTACTAAAAGTAGGGATTTTTTAATAAAAAATATTAAAAAAAATTTGCGTGTTTTTTAGCTATTTTTAGGTATTTTTTATTGTGTTTACATTGGTTCTCGAGGTTCTCGCAATAAAGGGTGGTTCCTAACGGATCCTTCTCATATATATATATGGGTGAAAGATAAAACGAAAACCCACTTGAGTTAGAAAACGCACGAAAACCCTATGTAACATTTTTTTTCCCTAAAAAAACAGGGAATGTAACATAAATGTACTTGAACATTTTTATAAAAAATGTAAAAAGCGCCTACTAGTTTTTTTTTAAAGGTTCAAATTTTGTATGTTAAATTTTTTTGGACATATATATTATGTAACATGAAATTTTTATCATTTTTTAGAAAATAAACTACTCAGCGCTTTTTTGTTTTTCTTTTATAAAAATGTTCAAATATATGTATGTTACATTTCCTATTTTTTTAGAAAAATATAAAAATGGTACATGGGGTTTTTACAAAGGTTTTTTTTGACTTTTCTCAACTCAAATGAGTTTTCGTTTTATCCCTCCCCTATATAGGTGTGTGTGTGTGTGTATATATATATATATATATATAAAGTGTAACGTACAATAGGGCTTATCGTACGCTGGTACGCGATTGTGAAATCGCATGTTATAAAAAAGTATGTTGGAAATCGCGTGTTGGTAATTTTGATGAAATCGCATGTTGCTTTTCTATAGCAATTTCGCGTGTTGGTAAATATGATGAAATCGCATGGTGGTATATAAAGTATTTTCACATGTTTTTTCAGCATAAATCGCATGTTAAAAAACAAAGTCACACGTTGAAAAACCAGTCGCGTACAGTTCGTATGTTAAGCCCTATTGTACAATAATCAACCTCTATATATATATATATATATATATATATAAGGAGAAATCGCATGTGAGTTAAAAAACTTCGAAAACCGAATGGATGGACATTAGGCTACCACGTGTTACACTTTTTCACTACAACATTGTTACTGAAATCTGCAACATTTTCTGACACTGACACACTTTTTGTAACACTTGAGAGAGAAGAGAGAATGTGTTATATTTTTTCTATTGTTCACATTTTTTGTAAATCACTCGTACACTTTTTTATTGCTTTTTGACAATAGTTTTTTTTATTGTTTTTTACAGCAGTTTTTTAGATTATATTAAGTGTATGAATTTTAGAACGTATAATTTATGTAGGTTTTATTTTGCAATGAATGTAAAAACTATGTTACATTTTTTTTACAGTGAAATTTTTATGTAACAATGTAATTGACTCATTTTTTTGTTGGATGAGAGATGAGAGAGAAAAGTGTTGCATTTTATATTTTT
Organism: Helianthus tuberosus; assembly: GCA_030545235.1. Taxonomy (NCBI): domain Eukaryota; kingdom Viridiplantae; phylum Streptophyta; class Magnoliopsida; order Asterales; family Asteraceae; genus Helianthus; species Helianthus tuberosus. The sequence goes on along the minus strand of CM060366.1, from coordinate 16,869,831 downwards.
TGTGAGACTGTAACTAGGGGTGTGCAAAAACATCCGAATCCGAAACCGAATCCGAATTATCCGAAATTCCGAATCCGAATTATCCGAATTTTCGGATATCCGAAAATTCGGATATCCGAAATTCGGATAACCCGAATATTCGGATTCGGATAGTAATTTCAGAAATTTTCGGATATTTCGGATATCCGATATCCGAAACTTTATTTTTTTATTTTAAAAATATAGGGTACTGTGTATATATACTTAACTAATAAATCCCTAATTGTTTCTCATCTCCTTTTCAGCCGCTCCCCACCCACCTGGTACCATCACGTTCTTACCTCCAATATCTAATTAACCATCGCAGATTGAAGCCTCAGCCTTAGAAGTTGAAGTCAAGGATCTGTAAGCGTCGAAGATCTGTAAAAGTTGAAGGTATGTATTTGTAAACCTACGACTCCACTAATAAACGATTCATTTGAAGTAGATTCATTTGTTGGATTTAACAAGTTATTTGAATATATGATGCAAACCTATGACCCCACTACAAATTATTTAAGTTTTAACCTACTGATGCAAACATACTACCCCTCTAGTTATATGATTAAAACATAGTAAATGATACGTATGACCGATTAAGTCTTTTAAGTAAACCTTCTCAAATTTGTTTCTATTCTTATTTTATTTAATAGATTTGTACTATTTTGGTTTGAACTCTGAACATATTTTGACTTTTGATGTTGAATATGGTTTGTTGCTTGGGTTTGTTTTAAGTTTGTTACAGATTGTTTTAAAATGATATTCCTAATGCAAACAACTCCGATTGTGGTTAAGTAAAATGTAATTGTTAACTCGTTTTCCATTACACTTTTGTACAGGTTTCATTTGATGGCTTAGAAGTTAAAAGAATGGATTGGAACTGAAGGATTGGATACGAAAGATTATGTGTTTATGTTGAGATAATGTTATTTTTTTATTTTGGAACAATAGATTGTATTAATTTGTTTTATTAGAATGGTAGAATGGATTAGAAACTATAATTTTGATTTTTTTTTTTCAATTTCTGGATATCCGTTTCATTATCCGAATCCGTATCCGAAAATTCGGATATCCGAATTTCGGATATCCGAATTTTCGGATACGGATAGTGAAATCCACTATCCGAAATGATCGGATATCCGAAATTCGGATATCCGAATTTTCGGATATCCGGTTTTGAACACCCCTAACTGTAACATTTGTTTTAAAAAAAGTTACTTTTTTATATTTTTTAATATTGGCCATTGATTGCATGAGATGAATAGTGGAGATAAAG